>CM077518.1:33267512-33644762 GCA_039654895.1 Mongoloraphidia duomilia | reverse complement strand
ATATTATAGGCTAATTTTTATCCCGGAAAAATGTACGGTTCCCGTGGGATGGATTTGTTTTTGTTTTATCTCTGGAACTACTAAACCGTTTCTAAAAATTCTTTCACTAATAGAAAGCTACGCGGGGGGGAGAATCTCGAGGGATGATAACAAATTAGGGGGGAAGATTCTCGCGGGGGGATAATTAATTAGGGGGGAAGATTTTTGCGGGGATAACAAATTAGGGGTGGAGATTCTCGCGGGGGATAACAAATTAGGGGGGAGATTCTCGCGGGGTGATAACAAATTAGGGGGGGAGATTCTCTCGGGGGATATAACAAATTAGGGGGGAGATTCTCTCAGGGGTATAACAAATTAGGGGGGAGATTCTCGCGCTGGGATAAAAAATTAGGGGGGGGAGATTCTTGCGCAGGGATAACAAATTGGGTGGTGAGATCCTCGCGGTGGGATAACAAATTAGGGGGGAAGGTTCTCGCGGGGGGGATAACAAATTAGGGGGGGGAATTCTCGCAGGGGGGTAACAAATTAGGAGGTAAGTTTCTCGCGGGCGGATAACAAGTTAGGGGGAATTCTCGCGATGGGATAACAAATTAGGGGGGAAGGTTCTCGCGGGGGATAACAAATTTTGCACAGGAGTTCCTTATATAGGTATCGTAGATGAGCAATAATGTATTAATAAAATTCGAGCGAACGAGCGAAGCGAGTGAGTAATGTATTATTAATATTCGAGCGAACGAGCGAAGCGAGTGAGTATTGTATTAATAAAATTCGAGCGAACGAGCGAAGCGAGTGAGTAATGTATTAATAACATTCAAGCGAACGAGCAGAGCGAGTGAGTAATACATTAATAATATTCAAGCGAACGAGCGAAGCGAGTGAGTAATGTATTATTAATATTTGAGCGAACGAGCAAAGTGAGTGAGTAATGTATTTATAAAATTCGAGCGTACGAGCAAACGATAACAAATTAGGGGGGAAGATTCTCGCGGGGGGATAACAAATTAGAGGGGAAGATTCTCGCGGGAGGATAACAAATTAGGGGGGTGATTCTCGCGGGGGGATAACAAATTAGTTGGGGACATTCTCGCGGGGGATAACAGATTGGGGGGGGGGAGATTCTCGCGGGGGATAACAAATGTAATGTATTATTAATATTCGAGCGAAGCGAGTGAGTAATGTATTAATAAAATTCGAGCGAACGAGCGAAGAAGAAATTAATAATATTCAAACGAACGAGCGAAGCGAGTGAGTAATGTAGGTATTAATAAAATTTGAAAAAACAGTTTTTTGACGTTATAAAACAGTGTCGTATGGTGAGTAGGCTTTGGAAAAAAACAAACTACTTTGTGTCAAAATATTCTGACAGTTAATCGTTTCGGAATAATATTCTGAGAAAATAATACAAAATCAATATCTCACAGTAAGTACTATTTTTATTGATCTCATCCAAGCAAAGCTCGGTCACCCAGATATTTGTGGTTAAGTTAATTATATTTTTTATTTTCTTATAGGTTGAAGTAGGTACATTGTATTGTATAATAAAATTTTTTAAAAAACCCTCGATTCCAAGCAATCTCAATCTCGATCGATAAATAAAATTATAAATCGTAAAATACGTGGGTGAAGCCAAGGGTAACGGCTAGTATAATATAAAGCGAATTAAGTACAACAGAGACTATTTAGCCTGTCCCAGAGAATGGCCACGAATCCAGTGGCGTATTTACCACAGGTGTTCCAGGTGGCAATCACCGGGGCCCCCTAACCTCGAGGGGCCCCCAATTTTTGGGTCAACTACTGATTGATTAATCCTTACACTCGATTTTTTTCTCAGTCCAATTATATATGATCTAAGCGCAGATTGCATTTACTTTCTAGATTCAAATACTATTGTTTCAATCAATTGCTTTTTAATATGAAATTCGCCATGTTTGATTTAGAGTGTACCTTATTTGGGATTTCGACTGGAGGATTTATTTATCCTTAAATATAAAAGAGCGCAATATTATTGTCTGAAGAATACCAGTAGAACTTCTTTTAATTAGAGTCGTTTATATATGACGTAGAACATTTTGAGAATACAATCAAATGTTGATGGGATGATGATGTCATGAATAATTGGAAATTTTTCTTAGTTGGATAAAGTGGGGGAGGGGGGCCCCAAAAAAAATTTTACACCTGGGCCCCGCGAAGTGAAGTTACGCCACTGCACGAATCTCTACAATAATAAAAATGTTTATAATTCAAACGTGCCACCATCCTGCCGATTTGTTTGATTTGCACCTTTTATGCCAAAACTTCGAATATTAGGACATGTTTTCGTCACAATTATATCTGAAGAATATATCACCGACTGATGAACCTGTTCAATGAGGGGGATGGAACTTATAATAATATTCTGACCAACGTAATAATTAACATCATGTTATTATGTAAATGAAGGAGTATTTAGCTATGAGGTGCTGCTTGTTACCGGTTAGCGGAATAATATACTATCGCTCAAAAATAATTTCATATACAAAACATTAGTACTAGAATCTAGATGAATGCTTGATGGCGGGAAAAATTCCTCTATACTTTAGACCTGCGGAGGGCAGGTTAATGGTTATGTTGTTTCAATAAACTTGCCGACAAAATAGTGTATTTGCTAATAGATGCACAGTTTGGTATTTAAATGTATCGTTATATAAACTTAAATTGTTTCTGGACTAAGTTGGTCCCAGAATATGAATACCAGACATTTTTACTTCCCACCTCTACTATGGTAGGGAAGTAATGGATTCAGTCCGAAAACAATATTTCGAGATTTTAACAGATTTTCACGTTTTGAGACCCTAGCAATCGTTTAAGATCATTTTCTGACTGATGTCTGTATGTGTGTGTGTGTGTATGTGTGTATGTGTGTATGTGTGTGTGTGTGTATGTGGTCAATTTTTCGCCTTCGATATCTTAAGAACGGAACAACATACGGGCATGCCGATTGTTCTATTGTGTTTATCAGCCTTTAACTTAGATCTGATTAGATTTTGAGTCAAATCGGTTCAGTGGATCCTGAGATATTCAAAAAAACGTCCTCAATGTCACGTATTAACATAGGTAAAAAAAAATATAAATGAATTCTAGATGTTATAATATGAAAAAAATGTAAATATTTTTTTTCTCTAAAATGTATAGTTTTCGAGAAAAAAAATATTTTACTAAAAAAAATAAAAATTGTACGTAAATCAAGGTAACCATGATTTTTGCTATATTAAGCTAGCCATCAATAGATCACCAAACAAAAAAGAGGGCCATGCTTTTTTCAAAGAATAAAAATTAAATTGTGTTTTAAAGACTACCAACAGCTAAGGTTATTTGGGCCTAGTCAAAGAATAAAAAAAAGAGTGTTTATTTTTTGCAAATATTTACTAGGTGGGAAGTATAGGACTGGTCATCAGTCGAATTTTTTTGTTTAAGAATCATTAAAGCAGCATTCATAAGCAGTGTGATCCTTTGAATACAAATCGTTGTTGGTAATAATATACACATTTTTTTCTTTCAGTCCCGACGTTTCTATTTAGTTTAAATTATCCCTAATGAAATGTCCTCCAATTATTCCCGGTGATCTAGTAGTATCGTTGTATATATACTTTACTATAGTACCTACTGAATGTGTCTATTTAATGCACCCTTCTTCTTCTTGCAATTCTGTATTTTGAAATTTTAATTATCTCTTATTTGAATGGCCGATAGTGTATATTTTGTATCCGTGTGTGTGTACAGTGGGGTTCGGATGGACCTTGGTTCGCGGCCAGGTATAGCCAGAGTCTATAGGTGTGCTCTGTGTATCTGTAGTCAAGTGACAAAGCGCGTTGGTCGAGCCGGCCGGACTGTACAAAATAAAATATATAAGCTTAGCTACAGGTCCGGCATTACTACCGCACTTAGGTATGGTTTAATGGCCAACATTTATTTATGAAAAAAAATATTGTAACTATAGATAGGTATAGAATATTTAAATAACTTCGTTGTCTGTATTACAATTAATGATATAAACTCCTAATATATTCTGGTTTATTGTAGAAGACAGAGATTATAATGCCAGTTATATAACATTTCCGTAAGAATTAAATGATTAAACGAACTTACCTAGTGAAGTTCAATCATAATTAATTGTATGTAGCGTCTCTTTCTGAGATCACTGGTAATATCCTTTACTGACTACAGAATATGGTGCCACAGGTTTAAATCCGAAAAAACTTCGGGTGTGACCGCCATCTACCTATACTCACGCGTTGACGTCTTTCTTTAATGCTGCAGTGCCGTTATAATGTTAGGATATATGGGACTTGGGTGGGACTGATCTTTTTCGGAAGAAGCGCTACAATTAAGATTGAACTTCTCTACGTAAATTCGTTTAATCATTTGATTGTATTTCGTGCCCTTTCCTCAGATCACTGGTAGAAAGTATTACGTTCCAACCGTTTACCAAATACATTTAGTCGGTTATTGTCTACTTGAACCGAAGATGTTTCTGCGCTGCCAGCAAGTTGATCACCAGAAAAATCATTAATTGATTGTAAATTATTGCTAGTATCCTGAGTAGTTGGCTGATCTCCAGGAGAATTATTCACTGGTTGAATACTAGCACCCGCTGAAGATGGGTTTTCCGGATTCTCGATAGTAATCTCTTCTTTATCGTGTTGCCTACCTCCTCCTCTTGAAAGTCTTTGCTCCCTTGACTGCTCCCTCGATCGACTTCGAGAATGACTTGGTGAGTTTTCACATCTGGTCCTACTTTGTAAAGATCTCTTGATCTACCTTGAGAATAATCAGACGAGGCTTCACGTCTGGTCTTACTTCGTGAAGAACGTTCTCTTGAACGACTTCCTGAATACTTCGTTTTCCACGCCTGGATTTTCATCGCGAAGAACGATAACGACTTCGAGAAGAGTTGACTGACACTTCAGCTTTAGGCATATTTGGTGAATCACGATCTCTTGATTGACTCAAGCTCTAGATCTCTTATCCGAGCTTGATGAGCTATTTATTAACGTGACCAAAAATGACTTGATGTTATTATTTCATCAAATTCAATGATGGACTCATGTCCAAGCAATATCAATTAATATATTGCCCAACAGCACGATAGACTCTTAATTAACATCAAAAATGTTGTGAATTTTTATCCAATGTGCGAGAGCTAATATCATTAAATTTATATTACACTTCTTTAACCTGAAATATTTTAATCATGTGCTCAAGAACTCTTGCCCGAGCTTACCCTTAGAATTGTAGGATTAATATTGCGTATCGTTTAGAAGACTCATGTCTCTATTTGACCATCTGAAGATGATATACACAAATTTTCGATGTCTCTGTAACCGACAAAAAAAAGAAGATTTTACTAACGTCGTCAGTAGCGATGTTTTCGTTTATTTTTTTTTCAAACTCTTTTCCAGTAGCTCCATACGTTAATGAATATCTTCCTCTTCTCGTCGTCTTTTTAGCTTCATTGTTGGAAATTTTTAAACACGGACAAACCAACCTGATGTTAGTACTATCTATACAAAGAAAGGAATGGCGTATCATCGCGCGAGGTTGGGTAGATGGCGGTTATATCCAATTTTTTGTTAGATTTAAACCTGTGGCACCATCTGTAGTAAGTAAAGGGTACTACCAGTGATCTGAGGAAGAGACGCGAAACACAATTTAATTTATTTCTATTCTGTATCACTATTTTTAGACAGATAAACATCTAAATTTATTAGTAAATCACATTAAAACTTCATAGTTTGCACTCCAGATTTGTAAAAGAAGAAATGCAATGGGCAAAAATAAAAACAAATCAGTCCGGTCCTATTTGCAAACCATAGATATTGCAAGTAGCCAAGACAAGGTAGAAGAGGCAAGCGAACTGGTCGTAATGATTTGGAGTCGTCGGCGGTGAAGTGGAGTATGTGCGGATCATAGACACACACACACACACACACACACAACCAGTGCTGCGTGGTGTTGATGCTCGGTTCGGTACGTTGCCGTATTCTCGAGAGGCTAGCTAGCGCTGGTAGTGGCAACTGGCAAGAAAACACCAGGTTGAGCTGGTGGTGGTACTGGCGTCGAACTGCATTCTTGTGTTGGTTGGCTGCGGAGCAAGTCTCTGTACGAGACCGTTGTTAACTCGCTCCTCGCAGTTTGCTGTTTACATGTGCAACAAACACCTGGTGATATTGACTTGTAATTCCTGAAGGACTGTGACTGTGTTGTGTTTTCAAGACGATTTTCATTCATCAAACTACCCATTTTTTTGTGAAATTAAGTGAAATTGTGTATTTTGAAAAGCCGGTAACTTTGTGTGGTGATGTTTAGTATTTCTTAGAAATGTTGTTCTTGAAGGATGTGGCCATAAATTATACATGAGAAGTTGTAAATTAAAAAGTTTTAGTGTGCCACTAGTACAAACTGTTAAAGTAATTGAACAAAGTTAAGAGTTTTGTGAACTTGAAGAATCAAAGAGAAGAACAACCTGTAAGATATTACGGTACCTTTGTTGACGTGTTTAATAATAACCTGTGCAAGAATCTCTTGATTCGTGGGCCCGAAAAATTTTTCGTTTCGTTTTACTTAAGTGGATCTCAGAACAGTGACCTTTACTAAAATTTGGTGTAGTGTTAGACAGTGAAAAAAAAAAACGATTTATGCAATAAATATCTTAGTGACGGTGCTGTGATATGAATTAATTTATTTACAATTTTTACAGTGTGATAATTTTTTTTAAAATATTGTATTAAGACAGATTTATTTGTAGTGATAGCAGCTGTGCAAACCATATAGGGATAGACAACTATTGGGACTTTGTTCATTTATATCTTAGTTTGTCAGGTGAGTTGATATGAAGCTTAATTACCATGATTAAATATCTCATGTAATAAAGAGTAAATTTTTTAGAATAGAAGTACGGTTTGAAAGATTTCACGATATCAAAAACGCGATAAGATTTTTTTTTAGTTTTAGGAAACACATCTTCAGTTATAATGATGGTAAATCGGAAATAACCGAACTATATACCAGATACTTCGTTTTCCGAATTTCTTTCCATGAATCGTGCTTGAATAATAGACATGTTTTCAATTCCTTATTAATTGTAGAGTGGGTTGCGAGTTTTATACATTTTTAATTCTAAACGAACCTTACTTTTTAATCCCCGTTGAAATGATCTGATAAAAACCCATGAATACTTACTAATAAGAAATAATTCCAGAGAAAACCAGAAAATCATAAGTTTCACTAATTTGCCAAAAAGAGCTGTTTGGAAAATTAATGTAACTTATGATATTCTGGTTTTTATTTAGGAAACATGGGATAATTTATCAGATTTGGTTATTTTCATGATCTTGTTCGACTACCTATAGGTATCTATTATACATTAAAATAACAATTTGTGTAAATCGATTTCTTGACACCCATTTTAATATAAAATCGAAGTCAAAGTTGCCTTATTGAAACAAATTTTAGAAAATGTTCATAAACAATTTTGCCACGACATTTTTCGATAATTAAAAATATACCTCTAGTCCATTGAAATGTTACATTAGGTTTGCATTTTGGGTAGGACAAGATTTTTTCTATCGTTGCGTAGGGGAGCCGGTGAGGGTTTTAAATTTGGTTTTCGGGGTTGGCGGCCATCTCATTTGGTCGCCATTTTGAAAAAGGGGTGCTAACAGGTTTTGTACTGTATCTCTATAACGGTACATATAGTCCAGTAAATGAAAGGAAAAAATCACCCAATGTCGCAAATAATAGGGTCCTTGCATTAGCTTGATTTGTGCATCAAAACAGCATTATATCGACAGTAAATAACTTATAAATTAGCTTCGTAAAATTGAAACACTAAAATTGAAACACTTTTTTATATAGATTATCGGGATCTATCAAATCTTTTCAAAAAAGATCTGGATTATATTTAATATTTATTTTACTATTATTTTACATATCTTGAAAAAATTTCATAGCGATCACTATATTTTAGTTTTAATTTTTAAGCTAACTCGTCAAGACATGTGGTGTCTGTTCATGACTTATAAGTTCATAATTTCTGCTGGGTGTGTATTAACAAAATTAAAAATGAAGAAATGATATTTTTGTTTTCAACGACTTTTTTGTAGGAAATAAAAAATACTTAAAGAGTCGGTACGTGGTAAGGATATCAAAATTTTCATATTTATATATTGTTAGATATTTTAAATATTTCACTTAATAATTATTGTATATAGTTTATAAAATAGTACGTAAGCGTTATATAATTAACTAAGTAATGATATAAGCGGTAAATCTGTACAAATGTATTTTTAGTTACGATTATTAAATAAAAGTATTTTGAGCTGTTAAGTTAAAATAAAAACCTTGTCTTGATTTCAATATAAAATCCTAAAAACTTAACATTTGGCGACGAGAAAATGGCTACGTACTTCGGTTCAGTAAGAACATTTGATATTAATACTGGCGATTGGGGAGTACATTACAAGTTATTAAAACAATTTTTTTTAATCAACAAAATCGAAGAAACAAATCTTAAACGGGCATTTCTAATAAGCAGTTTAAGTGACGAAGCATATAAATTATTGTCAGATTTGACAATACCTAACGAGCCAGAAGACAAAACTTTCAAGGAGTTAGCCGAACTGTTGTATGACCATTTTGGAACTAAAACTTCAGTTTGGGGAGAACGGTCGTTGTTTTATGACGCTAAACAAAAGGAATCCGAAACAATCACTGAGTGGGCTGCTAGAGTAAAACATTTGGCAGTTAACTGCAAGTTTGGAGCAATGTTATCCGATTGTTTGCGAGACAAATTTATGTTTGGAATGGAAAGAAAAGTAATTTTCGAGAAATTAATGCAAGAGAAGCCAGAAGAATTAACATTTGAAAAAGCGATTCAAGTAGCTCAAAATCTAGAAAAAAGCAAGCAGTATTTTACAAAGGCGGAAGTCATGGGAGCTTCAGCTACGATTAAATCGGAGCCAATCTACAGGGTGAAGGACAACCGGCAACCTCCAAATAAACCAACCAGAGATCACCAACAACGGGGACAATCTCCATGTGGGGTTTGCGGCAGATCGAACCATTCTGGGAAAAAGTGCAGGTATCGCAGTTATAGTTGCCACACTTGTGGTAAAAAAGGTCATTTAGCACCGGTTTGCAGTAGTAAGAATAAGCAGAATTCTTCAAACAGAAATGATAATCAAAATGTTAAAGATACAAATTTTTTGGAAACTAATATTTCTCCAGAAACTAATGTTTCTCCAATGTTTAATTTAAAATCAATAAAAAATGATCCAATTTGGTTAAAAGTAATAGTAAACGGCATTAATCAAAACATGGAGTTGGACAGCGGTTCTGCAGTAACCGCAATTTCAAAAAAATTGTATCTAGAATGTTATAGCACAATAGAATTATGTAAGACGCAAATGAAACTGATGACCTATACAGGGGAAGAAACGTTACCAGTAGGGTCATGTAAAATGCAATTTCAATTTAATAACAAATCAAATTATTTAGAAGTATTTGTAATTGATGGAGGAGGACCACCCATAGTAGGTCGCGATTTTATGAACAAATTTTCTTTGGGCATAACGGAAATTAATAGTTTAAATATAGCCAATGAGGTAAATAAAATAGTTTTCAAATATCCTAACGTATTTTCGGAGGGGATAGGCACTTTTAACAAAGAGAAAATTACGCTATTGTTAAAAGAAAATGCTAGACCACAATATTTTAAGCCCAGACCACTTCCTTTTGCTCTAAAAGAAAAAGTGGAAAATGAATTAAATAAGCTAATTCAATTAAATATTATAAGCTATGTAGATTTCAGTGATTGGGGGACACCTATTGTTCCGGTACTTAAGTCTGATGGGTCAGTAAGGATATGTGGTGACTATAAGATAACAGTTAACCCACAGCTTATAACACATAAGTATCCTCTACCCCGGATAGAAGATTTATTTACAAAATTGCAAGGTGGAAAAAAGTTTTCTAAAATAGATCTGACATTGGCATACCAGCAGATTCTCTTAGAGGAAAACTCAAAAAAAATCACCACGATCAGTACACACAAAGGGTTGTTCGTGTATAACAGACTTCCATTTGGCTTAGCCTCGGGGCCTTCGTGTTTTCAGAAAATTGTTGAACAAATGTTTCAAGGCATTGATCGTGTTATCTCATTTTTAGATGATATTTTAGTGACCGGTCGTGATGATGATGAGCATATGAAAAATTTAAATTTAGTATTGAGCAAATTAAATGAATGTGGGCTTAAAATAAAAAAAGAAAAATGTAATTTTTTTCAAGATGAAATACATTATTTGGGTTATTGCATAACTGAAAAAGGTTTAAATAAATCACCAAAAAAAATTAAAGCAATTATGGAGGCACCTTGCCCAAAAACCGTGACTGAAATGAAATCCTTTTTAGGTCTGGTTAATTATTATCGGAAATTTGTTCCAAATATTTCTGATATTTTAGAACCTCTTTATGAATTGACGTTAAAAGATCACACATGGAATTGGACAAAGAAATGTCAAAATGCGTTTGAAAGAATTAAAAGTATATTGGCATCATCGGATGTGCTTGTTCATTATAATCCAGAGTTAGAATTAAAGTTAGCCTGTGATGCTTCACAAATTGGTTTAGGGGCAGTCTTGTATCATGTATTTGAGGATGGTACTGAACGTCCTATTTCGTATGCTTCAAAAATTCTTTCAAAAGCACAAAGAAATTATTCGACAATTCATAAAGAGGCATTAGCGCTTGTTTTTGGCGTACAAAAATTTTATCAATATTTGTTCGGCCGTAGTTTTACATTAGTGACGGATCACAAGCCTCTAGTTGCGATATTCGGAGATAAAAAAGGTATTCCGACTATGGCTGCTAGTAGGTTGCAACGATATGCTTTATTGTTATCCGGTTACAGTTATAAAATTGAGTATATTCCTTCAAATTTAAATGTTTCTGATGCGTTTTCCCGATTACCTATCGATGATGTAATTGGAAATGATGATGCTATAGTGGATTATACCTACTTAAATTATGTGTCTGATGGTAATTTGCATTTAAATATTGAAGCTATGAAACGGGAAACAAGTAAAGATCCTATTTTAAATGAAATAAAAAAATTTATAATCGAAAAGTGGCCACACAAAATTGATAACAGTGCATTGCAACCTTATTTTAACAGAAAAGATTCTCTAATTGTCGAAGATAATGTAATTATGTGGGGTTATAGAGTCGTAGTACCAACCACTATGAGATCAGAGATGTTAAATGAGTTGCATAATTCCCACATGGGAGTAGTTAAAACAAAATCTTTAGCAAGAGCATACCTCTGGTGGCCTAAGTTAGATGAAGATATCGAAAATATATGTAAATCTTGTTTAATTTGTGCAAAGGTGAGCAGAAACCCTGAAAAAACGGTGCTGGTTCCCTGGCAGTATCCCGTATATAAATGGGAGCGGCTGCACATTGATTATTTAGGTCCTATAAGTGGTAAAATGTTTTTTGTGGTAATAGATGCTCACTCAAAGTGGATTGAAGCATTTTATATGACATCAACAAATGTAGAAGCTACTTTGTGTAAATTACGCGAAATTTTTGCACGGTTTGGGTTACCGAAAATATTAGTAAGCGATAACGCAACGGTATTTACATCTAAAATGTTTCAATCTTTTTGCGAGCTAAATGGTATCGCTCACAAACGCGGTAGCGCATTTCATGCAGCAACTAATGGCGAAGCCGAAAGTGCTGTGAAAATTGTTAAAAATTATCTAAATAAAATAAACTTAAATGATTCATTAATAGAAATTTCAAACAAAATTAACATATTTTTAATGGATTATAGAAACAGCATTCACAGTACCACAGGCGAGACACCGGCTAGACTTATGTTCGGTCATCATATACGTAACCGTTTTGACTTGATTCATCCTTCAAATGTACACGAAAATAAAATTGATAAAAATAAATTATTAACGCAAGTTAACAGTTCACAAAATAGACAAATTAAAAACAGTGGAGGAAAAAGAAACATATTTTTTGATAAGAACGAAATTGTTATGTGTAGAGACTATAGAAGAAGACCGGATAAACCTGAATGGATTAAAAGTAAAATATTAAAACAAATAGGTCCAAAAGCTTATATAGTACAGTTAATTGATGAGTCAAGTATTACGTGGAAACGTCATGTCGACCAAATTATAAAAATAGACATTAATAATGCATATGATAATTCTTTTCAAAATGCAAAGTCTGACATTACGGAGTTTGAATTTGAACGTCCTAAACGTGAAAGAAAACAACCGGATAGATACGTTCCAGTTTAAACAGAGAGGAATGTTAGATATTTTAAATATTTCACTTAATAATTATTGTATATAGTTTATAAAATAGTACGTAAGCGTTATATAATTAACTAAGTAATGATATAAGCGGTAAATCTGTACAAATGTATTTTTAGTTACGATTATTAAATAAAAGTATTTTGAGCTGTTAAGTTAAAATAAAAACCTTGTCTTGATTTCAATATAAAATCCTAAAAACTTAACATATATATATATATATATTTATAATAGGGTATATATAATAGGGTATATAAATAGAATTATAAATAGTCAAAAAAATTCAGACTGCCATATTTTTTAATCAGAAAAATTAAAAAAATATCAACAGCTTGTTGATAATCAAAATAATGACTTGAATTATTCGAATTAATGGGAAAACGTATGAATTTGCTTCAGCAGTATTTATTTTGTGAATAATAAATACATGTTGTGGTTTATATAGCATTATCATTTATGTATTTAACTGTGATATTGTGGAAACAAGTATTTATGAGTAATTTCGTATGCTTAAGGAATTAATATAATTGATATTTTTACTTCTGCAGTTTGCACTTTTTATTCGAACTAGTCAGTGTCAATATCATGTCTGGTTGATTATTATATCCACTGCATGTCAACTTAAGCAAGGTTGAAATATTTTAGTTTATATTTAAATGACGCAATGTAGTTTTTACGCCATTTTTGGTACATGGTTGTTTAGATAACATTATTTTATTCGATTTGCTAGGTAACAATCAAAGATTTATTTTTATGATAAGTATTCAAAGGAGCAATAAGATTAAGCAATCGAAGTACATACTTTTAAAATTATATTGATTATGTTGTAAAATAATAACGAGCATTTTAAGTATCTTGCAAACAGTCATATTTAATTTTAAAAGAAACGTATAATACTACTAATTTAAAAAAAAAGTTTTAAGGTCAAAAACGGTATAAAAATGCTTATAGTCCAAGCTCTGACCTTACAAAAATCTACTGGACAGCACTACTTAAATTTTATTATTGAATTTAATAGATAATATGATGAAGAATGTCAAATCGATGGCAGACTGATTCAATTTTTTTTTCATTTTTTGTTGTCATTATCTTGAATACTATACGGCTCAACACTACTTGATAAAATTTATTCAGATTAAAAAGAAGTATCAATTATTCTGCCTTGCAATTTTTTTGCATCCCTAGCAGACCTCTCTTCAAATGGATGAATGTTCAATATGAGATCTGCCGGGTTTGCAAAAGAAATTGCAGGGCAGACGATGATAATCGATACTTCTATACAACCTGTATTTTCATCAAGCACAGTTGAGTCGTATTCTGCCACCAATTTGACGTTTTTTCTTCACATTATCTGTTAAATTCAATAGTAAAATTTTAGTATTTATGTTCAGGAAACTTTTGTACGGTCAGAGCTTGGACTACTACTAATATAAGTTCGGAAATAATTTTTTTAATTTTAATATTCTGTTTCTTTATCCATAAATTTGTCACAAACAAAGCTTTACTAAATACAATGGATGATCTTTAGTAATATAATAATAGAAGCCCCCAGGTTCTAACCCGAGAACTGGTAAAGGTATCAATTGGATTTTGAAATATGAATTGAGGCTAGGCTTAAATAACCCTAACTGTTGGTGGTCTTTAAAAATACTATAAAACTGGGCAGTAACTCTATTGTTAGTTTTATTTTATTGACACCGTAGTTTTAAAGGAGACTTGATTTTGGATAACTTTTGAAGATGAGATGTTTTAATTCGATTCTCATATCTTATCAATTTTGAATTTATATAAGGTACCTACATCCTCAATAGCTTAAATTATTTTATTATTTAAATAACTATAGTTATTAAAATAAAAAAATTTTACTATAATTATTTTTTTACAATAAAATAAGTAATTTGCGTAACATATTATTGTGCTAAATTATTCTGTAATGCTTTGTGAGGTTTAGAACGGTTCGTCATGTAATGCATTTTTAAGATGTGATTTTGCACATTTTTCTACATTAGGTGCATTTAATATATATATTTAAAGATAACATTTATGATTTTATCTCACAAAATGGCATTATTATAAAAACAGTTATTATTTAACACATTTTTATGATGCTTTGTTTTGCGACAAAAGATAATCAACCAGCGTAAAATTAAACTGTTATCATATTTAAAAATTGTTGATATGGTTTGGTAATTCGCGGTATAATGAATTCCAAAAATAGGTTTTGTATTCTTCCAAATATTTTATGGTATAATTGTACCCATCAATTTTTCTAGGTAAACTTTAAATTTGGAAAAGCGTTTATTATAGTGTTCCCATATAAACTGTGGACAATAACAAAACTTATTTTTTAGATAATGAAATAATTCGGTAAATAAATCATTTTAATGGAATCATACAAGTTTGTAGACGTCTTTGACTTTAAGAATTAAGAAAGCCGTTATTCAAACTGTTGTTGATTAAACCAAATAAAAATTTGTAGAAAATAACTTATAAAAACACTATAAAATCTAATCAGTATGTCACTGCAAGAAGAATAACTCTATCGGAAAATTGTATGAAATGTATTACCAACAGAATTTATATTTTACTTTATATAAATTAAATAAACAGAAGCCTTTGTATTACTGTGTAGGTTTTGCTAAATATACACATACATAATTGATTTAATACTTAAGTAATCCTATCATGAGGATTACAGTCAACCAGTGATTGATTAATTAGATGCAAAACCGTTACTGTTGCCATTCTACCCCGTTATATAACGTCGCCGCATCTAAATATACTTTAACAAAATAAAATATATAATATAATATTATCATGTATGTGATAATACTACACTTCGCTACATTTATACGAGCAAAGCTTCGGGCAAAACGCAGCTTCAATCATATAACTAATGTAGATTTTACCCATAGTTTATTTTGCGATAATTTCAGTTTTGACAGAAACCCTATCTAGACCCAAACGTAGCCGTTTGTACCCTATACCTACTTTAAGTTATGGTACCAAATGATATAGTGTACCAAGTTTAATTAAAATCGATCTAATCATTTTCGAGTAATGCCAGTACAAAAAGATAAAAATTCTATAAAAACACGTTTTCCCGTCTAGATATTATGCTTACAAAATACTCGAAAATTCAAAAAAAAAAACGATAAAACGAAATTACAGGTACAGGTCTCGTTTTCATATTTATTAGCTTAATGAGTATTTTTAGCTACTATGGGTTAATAAAAAATGAGATTTTTAGAAAAAAATCTAATTTGAGTCTTACAAAATTGGAGTAGCTGGCCAACATTTCGAAATGTTTAGTTTCTACGTATTAAAATTTCAGAGTGAACAAAGATAGTAAATTAATTATTAAATTCATTGATTTTTTGCATTTAAAAATTGACGTTCATTTTTAAAAGTAGCTAGTGGACGGTGTACTGTGTATCCTAATTGAACTTTACTATATTGCTAATGACGTTAGTCTATAGTCTACCTACAATATCTATATCTATTTCTATATCACATTGTTTGTTTTATTTGAATTTTTACCATTACAACGCCACAAGTGGGGAATGGTACTAATTTGGTAATCCAGTGATGTAAAAATACCGACTAAAAATCATAAGCTTCAAACCTGTTTCTATTTTATTTTTTTGCGATACAGTTTTCATTAATATCTCTATAGCCTTTCTCACCAATGGATATAGTAATCGCTATACTTTTGGACAGAATCTATTTACGTATCATTGATAGGAAAAAAGATCCTTTGTTCAAGAATATAGCGATCTATTGATGGGAAAGACTTATATAGTTAAATCTCAACTGACTACAGTCACTACTGTGCATTTTCCAGTGATTTCTTTATACCAACGTCAGATTTATGGTTACTTGTAAGTTGTACGTAATTCTGAACCTATGTTATATTCTAAAAATATGTTTGTACCGCAATTGTTTAATGTACTGGCTATAGCCCGGGAAATAAAGGTTTTAGGTCGCAAATAATTCCAAAGGAGCTGGATTTTTCACAGATGGTAGAACACCTTTAGACATGTATTTTTACTAAAGTCCCCGGTTATCCCCCTTGTGCTTCCCCCGCCATCCCCTTTTGAATATAATTTTGCAAGCCTTACGGAAAACGCTAATATCTCCTTAACCAATGTCTGAAATCAGACGACTTTTTTTTTGTTTTGTTCCTAATTAGTTACTCTAAAAAAATTTCCCTCTTCAATTTTGCGATAAAATCAATATATGCTTTGCAAATTATTAATAAAGAGAAAATATCAGTTTTTAAAAGAATATTTCACAAAATATTTGCATATAACTTTTTGATGAGCCTGTTTCGAAATATCTCAAAAACGATTCTTTCATATTAAATAGGATTACATTTCCTACAATTTTCATCCTTACAAATTTTCTGTGGTACAAATAGTAAGCGCGCTACAGCTTCTTGAAAATCGCACGCGCTTTTTGTAGCCTTGGAAACCGATTGTTAAAACGTAATGTCCTTTTCAATAGCTTTATTTATTGTGTTCTTCATCGAATTTTAAATTGAAAATGCACATGTTCATAAAGCAAAGAACGCTCTAAATCGTGATTTTTGTCCCATATCGATATCGTTAAAAATTTAGAAGCTATAGCCAGTCAAAGTTGAAGTCATCATAGAGCCTTACTTTTTTTTTGGACACGTGTTACGAGTACTTTCCATACCGAATAAAAAAATTTCCGTCTAGTAACCTATAAAAAATTTAAGGTCCAATCTCACTAACTTGAAAAATTTTCAAGTTATAAGCATTAATGTTCATGTTTTTACTTTTTGACATAAAATTAAAACGCTTGACGCGAAGTGCTCTACTAAGAAGAGTGTTCGAGAAATATTAAGTTTACATATAGAAGCTGTAGACCTATTCATGGGTTATCTAAGTGAGTAAAAAAATTTAAAAAATTTGAAAGTGGTCACTCTACAGAGCACTTCGCAACAAGTGTTTCAATTTTATGTCAAAAGGTAAAAACATGTACATAAATGCTTATAACTTGAAAATTTCGCAAGTTAGTGAAATTGGACGTAAATAATTGTTTATGGCATTAAATTTTCTATAGGTTCCTAGACGGACATTTTTTTATTCGGTATAGAAAGTACTCGTAACGCGTGTCAAAAAAAAATGTAAGGCTCTATGATGATTTCAGCTTTGACAGGCTAAAGCTTCTAAATTTTTGAAGATATCGATATGGGACAAAAATCATAATTTAGGGTGTTCTTTGCTTTATGAACATGTGTATTTTCAACTTAAAATTCGATGAAGAACACAGTAAATAAAGCTATTGAAAAGGACCTTATATCTTAACAATTGGTTTCTAAGGCGTGATATTCAAGAAGCTGTAGCGCGCTTACTATTCTTACCACGGAAAATTTGTAGGAATGAAAATGGTAGGAAATGTAATCCTATTTAAAACATTACATAACGAAAGAATCGCTTAAGTCGACCGTTTCTGAGATATTTCGAAAAAACAAAAACAATGTTAAAATTTCGTGGTATTTTGGCTGCCAAAAGTTGTCCCGGTGTCATGTTGGCACGAATATATGCAAACAAATAGTAGATTGTATATCTAGATGTGTAATGGACTATTACGGCGAGTGATGACAGTATGTAAGAACGAGCGATAGCGAGTTTTTACAGTCACACGAGCCGTAATACCATTACGCACGACATATAATATATATGGAATTTTTTGCCATACCCACTACAAAATACCTACTTTTCACTTCATTTTCAAAAAAATTTGACAGTTCATTTGCGTTGCCATCTTTACTTCTACAGTATGCCGTGAAGTTCGTGAGAAAGTAATGGCAGACGCACGCAGGCGTTTAGAGCGAATAAACAGAAGTTCCTATGGCAACCGTTTACTTCCCGCACTAGTGCGGAAAGTAAAACACTTTCCGCACACCTGCCTGTGAAATGACTCATAAAAGGCCGCTATACATACATCGTAAGTAGCTATTTTGTAGTGGGTATGGCAAAAAATATCTTATGCCCCACCTTTTGCAAGGTACAATGTATGTCAAAAACTACACAACATTTCTTATTCAAACCGATTTTCGTTGGAAGTATTTTATAAATTCTACTTCATTTACATACCAACTGTTGACTTAAATAAAAAAGTCATTTTGAAACTTCTACATCATTTTTGAAGGCCTATCTAATGATACCCCACACGCTTATGTGCACTGGAATTTTTTTATCCCTCAGTTACATATATGGTGTGCCACCACTATTTTTTTCGTAATTTCACTTAACCATTGTATAGCAGTTCATAGAAAACACCTACCTTCCAAATTTCATCTATAGTGTGCCAATAGTTTCCGAGTAAAATGACTGTGACATACGGACGGACAGACGGACAGGATGAAATTATAAGGGTTCCCTTTTTGCCATTTGGCTACGGAACCCTAAAAACGCTTCAATGTTAGATAAATAATTTTATTACAAATAAATAAATACAATCCATAAGTTTTTTTAATTTTATTGCTATGCGTCCGACCGCTGCGCTCATTATTAACAGCCCACTTGCCCTATAATTAACTAAAGTCTATCAATATATACATCATTTTAAAGCTACAAATATTGTCTACAAATCTTACTTGAACAACTTTTACCCTAACAGGCTTAGCAAAAAGTTATATGGAAATATTTTGTGAAATATTCTTTTAAAAACTGATATTTTCTCTTTATTAATAAATTGCAAAGCATATATTGATTTTATCGCAAAATTGAAGAGGGAAATTTTTTAGAGTAACTAATTAGGAACAAAACAAAAAAAAAGTCGTCTGATTTCAGACATTGGTTAAGGAGATATTAGCGTTTTCCTTAAGGCTTGCAAAATTATATTCAAAAGGGGATGGCGGGGGAAGCACAAGGGGGATAACCGGGGACTTTTGTAAAAATACATGTCTAAAGGTGTTCTACCATCTGTGAAAAATCCAGCTCCTTTGGAATTATTTGCGACATCGGGTGTTTTTTTCCTTTCATTTCCTGGGCTACTACCAGGAATCAGGATACGTATCAAAATTACTTTTTTATGAAAATTCCTTTTTTAATATAAACTGTTCCCATTCCACTGCTACTCTTTAGTCTTAAATGGACAACACGATAGATTAGAATAAGCATTTCGTTTCATTGCTAAATTATGCATTTAAAGTACTTAATGCAATAATCTGTTTTTAATGACATTATTATGCGAGTTCTAGTTAAATGAAATTTGATTTCAATTTCTAACGATAACGTTAACTAATGTTTGTAAACTCTGACGTTATCACATCAGTAACGTTTGTTTTGGTAATTGAGATGAATCGAATACGTCAACAGAGATGTTAAAGAAAAGTATTTGATATATTATGCTCTTGCTATTAAAAACAAATATCATTTAATTAAACCGTTCCAAAAAAACTGAAAAACGTTTAAATAATTAATTGATAAAGCGAATTTGCCAGGGGGAAAACAATTACTTTTTAATCATTTGAAGTTCTAGAGTTTATTTATTTTAAGTAAAGAGACACATTACGTTAATATTTGAAACTTGTTAGAAATTTATTTCTCTGCGATTTGTTATTGGATCATCTTGCGTGTCCAAAAAAAAATTAAATTAAAACTGGGGTATCTACTTATTTACCTAGATTTTGCTATCCTTGAAAAATAAAAATATGTCGTATAACAAAATACTGTCATCCGTGGATAAAACTATTTGGCACTCACTAATAATTTGTTAATTTCATCTTTTGTTAGGGAAATCCCTACTGCGAACTTCGTTTTTATTTACTTTGCGTTAATTTAGATTTTGATGGACGCCCTATCATAACCCGAGTGTAGCCGGCTGAAAAGTACGCATAGTTCGCAGTGTACCAATAATTCATAGCCGAAATTTATCAAAATCGTTCCATCCATTTTCGAGGGATGTCGGACAGATATTCCGAAAATGCATTCTCGTGCCTAGGTAATAGGTATTATACAAAATACCCGAAATACCTGAAAGAAAACAATTATAATTTATATACAGTTTTGCAGGAATAGTCTTACCTTTACGAAATTTAAGAATTTTATTTTGTGAGAGCATGCTCAAGTAGCCATAAACACTATTTGACTCATAAAAGGGAAGTTTTCAGTATAAAAAATTAACTTTAAATTTAATTTTCTTTATTTAAGACATGCATTAAGAAGAATTTTCTAGATCTTCTGCAATATGAAAATTTTATAATAATTAATCTTTTTATAATTGACGTTAATCGGCGGTATTGGACTCGGAAATAAAATGTAAGGAAAAATCGTAGAAAAATGCGAATGTTCTTTAATTTTACGTACATTTACTAAAGCAAAATCATTTTTTGCAAGAGTCCTATGTCAAATCTGAGTTAATATTTTTACTAGGCATGGATCAACTTAGTTTTTGAAATGAGCTGATGTAAAATTATTATCAATTTGTGATGTGGTGAAGATGTATAAACTTGTCCGTAAATGCATGATGCATAATAATAGTAGGTAGACATATCATGCGATAAACCATTCTTTGGTTATTACCTATTGTCTTACATTACTGGTGCAGAAGACACTGTATGTGAAAAAAGAACACTTCTTATTCAAGCACACTATTGCGTTCTCTATCTTTTTAAATGCAGTGTATGTA
Organism: Mongoloraphidia duomilia; assembly: GCA_039654895.1. Classification (NCBI taxonomy): domain Eukaryota; kingdom Metazoa; phylum Arthropoda; class Insecta; order Raphidioptera; family Raphidiidae; genus Mongoloraphidia; species Mongoloraphidia duomilia. The sequence goes on along the minus strand of CM077518.1, from coordinate 33,623,733 downwards.
TAAATCAGAGAGAGACGGAGGGTTTTAAGAGTGCTTAAATGGATAGTACATTGGTCTTGAAAGAAGAAAAGTACCGTTTCATACATTTGTTGGCCTTAGGCATCTTTCATCCATCCATTGCACTGTGCACTGTATTACAGTGTAAGCTGGTATTCCACTAACCAAATCGGTATCATGTATTAAACGTTGAAGTTAACAGACAACTCATATTTTTCACAAATGCAAAAAACAAAAATCGATTTCAAGGTATATTATATTTAATCTTTAAAGGCCTCTAAGGATTAATTATACTCTGTATCTGTAAAATATATTATCCAAAGTTGTCTCTTACCAACTGGACGAAGACATTATCAACTGCGTTTGCTAGTGGACTACCGACCGAAATATGTGGTGTGGTATTCTCAGACCTCAGCCATTGGTGTCCAAACTCACACACACATTCAAGCACACGCGTTACATACATTTACATAATCTACATAGGTAATGCATTTTTTATTTCATTTAAGTTAAAAAGTTCATTCAAGAACGCATATCTTATAGTTATATATAACACATGCAATAAGCTGTGAAACCACTGTTATATAAATTAAGCTGCCAGATTACACACAGTCGGTTCTCGATATGTACCTATCTGAGAGCGTTCTGAGCGCAACATATGGGACATAATCATTATTTTACAAGCTAATAGATTATTTACATTTAAATATACTATTATACAATGCTATATCTATAGCAAATAGAAATATTACTTACTTACGAAAAATGGACATGAAAACCAAATAAAATATATTCAAGTTGAAATAATATTTTAACAGTAAATAAAACATCCATTTTTGTGGCAAAAATTACCTTGCATCTATACGATATTATTGTACAATCAAATAGATGAAATTGAAATTGATGAAGTTGTGTGTGTGTGTGTGTGCGTATGTATGTATGTGTGCACGCGTCTATCAAATCTTCCTTATGTGTAAACTCATAACTTTGACTGTGGATAATTTGGAAGAAATTAATTAGTGATTCAGTTACATACAATATTTTTGCTTTAAAAACTTTTTTCTATATTTTTTTTATTTCAGTTTTTCAGAACTTTTTAAAATCTTTTAATTTTGCAAACATAACATTATAATAACAAATTACAAACAGAAACTTGGCAAGTTTCTATGTCAGTTTATTATTGTATTTTATTATATCTGTATCATACTCATTATTTTCCCGACTTTTACAGTTACTTGCTTCTTGTATATCCTTAGGCTCTCTTCTTTTAACGCTAAAATTGTTCAGACATAAATTCAGACGTTCACTATCAATATATCATAATACATTCTGCGACTTATAAAAACTCTATGCTATAATTTTATGCTCCCTAATTAAAAATTTAGATTGATTCATAAATTATCATTTAATTAGTACTTAAAAGTATCAAAACTGTATACGAATTCTTTTGGTTTTTGAATTCCAAGTAGATAAAATATCTTCCTGAATACAAAAAATTATAAAATTTATTTATATTTTCAAAAAACTTTTAGAACACAAACATTAAAATTAAAAAAGGGTGTGGGTCTCGGGACCCCCGACAGATGTAAAACATCAAAGAAAACGTTATTGAACTCGATGGTATTCTCTATGTAGTAGTATATATTTTTTCAAAAGCAGCAACTAACTGTTATGCTGACGTAATTATATATACTGCACTGTAACACACGCGGTTGTCTTCCCGTGCCCGAGCGTGCGGAAGCCGAGAGAGAGAGAGAGAGTGCCGCAGTGGTGGGGAGAACAGCAGCGAAGGAGCGGACCATAAATTTCGTTGCATATTTCCCCTCACGCGGCTGTTTACAGCCCGACATAAGATGTTTCACATCAAAAATAAATAACCAAGAAATTATTAGTCCTATCCGTAAATAAAATCATATATTAGTGACTAACACAATATATCAGACGACATAATATTATCGCCATGATATTTAATAGAAGGCTCTAATATAAGAAAAATGTAAATGCCACTGTCGGGAAAAAATAAAACTTGTTTTTGATGTTCCAGTAGATTTTTGCAATTTCTTTGTCAAAGAGTGAGTGTATGAATTTTAATCCAAGAAAAAATGTATACTTAATCATAATAATGTTTACCTAATCGTATTCAATGAATATGGAATCTTAAATTTTTAAGTGGATATTTAAATTATAATAAATAATTTAAACTTCAAATACATATTTTTAGACACAGTAATATCACCAACACCGTTAAAACTTAGACACATAATATTAAAAATACCATTTAAACTTATCAATACATGGTAATACAGTGAAAAGTTATGTCGTGAACTCTTTCGTGAGGAATTGATTTTCAGAAAGTCGTAAGCTGGTAGTTAAAATTCCTTTGTATCTATGTGTGCCAAGGAGATATCAACGGTCAATAAAGCCGGCTGCCTAATAATTCCTTTATTAAAATAGTAATATATTATACCCCTGCATTTTTCTCTAGAATAACCTAATGTGTTACTTTAATTGTGTTAATAAAGTCAACATAATTATCTTAATTTTAATACAAATTAGTCAAAACTAGATTTCTGTTCGATCTTTAAGTTCAAGGAAATTATTTCTGTAATTGTTTATATTTTTAGAAATTCGTTCTTTTTGAGTTTCTAATATTTAGATATTCTTAATTGGTTTAAATTGATTTATATTTTAGGAAACATTGTTTTATGATATTGAAAAAAAAAATTAGTAAAACAGTGTATGCGTACTGAACCAAAAAACTATGTTATAACAATGAAAATGTCCATACTTTTTAACCAGTACTTTCTTTCAGTAATTTTTTCATAAGCAATTTGCACTCGGGTTTGTGAACCCTATTGGTATTTGTGTACAAAACATTTTTATAATGCAATGCTTTAAAATGCTCCTGTGAAAAAATAATACCTATATTTTGTTCAAAAACGTGTCATTTCGTGTTCGTAAACATCATAGATTCCGATTATTTAATTGCAAAAGAATACATTAAAAAAGAATGCAAATAAAAATAATACTATTTTATGTATAGAAATTAAATCACGTAAATACAAAAGACAAATTCAATGCAAGATGTCACCGACTTCAGTAAAATGAATTCCCTTTATACACGTGCTGGTCTTAAAAACCGAGAGTTTGATATTATATTCTTCTTTCAACTAATCCAAAGTCATCTGACAAAGAAAGCATGACTATTGCAGAACCGATGACGATTTCTGTATATGTATAGAAAAAACAACTTCTCAATAGTTCCAGATCATTGACTCTTTTTTTACATGTGTACACGTAAACAACCTTGAGAACTATTTTTATCAAGCGTAAAAGTTTCATGTCAGTTTCTCTAATAATTCTCAAACTTAAAACCATGTAAAAACCATAAAGACGACGGTTTATAAAACGAATTGATCACATAAATTCCGAAGGGTAGGTCTACTGCAACCTCTAGATCGCTGATTCTAATCGAAGAACTGATCAAAATATTAGTTGGACGTTCAGAGTATTGTTAAAAATAAAATGGCAATACGCCGAAATAATCCTGGTGGTACCTAATTACAGTGGTCTCTATTAAATTTAAAAAAAGTAAATGTGTTTTAATATCAGTCAGTTTAATCAAAGGTCACTGAACGTTTTTTCAACGTAGTACCTAACTAGTAATTTAGTTACGAATTAAAATATTATATTTTTCAAATTCTGTCCAAGAAAATCTTCTTCAGAAGTAGGCATATCACTGCGCTTTAAAGAAAAATGGTATTGGCATGGATTTTTTTCATTATGCAGAACGAATATTTGACAATTTAAACAAAACTCTAAAATTTGAGAAACATTGAACGTTTATTTGAAGTGCAATAGTATATTAAAGTTGCTTGCCATTTTTATAGCACACAAAATTTATTATAGCACACCAACTTTAATAAATTAACGAATTGTCAATATTTTCCAAATTTTAGAGTTTCGTTCAAATTGACTCATAGTTATCGTTCTGCATAATAAAATGCGATTAAAAATGGAATCCAAACACCCTATTGACAGAAAACTGAGAGAGAAAAATTACATCACACATTCCAATTAACAAATATCTGTGTCAAATTTATAGAACACTGTGATGAATTATAAATTTTGCCATAAAACATTTTGCCGTAAGCTGATGACGTTTCGTACATATCGTAAAGTTTTTGAAATGCATTTAACGGGCATTTAATTTAATAAATACAAATTTAACACGTAAGTCGTGACCAAATACATAATTAGATGAATGCATAATGACTGCAAACAGTATATGAAGACACCTATTGTAAGAACAATGACGTAACACAACACTGTAGTCAGGAAAAATTCATTAATTCAAACCTATGTCACCGTAGGGATTTTAACCCTAAACTTTCCACTATCGCGGCGGACTGAGTTGACGTTACTCAGACAGTGACACATTTTCAAACGATCGACTTTCTCCCTTTAAATTAATGAATTTTTCCTGACTACAGTGTTGTGTTACGTCATTGTTCTTACAACAGGTGTCTTCATATACTGTTTGCAGTCATTATGCATTCATCTAATTTAATTTAATGTTTGAAGTGTGAATAAATTCAGTACAAAACATGACATTTAATCATATTGATTAAAGATAAAACTAGCATCGGCATTGTTTATAATGACGTGTATTCACATACGCTATTTAATTGCAGGTACAGACTTGGACAGTCTTTTTAGCCTGAACTATACAATATATTGTATAGTACAGTTCGGAAATTGTAGTAGTACTAGTGACTATTGAGTACTTAGTTACTAACAAGCATGAGGCGGAAAAGCAATTAAACAATGTAAATCATACCCGTTCTTAGATTTACCGTACATAACAATTATACCGCTTATATTGCATTGTGAAACTACAAGTATTAAGTAGTCACTGTCTACAATTTCCATACTGAATTATAGTTGGCAGATAGTAGGGAATAGGAATGATTCGGTTGTATTTATACTCACAAAGAGCCCCAATACTCGATAGTAGCTCATACAGAGTCCTGCACTTGATTTGGGTCCATATAAGGAAATCCATTGCAATTTCAAATATTGTTGATATACTGCTTCCCCGTGTTTATTTTGTTAACTTTTTTGACTGATCATTAAAGTTGGGGGTAGTGGGGACTGAGGAGTAAGAAATCAACAAAATTTGAAACTGCATGTGTTTTCTGTGGGCTTAAATCAAGTACCGTATCCTGTTATTAGGTCTCTGAACAGTCCTGAGCTTTACTAAAAAGCAATCACTTTCACGTCATTCAGGGTAAACTTAAGTTTACCTAAGTCATTTAGTTCCAAAATATGGATGTTTGAATACACAAGATTGTAGTACAATAGAATAAACCAAAATCTTAATCGATGCAATTATTGCTTCGATTTTTTTCAATGTATTTGTTATACGCATACATTTTCTATTTTGTAATGAGGAACTGTACTCCGTGTAAGTACAAGCTGACTTCAACATTTATCCAATTCATTTGCAGGTACTTATTTTTACTTCCCACCTCTACTATGGTAGGGAAGTAATGGATTCAGTCCGAAAACAATATTTCGAGATTTTAAAAGATTTTCACGTTTTGAGACCCTAGCAATCGTTTAAGATCATTTTCTGACTGATGTCTGTATGTGTGTGTGTATGTGTGTATGTGTGTATGTGTGTATGTGTGTGTGTGTGTATGTGGTCAATTTTTCGCCTTCGATATCTTAAGAACGGAACAACATACGGGCATGCCGATTGTTCTATTGTGTTTATCAGCCTTTAACTTAGATCTGATTAGATTTTGAGTCAAATCGGTTCAGTGGATCCTGAGATATTCAAAAAAACGTCCTCAATGTCACGTATTAACATAGGTAAAAAAAAATATAAATGAATTCTAGATGTTATAATATGAAAAAAATGTAAATATTTTTTTTCTCTAAAATGTATAGTTTTCGAGAAAAAAAATATTTTACTAAAAAAAATAAAAATTGTACGTAAATCAAGGTAACCATGATTTTTGCTATATTAAGCTAGCCATCAATAGATCACCAAACAAAAAAGAGGGCCATGCTTTTTTCAAAGAATAAAAATTAAATTGTGTTTTAAAGACCACCAACAGCTAAGGTTATTTGGGCCTAGTCAAAGAATAAAAAAAAGAGTGTTTATTTTTTGCAAATATTTACTAGGTGGGAAGTATAGGACTGGTCATCAGTCGAATTTTTTTTATTCATAAACTAGATTTATCCCGCGATTTTACTTGCAATAATTTCCCCGTAGATTCGCTCGAATTAATGTCGATTTTGGCGGAACCCTATATTAATTTATTTCGTAATAAAAAATACTCTATGACCTATGTCTATGTTTGGGTATGAATAATTATAGTAACTCGCCAAGATTCCGCAAACTCAATATAGATGCTGTTAATGATTAACGAATATGATGCTTTTGCCAACAGAACGACAGACAAACATTTTGAAAAAGCGTTCTTCCATTTAGATATATACGAAATACTAGAAAACTCACAAGAAAACAAAATTACAGACGGACTTTTTGATCGATTGTAGTTTAACTTATGTTAATTTTATCTTGAACTGCATGTTTATTAAAACAATAATTTATAAACCTGGGACAAATCTGACGGCTGATAACTAAATAATAAAAAAAAAACAAATCGTGTAAAAGTATGTACTTTTGTGATTTTTACCAATGCTGAAACTTTACACTATAGTAATTTGCATTCAAAGTTAAACTAACTCTCAATTCTATTGTACAATGTTAATTGGTTTCTGTCACACTATAGAAATATATTTGATAACAAGAAAGGATATAAATGAAAAGTTACTGCGTCCAATGTGGAATTAATGACGTATGAAATTCTTTTGATTATAAACGTTCCATGCGTATTTTCATCAAACTCATGACCTAATTGAACATAAAACCTTATTGATGTCACTAGTCAGCTAATTATCATGACATAATTTCTTTTTGTGACGAAATGAACATTGAACTACCTATGTGACTAGAAGATTAAGGTGATTTTTGAAAGTTTGCATAAAAAACGTATAAAAATATTATACATATCTGTAAATTATTATTGTGTATACCTACTCTTTTATATTCAATCAAATGTCATTTATTTTTTTCTATCTCTAGCTCAGTAAAAAGGGTAGGTTTGGTATATTGTCTCGCATTATATGATATCAACATTTTTGACACATTGTGTAATATCTGTGTATTATATATTATTATTATGTTACAATTTGCTGCAGATTATATACTACGTGTAAACACAACCACAAAATATATTAAATAGAACTATGGAAAGATATTGATAGAAATATGCGTCGATCTAATGTATTTTCTAGCTAATGAATTCAGTTGTCGAGCATCTATAATCCACAATTTACCTTTCTAGTTAACCGTTTATGCGCAGTATAATCTTAAACAAATTATAACTGGCCAGTTCATACTCTTTTTTTATGTTGTAGAAACGACGTTCTGCACCGGGGTAGGTTAGACTTTTCAATACAAGTCTAGATTATGCAAATCAGAAGAAAATATTGCAAAATTTGTCGGCCCACTGAGCATAAATTTTAAATAAATAATTATAATGAAATTACCAACTAATGTTTAAATTACTTACTATTACCCACAATTCTGTTTCATCACGTACCAAAACAAGATAGTTTAGTGTTATTTTATTTCTAATGGCAACAAAATATTTATTTGGGAAATAAAAATTTATAAATAAATAAAATGTGTGTAAGAAGAACAAGGAACAAACAATTAGTTTGAAAACATCAACAAGATGCATTGACAAAGCTGCCATTTAACATTTGTGTATTTATATAAATGAAAGTTAAATATTCTATGATCGGAACAAAATTTGGTAGTAACTATTATAATTCAGTCGTCATTTTAAAGCTATTTCATTACTTTGCGAAAATAATGAATTGAAAATATGAATTGGTGCTAGGCCCAAATAAGCTTAGCTGTTGGTGGTCTTTAAAAAAAAAAAAAAAAACATTACTTTGCGAGTTTTGCGGCAAATTTTATGACATAATTTGCTCAATTTTGTTGTGTGCAAATAAGCTTATTCGTAAAAATATAAGTTTTTTATACGAACAAGTAAGAAGACATAGTGTTAAAAGATTTTTCCTTTTGAAACTGGCATTTAAAATTTGTGTGCGGGTTCTGAATTTGGACGACTCAATTACATTATCAATTTCTGTCTATAATTTTGTTTATAAAATGTTTTTACTTCAAAAATTCCCCGTCATTTTAAATAGATTCCTCTTATTTTCGGTGGTTATGAATTATAATTTAATTTATGATTTCAGCGGCATGGTAAATTAATAATTGAAGGCATTGCATTTGATTTATTTTATTAACTGATGATGTCCATTATGGGGCTTAAAAAGGCTTAGTATTCTAAATAGCAGAAACAATTAACGTTTTTGTAATTTTCAATTTGCGAAAATGACCTAAGTATACTCATTTTTTTTTCATTATTTAGGCATCCTTGAGATAAATATATTTTGTAATAAAATAATATAAATTTACCCCAAAGATCCTTAATAGAATAGTGTTCTCTTTCTGCTGATAAGACTTCCAAAGTATTTTCAGCACTGAATTCACATGGAAACCATGATAAAATTAAGTGCCGGAAATCGAGAAATAATGAGATAAAAGAAAAATCTACCTCAAGGACACATTGAAAGTTACGACTTTACTCTAAACATCAGTTGAATCAAAGCGGACGATTACGATAGACTTTTAATGTGCAGTTTTGCGTAACACTTTCTTTCTGCTAAACATAACACAATAACAAAAATAATGCTCTCTAAGTGTTCACATTGATGTAATTTGCATATTATTGTATGTAAGTACTAACATTATAAACAAAACATGTGGATTGGCAGAACTGCGTGTATTCAATGCTAGCACCTTTTGTCTAAGCACAAGCTACTGTGATACAATATCATCAAAATTATGCGATTATAGATACCTAAGCAGTATTTACACATCAGAAACGTTTTTTGAAAATTATTGATAATTATTCTGTAATGGTTTCTTTTTTTATTGTAGTTTAAGAGACCCACATATTTATGGAAAGATAACCGCGTTTTAAATAAAACTTTAAATTATTGTAAAATGCAACTCGCATTTTCGGTACTCGTATATGCTGCCGAAAATCCATCTCATATTTCTATTATTACCTGCACAGTTCTGACGTTGTGTGTATCTCATGAATGTCTAATCAGAGTTGTTTTGTGAACTTAATTTAGGTTACGTCGTTTTTAGGGTTCTGTATCAGAAAGGAACCCTATTGTTGTGCCAACGATGTCCGTCCGCACATCTGTCTGTCACAGGCCTCTAGTTTCTAAACGAAATGAGATCGGACTTGAAGTTCACACATAATATTATGTTATACGGCAGTCCAAAGACGGAAAGAATAACAAAAGATTACGGTTTATTTCAGGGGGGGGGGCATACATGCAAACGGGAGTCAAACAATTTTTTTTGGACCTATTCTTGTGGGGTATCATTGAAAAGGGCTTTTTGAGTGGATTATGAATGTGTTTTTATTTTTATTTATTTTATCAAAATTGTAGGTTTTAGAGACCGTCAAAGTTGCAATTTTTAGACCTATTTTGTTACCAGGTCTATTTTAACAATGCCATTACCTATAAAGCTATAATTCACGTCACTTATCACTCATATATTGTATAGTTAATCAACAAATACTAAAAACAGAACAAAAGAAAGCGCCCCTCGGCAGTACATGCAAACGGAGGGGGGGGGGCAAATTTTTTTTTGTACCTATTCATGTGAGATATCATTGAAAAGGGCCTTTTGAGTAGATTATGAATGTGTTTTTATTTTATTTACCTATTTTGTTAAAATTGTAGGTTTAACATAACTTACACAATACGAAACCACAGTATAATCAGTACAATCACTGTACTGTCGGCACTTTGATGTTTGTACTACAATTTCTTTGACCTTGAGACAGCCAATCACAGCCGTGTTTGGAGCAAGCGACGTCAGTTTCTTCCTTTCAATACATGTAGTGTAACAGGACCGTATTAGAAAAATGTTTTTAAATGCTGCCATTGTGTTTCCGTTGGGTAATAGAACAAAAATGATTACATTTTGTGACTTTTATTAAAAATAACACATACAAAGAACGAAAGATCTATCAAAAATGATTGTTGTGAAACAATTACAACAAACAAATCAATTGTTGTTTCTAAGCTTACATATGATTATAATATGGGATGTTAAACAATTTGGCCAGATGTGACAAAATTATTGTTTATGCGATAAACTGACGCGGCGCTAAACTGCTGGCGGTAAATTGCCGGCGACAAACTTTCCACCTACGTAAAACATGTATATTTTGACAGCGTTGTAAAAAAGAATGTTTAGAGTTTCTGATACACTTTAAAACTGCACAACGATTTACTATACTCATTTTGAGTATCACACAGATTTTGTCTTGGGGTTGTTTATAAAATGGACACAAAGTACGCACAAATATACATTAAATAATATAAACACAATGAGTATTATGAAGCAAAAAAAATATAATACAGCACTGTGCGGATTTGCTCGTCGTCCTACGGTCGCACTGACTAGTATGTAGGAAGCGCCAATAAGAAAATACTGTGGGCGTACCTGAACGCTCTGCAAGCTAACACAATCTGCGCAGCTCGTCTGACTGATTTAGGCACTAATGGTAGAGTAATCTTACTGGCTTATTTTCTAAACTGTGACGAAACCCTATACTCTTTGTGTGCGGCTCGACACGCACTTGCCGGTTTTTTTTTCACTATAATAGTTGACGCAATAAAATGGGTCCCTTGTATTTAACTTTCAAATCATTTTTAAGAATGTGCAGTGTGTTGTAAAGATATTTTATTCTTAATTTTAATTTGATTCCAGAATGACATTTTTTGCGTATTTAATTATTATCAACGTAACTTTTTAACCGACTTCAAAAAAACAGAGGTTATCAATTCGACATGTATATAGAATATATTTTCTTTTTTAATTTCAGCCCGTACTTCATACAAAAAGCATACTATATTTTATTGTTTTTGTGATGTCAGTGTTAACTTCGAATGCTTGTAAAAGTGATAAATTAGTTTAATTTTTTATGACCATACACTAAAATAATAGCAAATTATGAACATGTTAATTTATCAACTTTACAAATCAAAAATCAAAACAATTACGGCTTTCAAACTGACGTTTATAAATTTCACATTGACTAAATATAATTTATTAACCATAAATACTTAATGACTTAACGACCATACATTTTTCTTTAAGTTATTTAATTGACTAAGTTTACTTCTTTTGTTAACCGGTAAACCCCAGATGTTTAGATAATTTCCGCTAATTAATTACAACCACTAAGTTTTGAGATTAATTATGCCAGAGTTGGCATTGCAATGTAATAAAATGCGCCATTTCTTTCTAAGACGAAATCTCGAGAATGAAAAATGATATCGACTACGTTAGGGTGCCAATCGACGCGTATTAACGTATATATGATCTGAAAGAAATTTTTTCAAAATCGGTTCAGCCGTTCTTTTTTCTTAATCAAATAGACTCTATAAAAGTAGATTTTACACAATATCTCGCGAATAAAAAATTATATCGACTTCCTAAGGGTGACAATCGAGGCGTGTTAACGTCATTTTGATCCGACATCAATTTTATAAAAATCGGTTCAGCCGTTTTTTTTTTTTAATTATTGTTAAAAATAAATAATAATTATGTTTTAATGATTAAAATGATTACTTTTCTGTGTAATATCTAATTTAATTATTATTATTAAATATTTATCAAACTGGGAAGTTCGTCGTGTGAACCTCAAGTGTCGCACTTTAGTCCTAATAAACGACCTACCTCACGGCTTGTTTTTAGAATCATTTGATGTGCAGTAATTTTATCTTTCGATAGGTACCATTACCTTTCTTGTACGTTGAATTGGCGAACACGAATCAGCAAAACTGAACAATACCATGTTAAATCCCTATGTTCACCTTTGAAACCGGACACGGGGTATTTTATTTTGTTCTTTTTATTAAAATTAATTGATTTTTTAATTTTAATTATTATTCATGCCACAACAACACACAATCTGTGAAAATTTCAACTATGGCTACCTCTTACCGTTTGTGAGATCCCTGTGTCAGACGGATGAATGAACAGACAGAGTACGGAACCCTAAAAAGTATACTATATTTATGCACATATTTGATATTTTCTTTAAAATAGAGAGTACTTATGCAAGTTCACCAGCTCTATGAATTTTCGTCAAATTGTTTTACGATTTCATTTTAAACTAACAAAAATGTTGCTTAAAAATTTGTAACAGATTTTGTTCCTTTTTGGAAAACAAATGAAGTACCTATAATTATTGAAAAGAAGTTGAATGGAGAACTCTCGGAGGAAGTAGAAGAAAATAATTTTAGGTTAAATAAAGAACGAATGAATGCTGATAATAATTGGTAAAAGTAGTGTGAAATAGGAGTACCTACTGGCATATAAAAACAAATAGCTAGAATTTATGGGGTTTTTTACTGCTTTCAGTTGTGGATTTATTAACTTCCCACTGGAAGTTACTGTAATGGGTCCGAAAATCGAAATCAAAAAGGAAAACAATTTTTATGTTTCAAGGTCACTACACTATTTTTACACTACTTTTAGAAAGATGTAGTGTGTGTGTGTGTGTACGTACGTACGTATGTGTTCATTTCTTTCTAAGACGAAATCTCGAGAATGAAAAATGATATCGACTACGTTAGGGTGCCAATAGACGCGTATTAACGTAAATATGATCTGAAAGAAATTTTTTCAAAATCGGTTCAGCCGTTCTTTTTTCTTAACCAAATAACCTCCAAAAAAGTAGATTTTACACAATATCTCGCGAATAAAAAATTATATCGACTTCGTAAGGGTGTCAATCGAGGCGTGTTAACGTCATTTTGATCCGACATAAATTTTATAAAAATCGGTTCAGCCGTTTTTTTTTTTTTTTTTTAATTATTGATGTTTTAATGATTAAAATGATTACTTTTCTGTGTAATATCTAATTTAATTATTATTATTAAATATTTATCAAACTGGGAAGTTCGTCGTGTGGACCTCAAGGGTCGCACTTTAGTCCTAATAAACGACCCACCTCACGGCTTGTTATAATTGTTATTTCATCAAAACACTACAGTTTTAACTGATGATGATTATTTTTAAATCAATCCAAATTAACTAAAATATCACGTTAATGTGTATTAAATTGAAAAAAAAAAAAATATTTTTTTAGCAACTAAACATTATTTGAACATTTACTATTTTTATTCAACTACGCTTAGACATTATTGATAAATAAATTATTTATTTGTTTGCAATTTCAGTAGAATCATATCATATATTTGCATATTAATTACTCATTGAGCATTATTACGAATAAATGAACATCACTGATCGTTGTGTTTTTTTAATCAGCTGTATAAAAATAACAAATATGTTACATTGCACTCCTAAATTGTCGTCTATGAATAAATTCTTTAAGCGGGATTACCAAATCACCTGTTGTGTCACGTTCCAGACAATTCACCGGGTCATATTAAAGGCTAGGCCCTAGGGCCTAGGGTATTGACAAGTACATTGAGTCTTTTTGACGCTGTTAAAATTTTTTATTTTGTACAGTATTCACTGTTTTATTATTTAGTCACTGATTAACAGGCTACCAATTACCATACTCTACTCAGTTTCGTTAAACAATTATTGTACAGTAAGGTACAGTTATTATAGTAAAATATTTCTTTTTTAAATTTCATTTTTTATTTTTAGAAAAATAAACGGACATATCTACTTATTTTTAGATATACTTAGTAGCAACCATCTTTTAGATAATAAGTTCGCATCAAATTTGAAGCGTTAAATTAATAAAGACCTTAAGTGAACCGTTGAAAAAAATTAACATTTTGCTGATCTTCTTACATTTCAGTTGCAACATAAACTCACTAAACTGCAGGTTGACTTTACTTTAAGATAGATTTATTAAAAAATGGATCAAGTTAAATTGTAACCTTCAATTCTGGTTACTAAACACATCTTATGTACAGTTAGTTTTGAACACTATTGTTATCACGTGTCAGGTAAAGAAAAAATACAATGCGTGAGTACTTATGTAGTAATAGCGTCAGTAACGCGCTAAGTGATTATTTAATGAGAAAATAATGATTTTTAATAAATGCTTATTTGTAAAAACTAAAAAATTCAAATAATACATTATGCGTCCGATTTTTTCTTACCTGTTTGTGATGACGTATGAGTAAACGCAAGCATGCAAGCAATTAACCATAAATTTCTGATGAAATACAAGAAAAATATTTTAAAAAGGCCTGGTAGCATGAGATCTATTTTAAAAAACTAAATTTAAATATTTTCAAGATTTCATAAAAAATTGTGCGTACCTTAGGCTATCCGTGTTCATAAACCACGTGGCCTGTTTAGATATAGATAGATATTGCAGATTATAGACGCGCGACAACTGAGCATGTGGCCTGTTTAGGAGAGAGGGGGTACTATGGGTACTATTAGTAGTTATTTGAAGTATTTCATCTATAACATTTTTACTTCATAGCAAAAATGAATATATTCACAAAATTAATAAATTATGTATACCTTTCCATTTCATATTGTAGTTTTTATAGCATAAATGAATTTTTAAACTGAGATGATTATAATATTGAAAAAAGAAGCTACGACACGAAATAAATCAAACCCACTTTGAAGAAAAGTCAAAAACAAGTTAGGTACATCTTTCTTTATTACACAATGAATTTAATTAACAATTCATACTTCATTTCCAATGTGAATTCACTGTTATTGTCATAAAAGGTAATTATAATTTTTAATCTAATCATTGTTAAGTACTTTAGTATGTAAATATTATGCTTTAAATCTTTTACAGTACAGTACCGTTTATTTTTTGTAGGAAATGCCTGAAATATTTTGAATTTATAATTACTTGTATATATAGTATATGTATGATTAAGAGATAAAAACAATTATTTTACATGCACATTTGTTTAATTTCAGTGTCTTTTGAGTGCGTTTTAAACAAAAAAGACAAAACCAGTTGAGTTCCTTATTTAAGTTCATAATTTAGTAGCGCACAAAAATATTTCGAATTTTTTATTAATACTTACCTACAAACTTCACTTGATTGTATATGACACTGATTCGAATAATTTAAAAAAAACCGTTCGTGACTTGCTGCGATCAGAGATAATTTAGGTATGCAAAATAATACATTATACACTACCAGTAGGTACCAACAATTGCCGTTACGTAATAAATTTTTATAAGAATTTATTAAAATTATTTAGTGTAGATACTTGATACAAAATTGTTTAGTATACGGTATACCTGTACCTATACTAAATTCCTTGGCTTTCTTAGTTATAGCTAATTCTATTCTTTAGTTCCTAAACTTAAAAGCCGTCTAGTTCTATTTTGTTATAATCAAATCTGAATCTTGTTTTTTAATGAAAAGTGATAATGATAATGCGTTTAACGTCCGTTTCTTGACATGTTTGTCATTACAGGCGCCAGTCGCACCGTTTTAAAATTTCGGCAAGATAGGAAATGTTATAAGCTGGTTGAAAACGTTATTTGCTATGGCCTTTTATAAGAATATTTGTATTTTATTAAGAATTGTGTTCGTTTTCTCGAGAAACGATAAGTAGGGGTGGTTTTCACCCCATAAAGGGATGAATATGACCTTGGCCGTCCACGATTTTATTTTTCAGCAACCTCGAGAACGGAGGGTGGCCAAGTTTGAACAGCGTATCTTGTTGTTTCGCTACCGGCTGACTCTTTCAGTGGACAATATCGTTCTGCTATCATTTCGATCTATTATGTTTGAGATATTTTTAGGGTTCCGTGCCTCAGAATGAAAATAACGGAACCCTTATAGGATCACTCAAGTGTCTGTCTGTCTGTCGTTCCCCCCCTTATTTCAACCTTGAGCTGATCTTAGTTTTTATGATGAATATTTTTGGGTGGTTAACAAGTGTTGCCTCTGAGCCCCCCAGTCTGGACCATCTGGATGTGGCTGCCTACGATTCATTGTCCTGGCATCCTTTTTATTCTCGGTCCTAAGCCTTTATTCAACCTGAAGCTGATTTTGGTCCACCATTTGTTTGGGAATTATTTTGTGCTTTTGGGTTTGCGTTGTTTTCCGTGTCGTGTGGTAGATGGTTGGGTTTTTGAGGCCTTATTAGGGTTATTTTGTTATGGATTAGTTGTCTATCACTTTCTAGGTTATTTTGTTTTGTCTTTCGTGTCGAGTTGTAGGTCGTTTGGTTTTCTATCGCCCTTCATAGGCTTTTCCTATTGAATAACTAAATTGCTATTGGGTATACTGCCGATTGTTAATCATTTTCTTTTCGACCCACGACTCAGCAGCCAAAGATCAGGCAAAATAAGTTTTATTCGTGTTGCTAATATGGTGTAAAAAAGTGTAGAAATCCATCAGTGGATTTGCTTTATTGAAGTAATGATGACATTAAGATGTCAGTATATTGGTTCTTTCTTACACAAGCTATATTAAACTGACAACGCAAACAAAGCTATCATTTCTTTTTTAATTCCTGTCACACATAACATAAGCTTCAGAACAGCACACCCAAACTCGTCAGAATCAACTGCCGAACCCTGCATCATTAGCGTCTATACACTTACAATATTTCCATTTCTTGCTATAATTTACAAATGGGCTTCGTAATAAAGAATATACACTTCTACTATGGAACACACATACCTGTGACTGTGTATTATGTGTTTACACTTAACTCGATGCAAGTTCATTAATTTATAACTATCATTCATATTCGTTAGTAAATGAGTCTGTATTGTTAACGGTAAAGTCAGGTTCTCCAATGTCTTGACTCTCTTATATATACTTGCCAATATACTTGTATTATAGTGCGTTCATTCAACTGAACTGTGTTAATAAAATGTTATCTTAACGAGGTTCTTGTAATTTAGATGTAGAGAAATAGATTAATTTCAGGTAAGAATTAATACGTATTTGAATGGAATTTTAATTAAGATTTTTTGTACTAAATTATTGTCTTTGGCTTTAAAAATACTGGAGTGATACAGTAAATATGTAAACCTATACTGTAGTAGATAATATTCTTTACGCGATAGTAAATTCTGTTTCTACGTTTGTGTTACTTCGTAGGAAAAATCACCTGACAATATTAAAACCCAAGAATTAACAGCGCTTTTAAAGTTTTGTCTTAGTTTAGCCGAAGCGACATTTGATTTCTTAGAAAGTAACATAAACTAATTAACATTTATATCTTTAATATTAAACAGAAATGGAGTTTTAAAATTTGAATGTTTTATTTACCATTCCAACTCCACAACTAATTTGGGTCAAAATTCACTTTTCGCAATTTTATATTTTTCGTTTCGAGGTCACCGGAGTCCAAAAAACATATTTTTGGAAAAAGTCTGTTTGTCTGTTTATACAGGCCAAACGGCTGGGCGGATCGAAACCAAATTTTGGTAGGATGTTTGACATGTAAAAAGGAAGAGCCTATTGTTTTTGAGAAAAATCGGTGCATGCGCAAAAGATATATTTGCTATAACGTTGTTTGTTCTATTATATAACTGTATAGTTTTCATAACTCAGTGGGCGGCTGTCAGTTGCTTTTAAAGCGATTTAATAAATTCAGTCTAGCAACAGAACTAACTATACTTACATACTGGTACCCGTATTGCAGCCTTTAGTTCAGTTTGCTGGCAGATATCTTGTTTCTTGTTTTGTTGCTAGAAGGATGAACGAAATTTTTATCACTCTTTATACTTCCCAAATATACTCCGAACAAAAAAAATCACTAGACAGAAAGTATATTTGAGAGAATTTAACCGTTTATTTTCGCTTCAGTGCAGCGTAAGATCTGTCACATTAAATTTCAGTTGACTTTTTCAGTTCAGTGTAATAAAGTCCTCTAACTCTAATTTCTAGTTTAGTTATTCTAGATGTTATAATTACGATGATACTTACCAAAATTTGGTCGTAAGGAATTTCTAATATCAAATATCTAGTTGTTGGCACGTGTTTTTGAATATTTGTGTCGTAATGAATTATCTCGTGAATTATTGTTCAATCAAAAATTATTCTCATCGATTCAGGTTCTGTTCGATTTGATTGGGTACCGCGAGTCGCACTTTTTAAATATATGAGAATATTAATTTTCAATTATATTCAAAGAGTTAAAACTGAACAATTTTGTCATAAAAATAACACAATTTTTTCCATCCCTATAAATTGCAATGTAATGGAAAATGAATTTATTTAAAGATTTATAACTTACCTACAGCGTATTCGCGCATCCGTTTAGCGGTACTTGTTTACGAACTTGAAGAAGCCCATAAAATTTGTTTGTTGAGTAAAAAAAAAATACAATGCATTCGTGCAATAGAGATACTGTAGTTATGTTTAATTTCCCGTAGTAAATACTAACCCTACACCATAATTTAAATCAGCCATAAACTAAAAAAGAAATATGTCAAATCAAATCGTATCTAAAGTTTTAATCTGCAATGCGCATATTTTATTCCTATTTACGAACTCAAGTCCACCATATTTAAGATGATTTCTACACACAACTAACAATTTTTTTAAACTAAGTTTGAGAAATTGTTATTCTTTGTGTAGATCTATATAATAGAATTTATATTATAGTCAAATTTTTTTTTTCATGCTTTTAAATCAATTATTTTTTGTGGTTACAAACTTTTTCTTTCCATGTGACAATCTTATATATAAAATTCTCGTGTCGCGGTGTACGTTATTATACTCCTCCGAAACGGCTGGACCGATTTTGATGAAATTTTGTGTGCTTATCGGGTAGGGTGGAGAATCGGACAACATCTATTTTTCATCCCCCTAAATGTTAAGGGTGGTCCACCCCAAATTTTTTTTTTTTATTTTTTGGACAAAATTTTTTTTTTAATTTTTTCATGATTCAGCATTGAAAAATACATACAACTCTAAATTTTCACCCTTATACGATCAACCCCTGATTTTTAATCGCGATTTTTAAATTAAGCTTTAAAAAATACATATATGGCGAACGAGCGAAGCGAGTGAGTAGTGTATTTATAATATTCAAGCGAACGAGCGAAGCGAGTGAGTAGGCGAAAATATTCAAGCGAACGAGCGAAGCGAGTGAGTAGTGTATTTATAATATTCAAGCGAATAAATATACGTGAGCGGAGTAATGGGTGACCGCTATTAAATCATAATTTCATACCACCCGAGCGAAGCCGGGACGGGTCCGCTAGTTTTTATATAAAAAAATAGAAAACTTACAAAATGCAGGATTCTGAATTCGTTTATATTTGACGCATTAAGTGCACGCAAGCGGCTGTCGAAAGCCTTTGCTACGACCTTTGATAAAGTATTGCGAGAGAGCCATTTCATAATAATTAAGTTCAGAAATAATTTTTTTATAGGCTGTCTTTTGTGTTGATTATTTATGATTATAGGTTATGTTTCTAATTTCTCTGTTAATTGTTACGCTTAAATTGACACCAGAAATACTGTGATTCAATGAGCGGTTCAGTCGCAACATCCGTTTTATGTGTACTAAATTGCTCGAAATCAATGAATAGATAATTAGCATTAGTATTTTGTTGATTGTCTGTAAAACCAGTTTAAAACTTTTTCAGTTACAATATTTATTAATTTAACCCTTTTTTTACAAAAAACGTTTGATACGTTTTGTGTACTATATTCATATCTTTCCACAGAAAAATCAATCAATAATAATAATTAAAAAACTCGGGTCGCAGTGCAGAACCCTGCCGACAATAATAGTGAATTTGCTCATACATGCGTTGTGGCTTTATTCTGTAAGCTTAAGTTTGTTTCTGGACAAAATAAAAAATTTAACCACTTAATACATTCCTTAAAATAATAATGTTTTTCTTAATTTCAAATATTTGGCCTCCATTTTATCCGTTCAGCATGTGCACCAAATTATATACACCCTTCAGTGAGTAATAGCCTAATAGGTACACTACCTATATCAGCTGTAAACTAGTGTTTTTAAGCCCGGTCCTGTCAAGTAGATTTTGATAAAATTTTAGAGGCACATTTTTGTCTTTACCAAAGGTTTAAATTTCAATCTTCAAACAATTCCGATAATTTTCTCGATGTTTTTTGGTTCAAAATTTTTTCAACCCCTAAAAACAACACTTAGAATGGTTCAATTGAACCCATTTTAAATAGGCTTCGTGCGATGATGTACTCCAACGTGTGTACCAAATCTCGTTAAAATCAATTAAGTCTTTCGTAAGTTATTGCCCGTACATCCCGCCATTCGACCAACGCCAATAGTGCATATGCCATAATATGGCAAATACACTAACAACTCGGGTCGCAGTACCAAACCCTGCTGACAATATAATGCATTTGCTAATACAGGCATTGTGGCGTTATTATGTGAACTTAAGTTTGTTTTTGGACAAAATAAAAAATTTAACCCCTTAATACATCCCTTATAATTTGATTTTTCTAAATTTCAAGATTAGATGTATTTTCTCTGTCTGCACCAAATTAAATACATAACACCCTTCAGTGTAAGTATAAAAATCATATTTTCAAAAAGTTTGTCGGACCGGTCCTGTCATGCCGATTTTATTAAAATTTTAGGAGCTTATTTTGATCTTTACTAAAAGGTTAAATTTCAATTTTGAAACCATTCTGAGAATTTTTTCGGTATTTTTGGGCCCAAAAACATTTTGGAAACCCTAAAAACCACCATTAAAATGGTCCGATTGGACCCATTTTAAATAGGCTTTGTGCGGTGATAAAGTCCAACGTGCCTGCCAAGTTTCGTCAAAATCAATTAAATCTTTCGAAAGTTAGAGCGCGTACACGTAATATATAATATGTATAACAATAAAATATGATTTTACATTTCTTGAAAGCGGATACTAAAGGCGCCATAATTGTAAATAATTCATTGAATAATATTCTTGGATTCTTAAACAGCGTATTTTGATTTGAGGGCAAAAGTTTAACGGAAGAGGCAATCAGTGTTAGCATAATCACAATAAATGGAAAATGAATTTAAGATAACTACGGTTTGAGTTGAAATAACAGCGGATGCACATAGATGAAATGATAATGGAACCGCATATAATGATAGAAATTATGAGATTAAATTCTATTTCTAGAAAAAAAATTAACATAATACGTTATTACAGCAATGCGAGAATGGGTTCAGATTAATGGAACAATGAAAAAAATCAGAAAGCTTAACAACAATTGTCGATGAAAAATACTTGTTTAAATTGATTATAATTCGTAATAATTTTTGATAAAATTAGACATATTTTTCGAAACCGAAATGAAAATTTATAGTTGGTTTTAGCAACAAATAATCAACTTGTTCAATGTTTCTACCCTTTTTTTCATTATTAGTTTAATATTGGTAATCTACACATCTATTTTTATTGGTAGGTACATTATGTTACAATATTTTTTTATTGTATTATTTTGGTTTCTCGGGTGAGAATGAAACTCAAGACTTATCCTTTATTAAACTACCTTTATAAATGATTTTTCTGAGTCGAGGTCGTCACAGCTTGACGTTGTTGACGTATATGGAAAAGGAAGCTATCTGAATTGATGCAGATTGAATCATCGATAATATTATGATCATAACTTTTTTTTACTTCATTACACATTTTTTGTATTATTATAAACGTATTCTTTTTTGTTTTTATGATGTAAGTTAGTATGTAAGGAAAGGTACATAATTTGGTACATATTTTTAAGCATTTTCAAATTTGGAATTTCATTTTATTCCTTGGATTACCGATTACCCTAAATACTAGTGTATTTCTGAGTTTTTTTCAAGCTGGTTTCGAGATCGGTTCAAAATGATAATATGTAGTGTCAAATCTTTGAGAGAAGTTTAATATTTTCGTGAGTTACATGAGAATAATAGTTTATTTTTTCTATACCATCAAGTAGGTTGAATCACAAAATGTAGAATGTGCATTTGAACACAAAACATTGACTTTTCTGATTATTTGTTACCTTGACTATGATTGTGAAATTAGTTCTGCAAATACGAATACATATCTGCATATTAAATTATTGCAAATAAAATAATAATTTTATTGTCATTTTTACTATATTGCAATGTTGAAATTAGTTTAGTATGCAATTTGCAGTAGGTGATTTATTCAAACAAAGGATTGTGACCCACAATAAAAAAACACCTTAATAATATCAATGCGATATCCAAGATAAATTACTTATTAAGATATCTTTTCAGAAATATATAGATTTTTTTTATAAGAATAATTTTAAATTTATTTTTATATTGCCATAAATTTACGTTGAGTATAGCAAAGTTCATTAGATAATAATCAGAATATAGAATCTCGTAGGTACTAACATTAATTATTTGCTAAATTGTAATTTTTATTCAACTTCAAAAAAATAAATTATTTTTTACAATATTCACCAATTTTGATAACACTTTTTTGAGTTAACCGAGTAGAGAGCGTTCCGGCCATCCCGTTGTGTGATGTATCAGCCCCTCTGACACATCACACAACGGGATCAAACTTCTAAACCGATTTAAAAACAGAAATGAGAAAACCACTAAAAACCACTAAAATAGCATTTCCTATAGTTTTACAATCGCCTTCCACCTGCATTCAAGTTGAAGATACAAATAAACAACAGTTACTGTGACTAAGTATCGCGGTAACTTATTCTGAATGTAGAGGGAAGATGATTGTTAAACTAGAAGAAAAATTATGTCATCCGTTTTAGCCTAAAACATAATTTTTAATAAAAAGAAATTAGAACACCCCTAAAACTTTTAGGGGTGTTCTAATTTCTTTTTATTAAAAGTAGGTTTCAATTTCTTTTAAAGTGACACTTTATTAACCTCGTTTTTTTGTTTGGTTACGCATGTTGACCGTCACGTCCGTCCAATTGAAGCGATCGACTAGTCACTAGACCATTACTCATCGAAAAGCAGCGACGATTATGTTCAAAACTATATTGTACGTCTACATAACTAATATCGTACGACTATATTCAGTTGAGCAGCACATCATTGACCGTCAACGATTGAATCTGGATTCTCACGTTCGTTTTCGTGCTGAATAGGGTTCAAATTACATTACCAAAACCACGTAAACAAAATTATATAACTTTCAGCGATTTCGGGTTAAAAGTTTTTAGGGTTATGGCAATAATTCACTTGCACCGTGATTTCATAAAAGCGCACCATAGTTTTACTATTTATTTTATTTTTATTTGTTAATAGTCTTGTTAGATGAAGAACGTCTGACAATAAAATAACAGAATATTGAGAAAATAACAGTAATTCTATTACACAGGCATGGTGTGCAGTATTAAACATCAACACGGTACCTCAGCGAGCATTACTATTGTTATAAGAGCCTGGCTAACTAAACAATTCGCACATGCGATATCTTTAAACAATACGTTTACGTAGTTAATTTGAAACAGTAACGAAACAGTTCCCATAACTTTCTCCTCCTGCGCTTGACTTTGTGTCCGCGTGTTGCAACATCCACTCCAGCAATATGAATAATGATACTTTGCTGATATTTGCTCTGCTACACAACCATGGAAGTATTAATATACCAAGAGAACACGACCTTCTAAACATTAAAATCACGGATTAGCTAAGAGCTCGTGATAAAAAAGTGCAAAAGTTGGCGGCGGAACGACTTGGGGGGGGAGGGTCTATTTAGACCCATGGTCGTTTATGAAAGGTTACGTTGTCAAAATTGACGTTAATGACCCCACATGTTGAGCGTCTATAATCTAGGTACAATGTATCTACATTGTAAAGATTATTAAACATGCTATTTTATAATTTGAGGGAGAGATTTACGCTGCATTGGGGAGCTTAGCCCCCCAGATCACCCCTTTATTAAATGTATTAGCTTTTCTAAAACTCTCGCACTTTTTTGCCATTTTTAACATATTATTACCCACTTTTGAGAACTAACCAATGAAATTGATAGATTCTTTGACGTTCGATTAACACTTTGAATAAAACGCTACCACGATCTCTGCTATATATGTCGCGAGTTTATTGTGCAGCCTGTGAGTTGAAGTGGAGTAAACTGTCCAGTGTAACATCTTACAGCCGTGGACAGTGTCAACGGCTGTAAGATGTTACAAAGTTGAATTTCGGGTAATTTCGTGGGATTTGCTGACAGTAAAGCTCTTATTTGTAATATTTTTTACTAAGCTACGTTTTGGTTATCAGTTTTCATCAAGTTCAAAAGCTTACTTCTTCCCGAATAATATAGACTAAGTATATACAGGGTGTATCACAGAAAACCGAACATAGGGAAAACTCCATTGTGCAAATTAGTTAGGATCAACGATTACTTTGGCCACATATGAGAATGGGTACCATGGTAACGCTGACTAACCATTATTTAATAACAATAATAGCTAATAATGAATAATTAGAAAAACCAGTTAAAATAAATTCTTCAATATTAAATGAATTTATTTTTATTAATGAAACAATTTTTTAATAAGAAAATATTTTTTTAACTAATAATTAAACAAAACAAACAGTTAAAATAAAAAATTAAAGCAAATGTTCAAATAAACCTCCATTTTGAATTAAGCAGTGGCTTAATCGGTTACAAAAACTTTGTCTCACTTTATCTAACATTACAGGAGTCATATTGAAACATACTTCGACGATTTTGTCTTTAAGTTCATCCAGATTTTGTCAAGAACAGCAATATGCATTTGTTACTGTATACGTACACCATGGTAACCATGGTAACGACCTCTGAATAGAGGGCAAAGCAATCTCTGATCTTAACTAATTTGTACTGTGTACTTTTCCCTATGTTCGGTTTTCTGTGATACACCCTGTATAGGTATAATTACGTAAAGATAAAGGGGCATGAAAAGTGAGCAAAAATGTAAAATACGCGATTTCTGAGCTAACTTCGTACGTAAGAGGTACAGTAATATATGAGAAATTTGTAGCCCTTGATTATTTCGTTGCCAAACCAAAATCTACTCGGGCGAAGCCGAAACGAAAAGTTGGTATATTATATTAGCAACACTTGCCAGTATCAAATAAAAATATTACTCGAGGCTTTTTATAGACATGAAAATATAAATAACGCTCAAGTAGATAATATTATGTAAATTCACAGCTAAATGAATCGAATGTATGCACATTTTTTATACCTCCGTGGTAACGTTGATGATCTCCATTCTTTAGTAATAAATCGTTATGTGAAACAAACCGTGAAATGTATAATATTCTTCCTGAAACAGCTTACTTGACGGTGGGTGTAAATTTAAAAAAACATAATTGATTTTTATGTAACAATTTTTTTTGTTAAAACAACTGCTAGAAGTGTTCATTATAATAATTAAGTTCTGATCAAATGCTAAACCCATAATAAATAACGTTATAACTAGCTGTCCATTTCGAATTGATAACGCCTCTGTATAACTGGACATTTGAAGACTTTCAAATCAGAATTTTAATCTAAATGCAGTTCTGTTCTATAAGTTCTGAGTTAGCGCAAAAACAACTGATGCTATTTTAATTACTAGTAAAAACCACAAGAAAGACCCGCACTTTGTTTCATCTCGACCCATTAACCCTTTCGCTTCGAACAACAGGGCCATTTTTGATTTTTTTTACATTTTGATATTGTTAATTATGCTCCGATGCAATTTTTATTATTCTCCTACAATTGGTGTATTTTTAAGGTAAAGTACTATGCTATCGAATTTTTGCACGCTTTTTGTGGCGTTTGATGATTTGATGAATCTGAACAATTTAAAATTATTTTGATTCAATATATACGTGTAGACTGTAGGTATAACCTCTGACTGATCTTTGTCATTTTGTTTTATTGCGGGTTTTGGGTAGGTATTTTACAAGATACCTAAACAAGAAAACGTGTTTCCAAAATTTTTGTCTGTTTGTACCAGCGTTACTCGAGAACGGCTGAACCTATTTTTATTATATTTAGTATATTATACTAAAGGGTTGTGATATATCTCACTAACTTATGTTGATTGAATGAAATAGAAGCTTTAAAACGATAAAACGTAATAAATTCCATATGCGAATTATAATTCTAACTAATAATAAACACATGAATTAAATTTAATAAACTAGTAAAAACAAAAAACATCCGTTTTTGTCTGCTGTCAATTTACATCTTATTCGGTTTTTTAACACACGTGACGGCATCCCGTCATTTCATGGCTAAACTAAAATTTGTCAAACCGCATTACCTATATTTTATTAGCAGGATGTCAAATTTACGATTCTATCTCTGTAGTTTATCATAAACTAACAGCATGGCTACTATTTTTAGACGCTGTTTGTTGTTTCAGAAGATTTCAGACAATGAATGTTGCTTTCTTTTATGCATCAGATTTATTTTGCATAATATTATAATATTATGTGTGTAACTATAAGCGAGTTATTTATTCATCCAGTGGAAAATTGTTATCAGTTGTGAAGGTGTACTTTTTTAAGCTGCCTGGTGGGAGAGAGGTAATATAATATTGTAAATTTGATCTCCAAGCTCTGTAAATCACCAACGTATACTGGATTCCAGTATATAAAATCCTCTGAAACTTTTCAGCT
The DNA here is from genome assembly GCA_039654895.1 of Mongoloraphidia duomilia. NCBI lineage: Eukaryota > Metazoa > Arthropoda > Insecta > Raphidioptera > Raphidiidae > Mongoloraphidia > Mongoloraphidia duomilia. The sequence goes on along the minus strand of CM077518.1, from coordinate 33,596,970 downwards.
GGATGAACATTTCAATTAAGTTTAATTTTTTGCGTTTATGAAACATTTCTATATTCCATGAAATGAAACATTTCTACTGAACTTTTTATTTATCGCTGTATATAATTTAAATTTGATATATACCCGACTGCGAAAACGGAAGGGTTATGGGTTTTTAACAGTCTATTTTATTTTCAAATACATATTGTAATATGTTATATAAATAAAAAAATCTAAATATTCTTTAAATTAAAAATTTTCAAATGGATCGACTACAACCAGTACATTTTTTCTGCTACCAGACATAAATTCTATACGATGTATTATGCAAAACAACAATAATAATGCCTACATTGTTGAATCCTTCAGTTTATTTTTAACATGTTTCTTATAAGTTAATACTGTAATAATTTAATTCAGTACGCATAATTTTAATTAAAAAACTACTTATAATATTGTCTTAATGAGCAGAGCATGTACCTAATTAAAATAATACGTCAATCACAAAAATTGTGTTACAATTTTCCAGGCAATTTCGAAACTGAAAAGTGGATTTTCATACTTCATCGTTTTTGTTTATATTTCAATGTACTTTCGATCTTAATAATATGTATATGAAAATAAATGAAGGAAATAAGTTTAGACTTTGAAAAATATACAACTAGCTTTAAAGTAGGTAACAAATTTAAAGTAACAAATTATTTTTACATTGTATTGATTTAAAATTTTTGCAACGTGTTTTTGCCAAGTGTTATTAACCTAAAACCAGTTTTAAATGTCTATGGAAAATTATTTTAAAATCATTAAAACAGGTTTTAATTAACTATATATCTCTATTATAATCCGCAAAAAAATGTAATAAGGAAGGTGCGAAGATATTTTTTGTGTTAGAATGACTGGAGATTGTTTACAGTGGGTATTATAAACTTATCGCGGTAACCAATTTAAAATATTGCGTTCAGAATAACGAATAAATGTATGTACCTACCTAATATTTTTAAATCCTATTTTTTTTTTACTGATTTTATTAATATTTTAAATCGAATTGTAGTCAAATAAAATATTTAACAGATTAACGACTCGATGTGTGGCTTAAGGATCCAATTGAGATGTAAATACTGTTTTAATGCATTTATTTATAGCTAACGTTTCGTAATATATAATTACATCTTCAGAGCTCAAATGGCGAGAACAGAGAAAAGTAAAATTGTCATAATACAATTAAAAACACATATTAACATTGATTTGTCTGTTGACGGCATTTGAGCTCTGAAGATGTAATTATATATTATGAAACGTTAGCTATAAATAAATGCATTAAAACAGTATTTGCATCTCAATTGGATCCTTAAGCCACACATCGAGTCGTTTATCTATAATATCATCAAGATCACCACAGTTTTCTGTTTTTAAATTAAAACAGATCCTTATCAAAATATTTAACATGAAATAATAATTTATTATTTGTTTGCAGGCTTAAAATTTAATTGAATTTAAAATTTCACACTAAAAATCATTATAATGATACAGACATTTAGCAGTGATTTTTACTCTCGCTGGCATATTGAGCGGGTATATGCATTTAAACATTAAAATCAACACGGTTGTTTAATGTTTTAATCGTAACACGATTTCTCATGAACAGTAACCAAATGTGATCTCAAAATGTGGAAAAATAAAGAGATGTGATGAACCATCAGTTTATATAAGAAAAATTGTCGCAACACTGATGAAATTCACCAAGGGTGAAACTGAAAGATTCAAGTTCGAATGACATATTTTTCCATATTAATATACCCTTATAAAAGTTAATTATACATTTACAAATAAAAACATTTTAAGGTTCCAACTAAAATCGCAATCAATGGTTATGGGTCACCTGTGTTTGTATTTGTAACGCTGTAGCTATTTACGTTGTAAAACATGTAAAAGTCCGACGATCACTGCTACTCATCTTGCATGACAGAACCGAATAAAAAAAATGGGATGATGAATATATAACGAGATTAGAAGGCGTACATATAGGAGAGCAGCAGAACAGCGGATTGTGTTCGAGTGAGGAAATGACGATTAGCTATTTTGTATCACTGCAGAGTAAGGAGGATAAAGAGATGCTACTAACATTTAAAAGTGAAGCCAGTCCCCATATTTAGTCAGTTCTGAAGAAAAAGAATCCATCCCCTGTTTGGCCGCCATGTTTGTTAAGACATGTGACTTCATACTTGGCTTCACCTTTGTATAAGCATGTGTATACCTACGTACAGGAGTCTCTGTACCCTCTATGCTCAAGTTTTGTATATTATTGTACAATATGCCTGCAAATATTTCAATAAGTCTTGAGTTTCCATAAAAACTTAAAATGTACTACTGTCTAATAGCCATTATCCATACCATTTTCGGGATCTTAAACATGAGTTGGCTGCAGTTGTTGACGTTAAAAACTGATAAAAACAAAAAAAGCATTTCTAGGACGAGAAAACGTCTTTAAAAATAAACGACTACATTTTACAATACGCTATTACGTACCTACATTTTAAACATTTAGCATAGTATGAATCATAACGCATAAACCGTAAATCCTTCTCACGCTCTATGTTCAATATAGTACATTAAACAAACAATGCTCCCAATTGAAAAGGAAATAATAATTAGGAACTATTAAAGATAGTGTGTTATACTTCCTTAGTACGTATAAAAAATATACGCCAAAATATAAATACATATCTGATATGTCTACAAAGACACGCAATTATTCTTTATCAAATTTTTCTTAAATCGCTGTGAAAGCTAATATCATGAAGGACTAATCTCCATAAATTCGCCATTGTCTAAAAAGTGAGGAAAATATGGGTTCCTATTTCGTTTGTAGAGACGCTGAAGCTATAAGACGCTAAGTTGAGTGGGTATAATCGGGCACTTTGAATATTGCGGTTTTTTGCAAAATAGAAATAAACAGAATTAAACAATAATCGATCAGGTTAACTTACAGTAAACAATGCCATGTTGCCGTGGATTCGTTCATAGAATCATGGATACTGACTCCATGCCGAACGGTGCAACAAAGAACGTGACTCGGGGCCTTATATAGCTTTTATGAACTTTTATCGTCATCGATTTTCGGGACACGCTCTTCGTGTTGTGGCCTGCCGAGATGTCTCCTTTCTCTCTATCCTCCATGAATGATAACTCAAAAAATTATCAAGAAGGCCATTTACGGTCAGTTTCTAAAACTACAATTACCAATAATATTAATAAATATTTACATTTTTTTATGCATGTACACGTCAATATTAAAATATTGAAAATATCCTCTAGTGAATTCTTAATAAAAATATTTAATCAGCCGTTTGGTTGACAATAAGAATTAATATTGAATCACTTAATCATTTTATCAATAGATCAGTTAATTATTTAAAGATTTTATTATTCATAAAAATCTAAATTAAGACGTCTTTCAGGCTTGCCGCCCCCTACAAGTAAAACTTAGCTATGCTGTCGCAACAAACTATTTTCAATGCATATATGCTTAAAATGATTTATTTACTGATTCCCTTACCGGTAGCATACCTCAGTTTTGTTCGTAGAGGAAGACAGGCTTTAATGAATAATTTCTGAAACCAGAAAGGCGACATTTTCATACAAGCTCTTACTAGTTGCATTGTAAAATAAATTTCTTTTAAAATAAAAACAGCAAGCAAAAGGCCATCGTTTTATACGAAGTTCAATAGTAATGATAAAGTTTGCATCCATAATGCATAAAAATAATGCAATTTAGTTGACGTTAGAGCATCGTTTCGAATGATTTACTTGAATCTGATTTTAATAATGATTTATGTTAGGTTCTGTTATATGCACTAGTGATGCAATGATATTCTGTATAAAAGACGATTGCACATTCTGTGACACGGCTACTTGCCTCTTGTCTTACGTATCACAGTACAAATATTTATAGGAAACCATTTTATTTACAGGCTACAGCTCTCTATACCTACACAAGAAAACAGTGCTTTCGATCCCAAATCCTTGAGGCCTAAAACTCTTTCTTAGCAAGAAAATGTTGTTTATACCATACAGATTAGAGAAGGGTCCACTTATCCACAATTTAAGCGAAGATTGAAAATCCGATCAAGTACGAGTCGGACTCGCGCAGCGAGGGTTCCGTATAATAATAAAAATAAGGAGTTAGGTAGGGGTAAAAAATTAACAGATTTGTTTTCAAAAAGTTTTTTACTTAGGTACTATATTTTATTTTGATCTTTTTTTCTGTATCAAATTTAATGAAAGTAGGTATAAGTATTTTTAAGTAAAAAAAATATATTAACAGAATATTTGAAGAATAAAAAATAAAGTGAACAATTCCAAAATGTTTACATTATAAAAAAATCACGTATCGTCAGTTGGAACGCCTTACCGCGCTACTCTACCATGTACCACAACTTAAGGTAGAGCTCTATGCCTAATTTTCCGTTTTTTGTGTGGGACCCCCCAAATTTTTACTTTTTGTTTTTTTTTGATTATTTGTTAGGATATCCGCCATATCACATATTCTATTCCGGATGGACGGGCGGACAGACGGCGTAGGCTTAGTAATAGGGTTCCGTACCGGAACCCTAAACATGAACTGAGAATATTAATTGTGTGAGAAGTTAGAGTATTTCCCTACTTGCAGCTATTTTCACACTCACAGGCAGCTTCTAAGATATGTCTAAGATTGCAAACTAAAAACCGGAATTAATAAATTAGCTGTTTTTTTGTTTTGGTTAGTAACCATGGGCTCCACTCATTACAGTAGTTTAAGAGCTGCTATCGTAGAGAAAGAATTAAACAAAACGTTGTTTTAAGTGAATGTTCTAATATTTAGCAGAGCTAGAAAGCTGACTGTTCTGTGTCGAATCACTGTTCTGTGTCGAATCCTATCTCTGAAGCACATTATGATATTATTGTTTCAGTTTAAACTGTGATCTCACGACGTATTATTAACAAAATTTGAATATAATCCCGTTCATTTGTTTTATTTAAGGCTTGCGAATAATTGAGATTGTAGAAACCCCTTTGATTATATGAAATTACCTCGATTTGCAAAAAGACCGTAGATTAATGTTCAACAACTGAAGTCATTACCGTTTGTCCATACTGGAAATTTTTAATTCCTATATAGATTCCAATCTAGGAACTGATAAAACGTCAACAAGATTTTTAGTTCAACAGGTACTAAAATTTGTTTTTTTAGTATTACCATCCAACCAAACCTACATTATAATTTATTGTTATCTTTTGAATTAGGATACGAAGTTTTATAGCGGAATAGACAATTTAATGGTAATGAAAATATATGTTGATAAAATAACAGTGATTCAGTCGATAATAAGAACTTGTAAAGGAATTCTAATATTAAAAATATGTAGATCACCCGAAAATAGTTTTGGATGATCTTCAGCTCTAACTCACTCGAATGGACTTGCATCTAGCGTATATTGGCACACATTCCACTTGTACATTGATCCGTGCCAGTATGCACATTGTTGCATGTGCGCTAACAACCAGACTGCAGGCTTGTAACTAATTGTTAATGTATACTCTACAAGACACATAATACATATTACCAACCTGTGTGATAATATTTTATATATTGTTTTTATATATATTATATGTGTGTCTATACTCTATACAGGGTGTTAAAAACTAACACTGGTAGAGGATGCTGAGACGAATAACTTTTGTGTTTAAACTCACGTCCGCCGACACCCCATTTCGATTTTACGAGTGTACAGTATTTAACATTTTCGTTATATTTGTAGGGTATCTAGACACACGAACCATTTCGAGTTACTTTCGACCCCCCCATAACTAAACAAATATTAGACCTACACACTTGCAATTTTGCATGTCTAATAGGTCCCTCTTGAACACCTAGAATCCCAAATTTCATGAATAAACCTATTATAGTTCTTAAGTTATTAAGGTCTGACAAGTGCAATATTATTTTTATCATTCACTCAATTACTGACTGACTGATTGACTCATCAAAAACCCAGACCACTTCTAGGTGACTTAGAAACTTTAAATTTGGCATCAAGGTAGATTATTAGGCGTATATAATGGAAAACATCTGAAAACTACAAATTATCAAATTTAAGCACTAATTATAATAAGTAATAATATGTCAATTAGGTGGTGGAGGTGCCGTGATTAATAGTTGGGCTTCCACCACATTTATCTATATTTTAAAAATAAGTTAATATACTAGCAGCTATATTTAGTGACAGCTTTCCAAACTAAAAATATGAACAACGACAGGCGACTGCTTCGTAGGGAGTGAATTTCTCGCGGGGGGGGGGGTAATAAATCATAAATTCTTGTCTCTGGAACTACTGAACCTATTCTAAAAATTCTTTCACTAATAATAGAAAGTTATAGTATCCCTGAGTGATATAGTTCTCGCGAGGGATATATTCTTATCTCAGAAACTACTGAACCGTTTCTAAAAATTCTTTCACTAATAGAAAGCTATACTATCCCTGAGTGATATAGGCTATACTTTATTTTGATAAATTTCTCGCGGGGAGGGGGTAATTCCTGTGGGAAATTTTGAACTGCATTTTTTCCACCTTGCGGCCGCCATATTGAATTCACACACAAAAATTATAGTCTATAACACTCACGTGATTAAGACAAATCGAATGACACCTCAATTTTGAAAATTGGACCAGTAGATTTGGCCCTACGTGGTAACAAGCGCACACACTATTTTCTGTCTTTTTGTAGTTTTTTTATATAACATCTTTATTATAAACCATAAAAAGTATCTATTTTCGGAATCGTCGCAAAATTCTCTTTAATTTGATACCCCCACTCGATTGATTTGGCCGAGGAAAAAAAATGTAGACCCAGATTTTTTCCACGTTACGGCCGCCATTTTAAATTTATAAGAATATTAATTTATAGCCTATAACACTATTATCATTAAGACAAATCGAATGACACGTCTCGATTATAAAAATCGGTCCAGTAGATTTGGCGCTACCAGGTAACAAACTAACAAGCATACATATTATAACCAGACTCGGAGACTACCGAGAAAGATTTTTTTTATTATTTATTTATTCTTTCCGAATGCTCTTGATTTTGATGGCAGTAGGCCAGGTTATAATTTATAATATAAACAAAAAGTATTTAACTAATTATCAACAACTATAACACAAAACTAGAACTTAATCAGTACAATTCAGTTTTTTTTATCGCCACATTAAAACTCAAGTCTTAACTGAACTTTTTCAGGAACCATTTTTTCACTTTTTCTTCCCTTGACCGTTCTTTATTTTTTCTTTTTCATTACTGCAGCAACGCTACAATATATACATAGACTGTTAAAATCATAACCCTCCTTTTTTTCGTAGTCGGGTAAAAAACATCAGGAAGTTAATTTTTCCGTTCTATTCTTGCTGAACCAAACTTTCATTTCAAGAAAACCGTAATAAGTCCTGATACTAATCTCACCACTGAATTTGTCTTGACAAAACAGCTATAGTATGTGCATATTTAGTTTTCCTCCTTCTGTTATAATTAACAAAACATCCTGCAAATACATTAAAAATGGAATGTCAAAATGGTACACAACTTACATTTCTCCGTGTTCTTTACCACTCCATGAATTTTGCCAGTGTTATTTTTAAACATCCTGTATAAGTATATGCGCAATGCTTGGATAATTCAAGGACATTGTACTTGCTTTCCAGACTTATTTATAGCGTTTGCAATGAAAAAATACGCTATTCTGCTCGCATTATAAGGCCATTAATGCAGTTACAATTATGGAGTAATGCAATCATTCTTCGTATATTATAAGATCCCCTGTGACGGTCACGAAATTGCTATTATCTTGACTAGCAAGGGTTGTATTTAAAGCACATTCGTTCTTTTTTAATCAACTTAATGGTTCTGTAAACAGGATTGAAGTTCGTAAACGCTGGGAAAATCTGTTAATAATAATAAATGATATTAGTAATCAATAGTAGTGAGAAACAATAAACATGAAACGCTTTTCATAATTTTCTCGTATTCTCCTCAGTCAATCCTTACGAGAACACGTGAGAAATTAACAAAATGCCAAATGGGGTATATGCATGAATTTTTTATCTCATTTTAATTTCGTAGCACGAAAATATACGTCAATTTGAACACAACTTTGAAATCTGAGCTTCATTGAATGATTCGTTGAAATGCAATAATTTATTGAAATATGAATAAACTTCTAAAAATCAAAAACAGTGTATGACGTCAAAGTATATGTCGAGTGTCCGTTGCCCTAAAAAAGATTCTGGCAAATAACATAATCCTAGTCAAATAGCATTTAGCAAATAAAAAAGAAGAAAACCATTTTCCCAGGCAGATAGCGTTCGCCTAGGCAAAAGACATTAGCCTGGAGTAACCATTTGTCTGGAATAACTATTTGCCTGCAACTCATATACATTACTGACTGTACTTCACAACGCGGAATTCTATAAGTTGAATGAATGCTCAAATAGTGAACTTGATAAAAATAAAATATATTTAAAATATTTCATTCAGACGCTTCTCATTAAACGCACAGACGTTTTTCTGTTGTTTCTTAAGATGAAATAATTTTTTCCTACTTTATTAGATATTTTCAGTATACTCAGAAGAATATATGTAAGTAGTTAATTTCCCTTCATTCCTGTAAGTCTTTAAAAGGCCAGTTAATGAAAACTGAAAAAACGGCGGTGTATTCTCTTTGTAACTTACTGTATCTACTTAATTATTAACTTTTAATTAGAAAAAAACAACAGATAATTGTTCCTGTAACGGTTTAATAGTTAATGCAGTTAATTCCACAATACGAGTAAAGTATATTGTACACTGTGTCCAGGGAAATTTTATTTATTTATGATAGCCAACTACCAAGATTATCTGGGCCTAGCACACGGTATATAATAATATTTATTTAAGGCAACTGACTGTCAAGATCTTGGTCTAATACCAGTTAATAATTTCAGTTTTTTTTTAATTTTTATTTTTAACAATAAATTGAAAATGCAATTGACTTTTCAACCAGTTGCCAGACTGGAATCTGAGAACTGGGGCATTGCAATAAATAAGCCGTGAAAACGTTATAGAAACAATGGTCTCTCTCCGACCTCGACTGTGCAGCATATCCCATATCCATGGCATTATTATTGTATAAGTTAAATTACGTAATTATTGTTCAATGGGCAAATTAATGTACATATTTTATTCAGTGCAGTATAGCTTTGGATACTCTTAAATATGATAAAATAATGATATATGTAAATGCAGATGACGACTCTGTGATTCTTTCGTAAAGAAGTTATAAGGGCCAATGCACACAATAAATGGTACTTTTTGTAGCACGATTTTACAACACGAGAAATTTTGAGTAGTTGAGTAGTGTCCTAAATTGTGCATTTTCTATACAAAAAGTAAGATGTGTGCATTAGCCTTAATGTGGTCAGTTTTCAATGCAGCTGCAAGTGGGGAATGTTCAAATATTATGTAACGTAATTTCGCTATTTTAGAACCCCGTACCCCTTCATAACATTGTAATATTTTCATAAACCCCCACTTCTGATATAAATTTAGTTTTAAATATGGTTATGCTTTTTTATTTTTTTTTTAATTTCTTAAGACAATGTAACGTATAACATAATACCATGATAGTAACGCTGATGATAACGCCCCTTCACCCCTATGAGAAAAGTTACGTAATATTTGAACGGTCCCAAATTCACTTGGAGGAACCAAAGAGTGGATATATAATTCAATGCACCATGATATAGCCATCTTTGATTGTATAAAAATTATTAATTACATAAAGTTACCCATTTGTGGTCACCCTGTTCAAAAAAGTATTCTTGTTTTTGTCGAGACAAGTCTTCAGAAAACACAGAGCAATGATATTTCCTATTGCCAACAGTACAGTCGTCACGGTCAACATATCAATTATTAGTATTTTAATGCATTAAATCGTTGTTAATTATCGCACAGGAAGTTTTAGTTAATTTATTATATATTTTATGGTTTCTTGCCAGTTGTTTCACTATTTGAATAGCTTGATTTATTTCGTTTTTTTCTTTTTTTTTAAGATATAAAGAACAATGTAGCTGTTATATGTTCAATTTTTGGGTTGTATAAAAAATAGTACAGGCAAACCCCGACTTACGAATACTTATAATATTAATGTGCTCATTGAAATATGTTTATAATATTGAATTATTTTTACAGAATTTGTTAAATTTGCATCGTAAAATGTTCGTAGGTAAGGTTCTGTGTTTAATATGTAGTTAATGTCATTTATTTGCTTTTGCAATAGGTACCGTTTCGTAAATACGAATAATCACGATTTAACAGTTCACAGGTAGAGGTTCACATCGCACATCCCTCAGTGACTTATAATAATATATTTTGTTTTCTTATTTTTTCAACTGCACTTAATACATGCGTCCATTGCCCATTGATGTTTGTAGTAATTAGCGAAGTTTGATCATGAATTATTGAATTTTAGATAAGAATTTCACGCGCATAAGACTAACTGAAAATCGCGTATGTTTAATTGGGTGCAGCGTGCTGTAACGGAATCTTTATTCATAACATCACAGTTGTACAAATAACAAATTCTTCTTTGAATATTGCTTATATAAAATATTATAAAGCTTTGTGCACTTGTAAAGTGCATTCTCAGGTGTAACGAGGTGCACGACAGAATGCAAGCCAAAGACAGACATAGATACGCGCACCCATCTGACGTAAGTATCGAAACATCGATATTGTAATTCTCAAAGTATCCTCAACTCATCCAAACATAAACATTTCCAAAATAGGAAAAACACTTCAAAGGTAACTGTCAGGCATTGCAAGAATCTAAATGAAGGATGGGAACTTCATTGTATTTATTCTTGAATCAATGCAACTTAAAAGGTTAAAGACGGTCCCTCGGCACATCGCTAGTATTCACAATTGCGATTACGTACGAATATGGCCAATAAGCCAGAATAAGTGGACAATTCATACACACGAGCCCAATCTCCATAATACCTTAGGTATTATTATAGTGACTAGTGAGTGGCGCGGAAATAGTGCAATGCTTTTGTTTAACAAGTCGGGGGAGGGGTGGTTTATTAAAATATTACGATCTGTGAAGGGGAAGGGGGGTCAAAAATAGCGAAAAAACATAACATAATATTTGATCGTTGCCTTTTTGCATTGAAAACTCACCACTTAGGGTAAACGCACGCGTATTACTTTTTGTATCGTAAATCTAATGCAATACCTATTAGAAATGCGGAATTAGGATCCTGAAATGTAGACTTTAAATCTATTTTACACATATTAATAATATGTGAATTTAATCAAAATCTCTCGGAATTCGATCATCTCAGGGCTTCCAGTGAAAATTTCGTTAAAAAATTGAATTGCCTGACTGATTTGGGGAAAAAATTGTACAAACGGTGTCGGCAAATACTTCTACAATGATACCCATAGTTAAACTCGAGGGTCGATAAGTTTAGAGTATGGCAAATCGCTACTGCCAAATGTCATAATTTGCGTTTGTCACATTAACTGTAAAATAATGTAAAATTATTGTATTTTTTATCAATCCCTATTTTTTATTCATCGTACGAATCTTCCGTCTCTTTCGCAATTTGCCTTCTGTTTTTGACGAGTTTATTATTTCATTAAACTCTTTAGTTGCGGTGAAGTTCAAACTTACTCAATCCCTAATCCAACCGGTTCTTCGCATATGATATATGTTATGGTATCTGTGTATTACCTCATCATATGCAAGCGGCAACGGTTATACATAATCGACACCGGTTTTCTTGTAATAAGGCACATTCACACTAGTCAATATCATCAGTGTTTTATCGCGGTGAAAATCAATCAAATATAATAAACATTATTATTGATTGATTTCAAGCAGTACCTATTGAAGTGATTCACTTTGTTTATAGTATAGTTCATCAAATTATAATTCTCTTAATGACTATTAAATATTAATACTGTGAACGCCTCTTTATTTGATAAAGTTAAAGTTTATACAAACAGTAAATATTATTGATTGTCAAGTACAGTAAGATAATTAATTTTAAAGATTTTTAGAACACCTTAAAAAAATATTTCATTGAATTAACATTATATAATCTGGATACATTATTGCAATGATTTGTGAATTTTTTATATTGATATTTTACTCTGTAATGTATCTTTTTATTATTCCTGACTTTTTGTATCCAAATTTTGGCCACACAAATAAACTAATATCTATCTATCTATCTATCTATCTATCAAATGTCGACGAAAAGTTACTTAATACTAGAACGACATTTTGAATTATTGTGATTATAAGTTTATAACTGATACTGTAATTCTTCATTACAGTGTGTTTATATTAACTAAGGTTAATTCAAAGAAAATATAAGTTCATAGTACCTATATACCTATTTGTTGTAAATTAATTCACTGTCGAAGCAAATCGAGTTGTCGTTTTGTACTAGCTCTAAGATCACCAAAAAGTCAGAGGCCAACAAAATTTTAAGATTTGAATTCTAAACATCGTAGGCCAAATGGATAAACCCACCATAAGTTATTATAACATAAATTATAACTTCTAAAGAGAAAATTCTTAAATTACATTAAAATGTATATAGGACTCGGTATAGCATCACCACATAAATACTTTCGAAATTAATATATTCAAAAACGCCAAACCGTAATTTTTTTTCCAAAAGGACACAACCAGTTTTGAATTAAATTATGTGTCAAGTCTAGCCTTATAAACAATGAAACCATTACAGCTGACAGGAATGCTTAATCAGTTACAAGCGTAAAGACTAAAGAATGAGCCTAGACTTCGCAGGCTATAATAATAAGTTCCAAATCTCCTATGAGACGTTGGGGACCACTCTTTTCCAAATATATTTGTCCCTTGCTATGTCTTTTATTTCCATTAGATTCATGTCGGTCCATTGCTTTATATTGTCCAATTAGGATATACGTTTGCATCCTTTTTTTTCCTTTTTGATTCTAACTTCTCCCAGAGCACTAATTGTTGAACATAATATTTATTAGACCGCATAAAGTGTCCAAAATATGAAAGTTTACGTTTTTTGATTGTCTGTACTAGTTGCATACGTTGTTTTATCATTTTTAATACTTTTGTCATTTGATGTATATGTAAACCGCTTTATGTTAAGCGTTTTCCTGTAGCACCACATTTCGAAGGAATTTAATTTATTTATAATGTCTCTATTTAAGGTTCATGTTTCACACCCTTATAAAATTATTGACCACACATAACATTTTAAAAATCTTACTCGAATATTTTTTTTAGTTTTGTTGTTTATCAGAATTTTTTTTAGTTTGAAGAAAACTATTTTCGTATGAGCTATTTTCGTTCTGATTTTATAACTCTGGTTATTATTTTCGTTGAATATTTCTCCTAAATATTTGAAATTTTTTACCTGTTTAATTTTTGAATCATTGCATTTTATGTTCATTTCTTCATAACAGTTTTTATTGGAGAAGCGCATCACTACAGTCTTTTTTAACTTCCCATTGGAAGTTATTGTAATGGGTCCGAAAATCGAAATCAAAAAGGAAAAAAAAATTTTTATGTTTCAAGGTCACTACACTATTTTTACACTACTTTTAGAAAGATGTCTGTGTGTGTGTGTGTGTGTGTGTGTGTGTACGTACGTACGTATGTATGTGTCCATTTCTTTCTAAGACGAAATCTCGAGAACGAAAAATGATATCGACTACGTTGGGGTGCCAATCGACGCGTATTAACGTAAATATGATCTGAAAGGAATTTTTTTAAAATCGGTTCAGCCGTTCTTTTTTCTTAACCAAATAACCTCCAAAAAAGTAGATTTTACACAATATCTCGCGAATAAAAAATTATATCGACTTCGTAAGGGTGTCAATCGAGGCGTGTTAACGTCATTTTGATCCGACATAAATTTTATAAAAATCGGTTCAGCCGTTTTTTTTTTTTTTTTTTTTTTTAATTATTGATGTTTTAATGATTAAAATGATTACTTTTCTGTGTAATATCTAATTTAATTATTATTATTAAATATTTATCAAACTGGGAAGTTCGTCGTGTGGACCTCAAGGGTCGCACTTTAGTCCTAATAAACGACCCACCTCACGGCTTGTTGTATTTATTTTCAGTCCTACTTTTTCACTGCATTTAATTACCTTATTTAAAATAAGGCTATAGGGATAGCTTAGAGATGAATCTAGTCATCATCCAAGGTGTCGTCCAGTTTTGCTATTCGAAAGACGGCTGTGGATAGTTTAATTAGCCGCATGGCCTTCTGCTTCATTATCCAGGTAATATAATACACCGTGTTCACAACACCACGCACTGGGTACGGTCTCAGCAAACCCACGCTGCTTGTCTGCTGTTATCATTTTATACAGGCGCCATTGCTGAATAAGTAATGGGTTTTGGTTAGCCGCGCGTACTGTTAATTTGCTTGTTTACATTGAAGTGAAAACGGTCTGGAATTTTTATTAATGGTAACAAGCGTCATTAATGAACTTTTGCTTTTTTACAGATATTTGGTTTCACGGCTCATTATTTTCTAAACGTTTCTAAAAATAACAAGGTTTCATTTTGATGTAATATTTACATCAAGTTGCAGATCCGCGTTTGATACAGTGTTCCCTTAGCATTATCACAATATCATCATTATGTTTACGTTTACTGAACACTCGCACTACATTTAAATACACTTTTTCCTTATTTTCAAATACAGTACTACAAGCTGTGAAAAATATTCATGAATATTTTTTATGCGAATTATTAATATTATTTCCTTTTGCTTATTATTGGCACATGCTGAGTGCTTGTAGTATATGATTATGCCTCACGTGTTATGCTTAGAATGATTGGACAGACGGTCTCAACTATATATGTAATCTGACAGATTCGATTGTATCAGTCATGAGCAAACAAATTATGTAAATTATTGGTAATTATTCGCGTGATTAGTGAAGTAAATTGATTAAACCTAGAAATTAGAATAGATATGTAACTCGCCGAAATATATTTAACATTTATTTACTAACTTTATACTTTGCTGTAATATTTTTATTTACTAAAAATTAATTAATATCTATTTCCGATCCATTACCATTACAAAATGTTGTTCCGCACAACTCGTCTAGTTATTTACGTTTCTGAGTCGATACAGTTATAATTTCCCAACAAAAGAATCGTAGATTTAATTGTTCTAAAATCCAACGTTGATAAACGATAAATAAATTTCCATAAACACAAATGCAAACATTGTAAAGTAGAATCTCATTGATGAAATAAACGCTGGAAAGAACAAACCATTAATCATTTTATTTTTTATCGTGCAATAGATGATACTTTAGACCCCGTGACATCCAAAAGGAAATGCGAATCCACATCATAAGATTTATGTAATAACTGACTAACACAATGTTATGTTTCGTAAGTAGTGATGCGTTTCTTTTTGTCGATAATTATAGATGTCTACCAACAAAATATTGATTGGTTTGATCCAAATAAAAATTCATGCGGAACAAAGCTAATAATTATCTACGTCTACGACGAAGCTAGAAGAAGGTTTCGTTATAAATTTCGGTAAAAAATTTGTTGTGTAATTTAATTTTAGAATGATGAAATTTGCATTATTGAAAAAAGTGGTGTTGCTATTAATGGGCAATACCGCTGGCTAATTAATATCCAGTTAGTTCAAATAGTATTCCAATTACTTAGTTCAATACACATTTTTAGAAATGCACCAATTAAAATTAATCGAACAATGTATATTTCGCCATCGATGTAAGCCGCAGTATTTGAAATAATTTTTATTGATAGGTTGAGATTCGTTTAATTAAAATTTCGTAATTTTTTTTAAATTTCAAAATAATTTGATACACTTTGATACTGTATATGATTTTTTATACAATAGATTAATTTTGATATTTTTTAGTCCCAATATAAAAGTTACCTAAATTAATAAATAAAACATATAGATAGGCGCTCTAAATGAATAATCATGATGATCATTAATTGAAGTTTTTTTTATAATTGTGTTTAAATTTGACGTTAAAACCGAGTTAAAACTAATTTTACATATTATGTTTTCATTCCAAACACAACGAAATGCATTTTTAACAACTTTACATTTATCGAATAAATAAAATATTCAGGATTAATTACCGATAATTTTTAACTTTTCTTGTTTTTGAGATCGAAAATAAACCTTAAATCAGGAAGATTATATTGTTTGCTAGTGTCCCCATTCAATTTCCCGTTAGTTAGTATAAAAAGACATTGGACATTACCTATTATGATGAAAAATGACGACCTAAAGAAAGGAATTTCAGTAACACAACTACCTACAGCATAATGTATGCATATTTATCGAACTTTTTTCTAATGCACTGACGTATATACATAATATCTATTAAATCGACACACGTGAACATGAACCGAACAAAAATGTGACCTGAATTAAACGTAACTTAGATATATTACGTGCGTACATACGCGGACAAACATATTTTTTAAACCGGCATTATTTTACTCCAAATACAACCAAAAGAAATTAAATTATGGTTAGGTATCTGTAGAAATTTAAACAGGGATTTAAATGATTTTTTTTTGCTATTCTAGCCAAATGAAAATACATTATATTATTATGTGCCCAGCCGTCTGTTCAAATTTGAAATGTATCCACACTGCACTGTGGTCTGTTCCGTTCACGAAATATGAGTTTTATTTTTTGTTATCTACAAATTTTTTACAGTTTGATATTGTATATTTTTTAATATAAGTTTTTTTTCTTTTATAAATTTTCTGCAAGGTTATACAATAATAATTACTATAGGTACTGATAATTTTGAAATCTTAATTCTAATAGCCTATATTTGAACAAATATCTTGGCATATCTGCATATTATTTCTGCTACAGAATAGCCTCAAAAATGTTCATGAAAATCTTGCGTTTAAAATTTCCTGTTTTCATATTCAAAAATAAGTATTCTAAAATTACGGAGTTATTCAATGTCATCATAATACATACATGTGCCAGCTGGCTACTTCACAGCAAGTGCATTGGATATTATTCTTCTCGAAGTGCGTATGTACATATTTTGAGCGTAGTTATAATGTTGACCACATTTGTACTATATTCTGTGCATACATATGGCATGTGTGTACATATATTACATACCTACCAGATATGATATAATAATCTAACGGCGCGCTAGTACAACGGATAAGTGGCGGTGTTTGATGATTAAGTGCTGATGGACCCAACTCTTGTTAATTGCTAACTGATCGTTAGTAGTCACGTCCTCTGATCTGATCCAGTGATCGGTTTATGGTTAACCACTACATTATTTTGTATTACAGGGTTATCGACAAATTATGACGGAGGTGTCAGACTTTTAAACCTACTTAATTTCGATAAAAGTAATACATTTTTCTAAAATAGAAATAGAAAATACATTATCGTAAAAATTGAAAAAATATAATCCAGCTTTACATCTCTCTAGGAGTGACATTTTTGGATCGAAATATGTCCTCACTTATTATAAATTCAGCTGCAGATCTTGTATATTCAATTCGAACACATACAAAGGACGAATAGGTTTTGTTAACAAACTGAATGATGTTTCTAGTGGGTCTTTATAGTACTTTCACAACTAAAAAGTCCTTAGAGTATCTGGAATTTTGTGCGAAGGGTGAGTTTAATTTTAAATAATTTCGTTTTGGAAAAAATGTTTTCAAATGTTGTTTCCCTCTGGAGTCATCCAAAATAGAAATCTAATCAAAAAATGCGTTCTAACTAGAGATATTATAACCAATATTATTGTTCGGTATCGGCCTATATAAGAGCCGAATTCCAAATAGTATAGGTATTGTTAAGAAACAAAAATTCAAAAATCAAAATCAATGATATCTAGTTTTCTTGTCAAAAAAATAAGAAAGCAATTTTCATACTTGAAATGATTCCATATTATCTAGTTCATCCACGAGAAAAACAAGGTATACATAATATGGCAGAAATTTATTTTGGTATATTATCTTTTGTCATCTTATGTTACTCTCGCACAAGTGATTAATTTTTTTTTATCTTTATGAGACTTTTTAAGATAGACGTATACCCAAAGGAAAATGTACTCTAATACAAACTACGCGCTTGTTATGCGTCCATGCGATAGGTATTCTACTTAATGCAAGTTTCAACAAATCCGATTTCGGTCGTTTTCACTATTCCTTGCATCTCTTGTTGAAACTGATTTGCTGCGTATGTGCAATACAAAACAGGCGTTGAAAAATTGATTTTTTTGAAATTTTTCAGAAAATTGAGTGTAATTTTTACAACCTTTTCAAAGCGATTGCGTTTTCTATGCCGTTATAATTGCACCATGTTGAATTGAAAATGCGACTCATTATTTTCATCTCATTTTACCATGTCATAAGGAAGTCTTGTTTTTCCTCTGACGATATAATATGGTAATATTTTTGCATATCGGGCGTGTGAGTATATACATGTTTTCATGATGTTACCGTAAGAATCAAAGGTTAATCTCGTAATTATTATATCAACACTTGGGTTCAAATTGTCGAAATGTATTATCGATCATAGTATTTATAACAGGTCCGGTGATTTAAAAATATTCATTTTAAATTTCGCTTAAAAAAAATAACATATTATTACATGAATGCTCATGTATGTGTAACTAATAATAGAAAACAATTATTCGAGTTTAGCAACACAACACTATTTCAGAGCTCGTTGGGCAAAACTTTAAATACAAGAATTAGTACTTAATTATGTTTTTTTTGTTAATTCACCCTGAAAAGGATATTTAGCCAATGAATGTTTATTGTTAACAATAGATACTTCGTGTTTATTAAAAAATCATTGAGAAGTAGAATACTTCATTGTAATTTTCATTTGAAAGATTGTCTTGACTAATTTGTAGTTAGGACTCATACTGTTATTGTAGAAGGTGGTGCTAATTTAATACAGTCGTATCAAGTTAAACGTTTGCCTTATTGTCCTTATTGGTTTTTTTAAATTAGGTCTGTTCCCGTCTGTTCCTTAGTCCAATAAATTGATATGCGAGCAATGTTGGAATCTACATTACAAATTTGTAATGTAGATTTCAATTAAAAAAAATTCTTGGTAAAATAAACATTGTAGAAATTTTTTTTATTATGGAAAGAGCTTCCGAAAAATGCTCAAAAACATTGTCTTATAATCTATTAATTTAATAAATTATGAAACAATTTTTTTGAGAATTTTCCGGAAGCTCTTTCTATAAAAAAAAATCCGAAAAGTGTGTATTTTGCAATGGAATTTTAAACATAGAATTATGCCGCTACCGAAATGACGTAGATAAGATTCAGCCTGTGATTGGATGACTAGATCTACTGTGTCATGCCCACTGATCTGTTCAACTAAGAGACAGATTTATTATTTATACACATCCCTTTCTATAGATAAAGAAGTGTAACTCTCTTCTACGTCAGCGTTTAAAATATTTCTTTATTTCTTATTTGCAATAATTAAGAGGAAGTCACAAATGAGTCTATATGAATTGCTACAAATTAATGTACACAGGTGCGATTCTGGAAGTAATACAATATTGAAGAGGAATTCTTCTTGGCACAAGGATCAAAAGAAAAAAAGCGATATTGATGCTGAATTCGCATATATCGGAAGATTCTCTTCCGAAAAGTCAGCAATAAATGCGAATTTAACATCAGTATCGCCTTTTTCTTTTTGATCCTTATGCCAAGAAGAATTTATCTTCGAAATTGTAGGTATAAGAACGACGAAAAAGTTGGTTTACATTATTTCTTTATGTATGGGAATAATAATTCACTGTTCAAAAAATTATTAAATTTTAATACGTGGGACGACCCTATTCTATAAGCGGTCCAGTCGATGATGTTATCTGCAGAACGTGTGAACCTGAAAAATCGTTGACGTTCCTTCACGAAATTTAGCAGTAATTTAGCGTTCTACAAAGATAGCAAAATCTACTCCTTTTATTATAGCCACCTATTAAAATTTATTCATTTGATCGATCATCAAATTTAATTGTACTTCTACGTGTAGGTAATGACTAACATTTTATCAGTACATATATGTTTAAAAAATGTGGGCTAGGCCGTAACTTGTGGTTCTGCGATTAATTCTGCAGAACGGTAAGTTTTGATTACTGTATATTGTATAGTACTCTCTTATAAATACAGGCTGATTCAAAAAAGATACCTATCCAAAATTCGTTTCTAAAAATTATATTTCGTTGAGTGTAATACAATTAAATGAACTATAGGATTTAACGATCAACTTCAACCGGACTACAAATAGTAATTAAAAAATAACAAAGATGCAGTATTCGGTAGGCTGCTTGATGAAGCTTTATAGGTGCAGGCTCGAATCATGTTGAGGGAATTGGGTTCACCTTGATTCATCGGGAATGTACGGAGGCTGCCTTGATGTGAAGTGAATACCGTCGGTGACGACGGAATCGCTAAACTGCCACCATGTAAAAAATGCGTCACCAGTTTTCTTTGTGCATCGTAGATTTTTTTTCTGCTTTCGGCGATGCTTCTTTGAAGCTCCTCTTGTTTTTTTAGTTCGAACTCCAAATCCTTCTGGGCCTCTACCATTTCTCTGTGTTCAGCCATGTGTTGAAATTTGATGTGAAGTGAATACCGTCGGTGGCGACGGAATCACTGAACTGCCACCATGTAAAAATGTGTCAGCGCAGTTTTCTTTGTCATGCATCGTAGATTTTTTTTCTGCTTTCGGCGATACTTGATCTTTAAAGCTTCTCTTCTTTTCTTAGTTCGAACTCCAGATCCTTCTGGGTCTCTACCATTTCTCTGTGTTCAGTCATAACTTGGAATTCCTTATATAATAAAACAGGATAAAAGACACGTAGTTTCAATTAATTCCAAACTAGTAACTACACTACAATCGATGCAGTATTCAAAAACACTGCAAAACATAATATATTTTCAGTGTGTAATAATTGTAAATATATATTTTTATGAATTTTTGAAAGAATACAGACGGTCAGTATTTTGATTCAGACTTTCACATGGTTCAAAATTTCATTGATTTGAATTAAACTCAACGTTTTTTTATTTAAAAAAAGTACAAACAACTTTTTTGGTACCTATCGATTTATACCTTAAGGCAAAATCATTGTGACGCTATAATATGTTGAAAACAACAAAACCGTTTTCAAACGGTTTTGTTCTTATGGTCTCTTGAGGTCGTTTTCAACCTATTATTTAGCAGGAAGATTTCATGGGAAATTTTAAAAATTGCAACATTGTAATCTCTATAATGGAATATAATATTGCACACGCATGTTTAACTGAATATGTCAAAGTCGACATTATGCTCTTCATCTTTCAAACGCAGCAAGACGTAGTCGGCATATATAAACTTATAAATTGAAAACCAATTGATATTTTTACTACTTCTAAACTATGATAATTTAATAATATTACTTTAAAAGCTTAAAATAATTGCCTTTCACTTCACTGAACACACAATACACATCGTTTCCTGACACTTCTTGTACGCGTAACAATGTCTCTAATTGCAACTTGAATTCGGGCTTTTAAATCTTACAGATTTTCCGGAGCTATTACATACACTTTATTTTTCAAAAAACGCCCCAGTGATATCGAACTGGCTAGTCAATATCCATATATTGGTCAAGAAATAAATGTTGAGCGTTAATAATTTTCAAATATATCTATGCCATACATATTTTCTGAGCGTAGTACCAGTTAATTCCCACTCATGTATGAAACCACTCTGCAAGTGAAACTTTATTGCAATAACCCTGAACGCTTTTAACCCAAAACCGCCGAAAGTATATACCTAATTTTGTTTACGTGGTTTTGGTAATGTAATTTGAACCCTGATCAGTATGGAGACGAACGTAAGAATCCAGATTCTATCGTTGGTTGTCAATGGGTATTTGATGTGCTGCTCGACAGAACATTCGTACGATAATATATTATAGTTATGATGTAGACATACACTATAGTAAATATGAACATAACCGTCGCTGCTTTTCGATGAACACTGGTCTGGTCGACTACCATCACACATGTATGCAGTCGTACAATACAGTTATGAAAATAACGTCGCTGAACTAAGCTGCTTTTCGATGAGTGTTTTGTTAGGAAGGTCGAGTAATTGAAAAGATAATTTAATAGTTAACAAAAATTTATTTTCTTTCGAGATAGTTAATATAGAGCGACGATAGTTCGTTAATAAATTAATTTGAAAGTGTTCACAAATCTGCCATTTACAATATTTTTCATTTGTTCGCAATTTAATTATTAACTTACTTTTGAATGATATATTCTTTATTTCTTGAATTTTCATTATGTTGAAGTATTATTTTTGTCTAACTTTTAATTTTTGTATTTACAGATAATGTTTGTTTTTTTTCAACCATAGAGGGATGTATGTGTAAATTACCTATTAATTATTGAAAAGCGATTATTTTTATAACACTCTGTACTGTAGCATTACATTAGGTGTTATACAAGAGTTATTCAACTAAAAAAGACATTGCGAACAAAGGAAAAATATTGTAAATGGCAGATTTGTGAACGCTTTTAAATTAATTAATTGACGAACTATCGTCGCTCTACATTAACTATCTCGAAAGAAAATAAATTTTTGTTGACTGTTAAATTATTTTTTCAATTAAGTACTTAACCTTCCTAACAAAACAATGAGTACTGGTCTGGTCGATTGCTTCAGTTGGACGTGACGTGACGCTCGACATGCGTGGCTGAACGAAAATACGATGCTAATAAAGTTTTGAAACAACTTGTATATTTTTATTGAGGCTTAATTAAGAGTACCTCTCTTGCCCTTCACACAAATAATAATTTGTGAGTACATAGCTGTCTGTGTATATGAAGTAGCACATTAGATCCCACAAATCAGTAGTTCATACCCACTTATCTAACCTGCAATTATAAAAAAGTAGTATCTGTGCACATTTGTTGAAATGTTAATTTATTCAATAATATATTGTTTTGTGTTAAAAATATGGGACAGATGAAATTCATTTCCTTATTGAAACTCAGATAAGAACGCTACAAGTAAATTCCATAAAGTCGACGTCATGAGTACGAGTTTTAGATGGAAGAAATGTTGATATTAAATTTGTTTACTTTCGTGTCAAAATTGTTAATAAATGTTTTTTTTTTATTTTATACTACCATAACGAATTACGACGAAATATTACGGAATTCAGCTCATTATACACATGCTGAATTTCTTTTCTGTTTGCCTGTTGACGTATATAAAAGAGAAAATAATGAAATAAAGAAGGATGAATAGAGAGTATATGCTGTACTTTGAGATAAAGAGAAAATTGAAATGTCCTAGCTCTACGTGCGTGATATAAAATTGAATTTAATTGAATCGACAGGTTTGTCGGCAAATCAGAATATTATTATATAGTATTTTTGTAAAAGCTAAATTGCCATTCTAGCTTTTAAAAATTTTAATCGGTCATATACAATTATAAATCTACTGAAACAGAGATAAAGCCACAGGATAGTAATACAATTGACCAATAAAATATTATTCTACAGTATTTTCTATGCAGTGTAAATTAGAAACGAGACCTGCGAATAAATTACGGTATTTGAAAAATAAATAAACTTAAAAAAGATTTTAATTTACATCTGAATATATTTCTTTTATTTTTATGCTAATAGCTGGTCAATAGCGATATTGAAAAAAAATGTAAAGGTTTCAGACAAATTAACATCAAGTATATTTTAACTAAATATAGAGTTACACACACACACACGGAGTGGTTGCCGAAGGGCAGCTGCGTGTGACCTTGATGCTGTTACAAGTGTATGAACCCATGTGGGCAGTCCCCAAGAAAATATTATACACTTAGCCATTTCCAACGGAAATATTAAATAATAATATAAACCAGTCAAATCTGACGTTCTCTCTCTTACTCTGCGACAGTTAATACGTTGGCGACAAAGATATTTGCAATTAAGGCTTTGGCACAGACTTAAATAAATAAGCTGCAGTTTAAGGGTTCGTTCTCAAACAATCACAAAAAACTATCAGTGCTAGATGAAGAATAATTTATGATAATTCAACAAGAAATAAGTGCAACAAAGTTGCTTGTTAATGTTATGTATAATATTTATGTAATTTGATGGCTTGTAGGCACAGAAATATAAAATTCAAATGTAAAATGTAGATATTGGTACAAATGGAATAATAATATTGTACAATGTACGCTCTTTTCAAATGTATCAAAATATTGTAAAAATATGCAACAGTAAAAAAAATCTTGTCCTAACCAAAATGGAAGGTTAGCCTAAAAAAATGTAACATTTCAATGGACTAAGCGTATTATGAACGAAACTTATGAATGTTATTACCACACGACAACTACCTTAAGCATTTGATGATCATTTTATTGGAATATTACTGTAGACATCGTAATCTTATTAATTAAAATCTGTAAATTTGAAAATGCTATAAAATATAATAACGCAATGATGTTTTATTTTCGGTAGTATATTAACATTATGCTAAATCTGCGATTCTTAACCGAAATATCGTGACGATTTTCAAAAGGTATCGGCTGTGAAATTTTACCAGAAAAAAAACAACAGTAGGTTTTACTTAGACACCTGCATAGGTATACGAATCATTTTATGATATTGTTATTATCAGTTAATTAAATTAAAGAATCATGAAGTGTGCCATTATTTCTTAGCATTGGAATACAATAGCATTCTAGATCATTATTATTTTAAACATACCTAAATATTATAGTAGCTCTTTTAGTAGCATACAATATGACGTGGTTGGTTTCTTTGAATTGTAGCATTTGGAAAATTTTATCTACTGTGGTACCATCAATTTTTTCCACCATTGTTGGGAAATCGTGATCATGAAAATCTTGAGAAGCACTGTGTTTGATATAATACACGATAAAGTTACTAAGTATTAGAAATAAGTATTATCTTCGGAAAGTATACAACAGCCGTAAAGCAATAATAAACCATCTCCTATCATTCCGTGTATACATTAAATATTCTAATGCATAATTATGCAAACCGCGTTTCAATTTGTTTTATATAATTATCAATCAAATGATTAATGGCAAAATAAGTTACTGGCATGAAAACAGTTTCGATGTCGTCTTTTTCCACATGCAAACATCGAGAGAGATTATTATGTAATCTTTAATTAAATAAAAAGACGCGTTTATTTCATAAAAATAGGTCTTTAAATACCTTCTCAGTGGTAGTGTTCCTAAGTTATATTTTTAAAGGAAACGAATCTAGCAGGTCTACATAAAAATAAAATATTTGGCGGCAGTAAAAATTCCTAAAAATAACTGAAAAATAAATATATTACATTGTAAAGTTAGGTAAAATTAAATATACGTCACAAAAATTATGTAACTATATTCTTCATAGGAAAAAGTAAAAAATTGAAAAAGTATTATTTGAAAATTATCGTTGCTTAGTTTTTTAAAAAATTGAGTGTTTTGAGCTGATAGTTAAATATTAATCAATAAGAAATGATTATTGCTTTTCTGTAATTTAAGCATAAATTCAAAAAATGTCTAAACATCAGATCTGTAGTAACGAAGGCCAAAGAATGTTTCGTTAAAATATATCCACCTACTTTTGACCATGATTGTGGCAGAGAATCTGTACACATGATAATTTTATTGCTCTTAATTGCTTATTTAAGGGGCAATTAAATTTTATGCGTGTGCACACAATCAAACTATAGATGAATATTTATAATTTCCATAAACGTTAATTTATTAATTTTATGTTGGTTTAAAAAATATTAAGTAATATGAATAACGTGGAATATATAATTCAAATTAGACCTTTGAAATAAAATTACGGAATAAATTGTCGTGCTAACTCTTAATGGAGACTTTTCTATGCACAACATTTATTATTTTCATTTTATCTGTTAAAAAAAATATATCTAATTCCACAAGAGTTCTTAAAATACATCTTAATTTATATTCTTACTTATTTTATTGTCAGTACGATTGTTCAGAACTCATGGAGTCTACAAAAACTTCTTTTGTAATAAAAACAGAACATTTCGCCGTCTTAATTTTTATCTGAAGTTCTGACTTCTAATAACTCTAATATTCCATTACCTACTTATACTGAAGTACTAAGGTCTCCTAATAGCGTAGCCAATGAAATTAAATTCCTTTGCAAATAGGTTCACTGGCTCTTAGAATATAACCCCCCATTTCAAGTATGCACTAGACTTAATTGGAATAAATGATAGGGTGGGGACAACACTGTCCCGTTTCTACTTATAAGATGAAATTTATTTGAAGGGAATCGAATATAAAATTCATGAATTATGGCAGTAAATTTAAACACGCCGAGTTGCTGTACGTATATTATGAAAAGTATTCTGTGTTTGTGTTACGCCTTCAGTTAAACTGGAAGTCAGTGAACGTGAAAATGAACACGAGCAATATTACATTATATTTTTCTTTCGCATCTTGACATTGTAAACGAATGTTTGTATCAAAAGTCAAGTGCCTTTTTAAATAGCAAATACAGAAAACGTGTAGGCACCACCTTCAACAACAGCGAAGAGATCAAATCAAAGAAATGGTTCCCTAACAGATCAAGCTTGACTGACTTTTATTTTAAAAGTCACGTTCTTCTCGCTTCAATAATTATAACTTCAAACATTGGAATTAGATGATAGTTTACTGAGAGATTTGTGCTCTTGTTGTTGTTGAAGAAGTAAGAGTGACAGAATCAGTTCTCGAATATTGAAAAAATACATGTATACATGAATGAAACGATAGCGAGGAGACAGTTATAGTTAAGTTACTTCTTTTGTGGTTTGTCAAATAATGACGGAAATGAAAGTATATACCTTAAATATTTTTCCTTTTTCAAGGTCTGTTATCACTTTTACACATAATATCGTCGAAGAAGTTTCTGAAAATTGACGAAAAGATAAAACCTCAAAAGGAAATTAAAATTAAAAACATATATTTTTTTCTAAATCAATAGTTAAAAGTAAAACTTGGTTTCGTTGTAGGTATGTTAAATAATGATGGAAATGAGAATGCCTACTTTGAATAGTTCTTCTTTTTTTATAGATCTATTGGTGATTTACAATATTTTTGCTTATTATTATTTTTTTAGTAACACATTAAAAAACGACGCTCTAAAAATATAAAAATATCTAATAAATTCTATTTATTAGAATTTTATTTATAATAGCAAATTTCAATTATTATAGTAGAACAATCAACAGTTGGTTGATACAAATCGTTCTGTTTTACTAAGACACCGAATTACAGAATTATGTGCCAATATTATTTGCTAACCATATTTTAGTAAGCGAAAAAGCTAATACAAGAATAAATTCTTTACATTTTAAAACATTAAACCATGCATTGAGCCAAAACACATTCTGTGAAGTATACTAATATATTAATATTAGTAAAAAAAACTTTTTAAAGACAAGCTCTTATTTAAATGCACTAAAAAGGAAAAAATAATTTTTGATAATTTAGGTTCATAATTACCTATAAAAACGTGGGTCGTGAACTCTATGTTTGTTTATTAGTCACGACCCACGCTTTTATAGGTATTTATGAACCTAAATTATTAAAAATTATTTTTCCTTTTTAGTGCATTTAAATAAAAGCTTGTTTCTAAAAAGTTTTTTTTACTAATATTTATTTTGTTCATTTTAATCTTTCAAAATTTTACCCCCCTTTGACACCCGTAAGGGTTGAATTTCGAAAAATCCTTTCTTAGTGGATGCTTACGTCAGAAAAGTAACCAACTGTCCAAATTTCAAGTTTGTAGCTTCAGTGATTTGGCCTGGGCGTTGATTAGTCAAAAAAACCCTACATCCCCGTTTGAACCCCTTAAGGGTTTAATTTATTTCTAAAAACAATTTCATGTATTGTCATCGGGAATACATATGTGTACAAAATTTCAAATCGATCGGATACGTGGAGGTCGTTCAAAATTGACTTGCAAGATTTGACCTAAACAAACCCACAAACACACAAACTAACATACATTGCACGTTAAATAAAAGTTTGTAAAAATATACTCAATTCTAGGACCAGATTTGAAGAAGAACAGTAAAGGCTACTCCTCCAAGATCTCCACGGACTTCTTGAGACTTGACGGAGTCTTAAGATTTTCATACTTACACTGATGAAAGTTCTGATCTTATGTAAATTTTGATCACGTTCCCAGAAAATGACTCGAAATGAAATCATATCAAAAAACATAATTTTATACATTTTTGACAGTATGCTGCGTCCTTAAATTCGGCCAGGCAGTACTTGATGGTTAACAATTTGAAGTTAACCATCAAGTACTGCCTAGCCGAATTTAAGGACGCAGCATCCCTAAATTCGGCCATGACAGTACTGACGTATTTTAGTTTTGTCTGCCATTAACTTCTTGCATTTAGTATACTCGCATAATATGTGTGTATCGTACATAATTTCATATTAACAATAAAAAAATAAAAAATGGTGGAACCTTTGGTGTAAAGATACGAAATGTTACAATTACCACAAAACACCAAACCATAACAAACACTCTCGACGTACGTTTCGCCAACCAAGTTGGCATCATCAGGAGATGATTAAAACTAAAGACTAAACAAAAATTACTGCCTATTTATAGGCTACCTAATTTTAATTACCTGAAAACTAAACTAATTTACTAAATCAAAAAGCAGGCTACCTGGAATTGGGCCTTTGTCACTGTTCATAATATTATGTTTACACTTATGAATCTCTAGACTCTCTACGGCGTCTAGTTGTCTAATATTAATGACGTTTCTAATTAATTTTAAATTACTATTGTCTATTTTATGGTCATTTTCAAATGCATGTTGGGCAACACTAGATTTATCAAACCTGCCATATTTTAGATGAGCCATATGCTCTTTAAATCTTACTGAAATAGATCTTCTCGTTTGGCCAACATACTTTTTATTACAATTTTGACAACTAATTTCATAAATCCCGGACTTTTCTTTTTCTTCTACTTTTTCTTTAGGGTTCCCTAATTTTTCTTTCAAACTATTACTTGAAGAGTATACAATATTTAATCCTACTTCTTTAAAAATCTTTTTTAACCCTCTGGTGAAGCGCGATTCAAATGGAATCGATACATATCTAGAAATTTCTGTTTCATTACGAAAAGTCGAAGAATTTTCCAAAGCATTCTTAAAACTACGTTTTCTAATCATTTTATCTATTAAATCTACATTATAACCATTACACAAAGCTATGTCCTTAATTAAAGTTTTTTCTTTCTCAAACCTTTCCTTGTTGAGAGGGAAGCTGAGTAACCGGTGTATTAAAAAGTTGAAACTTGCCATTTTATGTTGAGGGCAATGATGTGAGTCTTTAGGGATATATCTTAGTGTATTGGTGTCCTTTCTGTATATATCAAATTCTAAATTATTTGTCTCATTCTTTATGACTAATACATCTAAAAATGGCAGTCTCCGTTGTTTTCAATTTCATAAGTGAATTTTATTGAAGGGAAACAATTATTTAATTTGGAAACAAAATTGTCTACATTCTCACTTTTAGTGTCAAATACTGCGAAAATATCATCCACATACCTAAGCCATACTCTAGGGAAGTAATCAAAAGTTTCTTTTGCATCTGTTTCATATTGTGTAGTGTACGAAGAGTTAATTGATGTTTATAGAGCGATGATGTAATAAGAGTGCGTGCAGCATGTTGGTAATAGAACAACCTTAATGATCGGTCACCGTCTGCCCTGATCCACGTCATGTACATAATATACTACAAGGAATGACATCGCAACCAGACATGTTTTCTACGACTGACCCCGAGACAAAACAACATTATTTAATTGCAAATGGAAATTATGTCTATTCTCGTATATGTATTTGCATATTATTAAACAATAAATAACGCGTTACCATTAGTACGTGATCAGTGTTTGCCTTAAATATAAAGCTGATCCTAGAAAAATATTTGAGTACTTTTGAAGATAAACTATTTCCGATAAACAATTGATGACAGGTAGGATTCTAACGTTTCAACCAATTTTCGTTTACTTCCACCAGTTTTCCGGCCATGGCACTTCAACCACCGTCCCAATTTAGCACAAGTATATGTTCTTCCACTGTTTTGTGCATTAATTTGGACCACCAGTAACATTTTCATTTAACTTAACATTGAAAACGTTTCTGACCTAGTTATTGCGTCAAAAAGTGTACGATAAGTGTACGAAACTTCTGAAAGCCGCGATCATAACCATGGTGACGGCACTTGCGCGGAACTAGTCGTGAAATGGTCTATATTTACAGCTTGATAATTATAACATTTTTAGTTAGCTAGCTGTGAAACTAAAAAAGTGTGATTTGTACCCGCACGAAGCCGGGCCGGTCAAGCTAGTTACCATAATATTGTATTGTCATCGGAACTACACATGTGTGCATAATTTCAACTAAATTGGTTAACGGGAAGTGGGTGAAAATTCGATTACAAGATTTGTTTATTAGTTAGTTAGTTATAGGTAGCAGTGAAACTAAATCAATTAAAAATACGACTACACTTGACGGCAAAACTTGAAGTACTTACATATATTTATAATCTCTACATAGTATAAAATGAAGTCGCTTTCCGTGTCTGTCTGTATAAACGATAACTCCTCCTAAACCACGCAACGGATTTGGATGCGGTTTTCACCATCAGTTAGATAATTTTTCACGGAAGGTTTATATATACTTATAGCGAACGAGCGTAGCGAGTAGGAAAGCGAAGGAGCGAAGCGAGTGAGTAATGTAATTCTTAAACCACGCAACGGATTTTGATGCGGTTTTCACCATCAGTTAGATAATTTTTCACGGAAGGTTTATATATATATATAGCGAACGAGCGAAGCGAGTGAGTAATGTAATTATAATATTCAAGCGAACGAGCGAAGCGAGTGGGTAGTGTTTTGCACCCGGGCTTTCTTAGCAGCCGGGCGAAGCTGGACAGAGCCGCTAGAGTACTCTATATAAATACATGACGTATTATACATCTTTGTTTTTTTTTATTTCTTTTCATCCGCTGTTTCCAACATCTAGCATGGTTATCTGAACCTAATTGCAATTGGTATTTTCAATTTATTATTATTAATAACAAATTGAAAGTGTAATTGATACTTTTTTCAGTTCTTGGATTCGAATCTGGAAACCAAGGTTTAGTAATAATACCGAGCCATGGACAAAATGGCATTTTAAGAGTTACGTTATTCTCAAATTCTTCATTAGTTTCGCAGATATTTAGAATAATTCTTCAGCACCAAATTTCGTAACTAAAATTCATGCGTTTAATTTTTATGGTGAAATTAAAAGCAAATTCTAAATACAAAATAATACAGAGAATTATTCACAAGTAAAATTGGCGTACCCTGCACTTCGCAATATTTTTAATGAGTGTACGTGATACTCTTTAAATATTTAACTCATTTCTTAAAAATGATTACATAATTTCAAATGTTTTTTGTTTGCTCAGTATTTCTCAACCGTATTCACTATTTGAAAACTGTTATTTTTTTGTTCTTTTGTCCGCATGAATATGTTATTAAAACGTTATAATCTAATATTACGAAGTATATTAAATAAACGGTGTATATTTCATCTACTTAATAAAATAACGGTGTCTCGTAAGTGTAATAGATATTATTAATTCATTTATATTAAATGATCTAATTAAGTTCGTCGACACTTTTTTTTGCACAAAGCGGTAATAACAATTTTCTTTGTTTATTTTTGAATCTGGACTAGACATTGAATCTTGTCCGAGTTCCGTAAAAAAAGTTGCATTAACCATGCTCTGCTACCATGCAACGTTTTTGAAGTTCTCTTAGTTTGGAAGCGTGGATAAGAACTTCAAAATGAGGCTGTAAAAATAAAAAAAATAATTAATATAATATGACTTTTTTCTATTAGAAATCATTGCCAGAAACACAATAGCGTTTATTTTATTTCAATACGTACAGTATTTAGGGACATACAAATTTTTAAACTTTAATAACCGCTTACGTCACACACAAATTCAAATATTACAAGTAATAGAATAAAATAGTGCAATCGGAAAGAAAAATTTAAAAACGGGGTAGGCTGTGTCTTCTATACGGCCGCGGCTGTTCTGGGCGTGACTACGTTAAAACTACTGAACCGATTTAAGGAAAATTTATGTGAGCACCCTGAAGTTATATCCTATTGATCGAGTTTTATGGTAGTCGCCAATGATGTGTAACATCTAACCTCGTATTTTGTTTTGATACGGGCTTGCGGCCTAATATTATCAATTTAAGTTTTGTACTGAACCAAAATGCCAGTAAGTGGGCCTTCGGACCGCAATAGTTCGAAGCGTTTTTCCCGAAGATAACCGAAGTGACCACCGCCTGTAATTTTCGACGCCATTTTGAAATTTTACGCCATTTTATTCATACATACATTGAAAAACTCTCAAAACCAATTCCCAAAGCAATATGTAACTATATATTTTATTTTGTAATTTTTACACACTTTATTGGAATATTACACAAATTATGTAATTTTAATTTACTTTACAGTAAAAGTCCAAGTTTTTATGAAGTTTTCTGTGTAAAAATGAATAATAATGTAAAATCACTTAGAAAATCGAGCGAATTCTACCTTAATTTTCAAAGTATTTTTACATCCATTTTTTACAGTGATCGGACATCTTTTGAAAAAAAGTTTTATTAGGATCAAATGTTGCCTGCCCGATGTCATTTTCACTCTCAGAGGCTATTCATATAAGCTCGTATTCCAAATATCAATTTCATCGAACTATTTTCTCCTCGCGATGTGTTTTAGTTATTATTTAGCCCCCATTTTGAAGTCTGGCGCCATTTTATTTTTTTGTGTCCTATAAAAATCAAATATCAATTTTCAAAAGGATCGGATAATTTTTACAAAACTATCTACATATGGCCGCCATTTTGAAATCTGTCGCCATTTTATTTTTTTTGTGTTTTATAAATCTCTCTTATCAATTTTCAAAAGGATCGGATAATTTTTACAAAAGTACTGAATGTATATCGTGAACTCTTGTACTAGAAAAAAAAGAAACTACCGAACCGATTTAAATAAAATTTATATGGAACCAATCCGTAAATATTCTGAGCGACCGAGCCCAACGGTGTCGAAATTTTTCAAATCGGTCAACCTATCGAGAAGTTATGACTGAACAAACATTATGCTCGAAATCAGTGAATTGAGAAATTTCTTACATTTTTTGAAGATCTTTTTTATCTCATGATTAGACAAAATGTTTAATATTTTTCACTCAAAATATTAAAAGTTCTCATGTATTTAATGTTTTGATTCAAACCTACCTATAATGTTAATTTAATGCGATCACCAAGGCATAAGTCATGTTCTACGGAAGAATGACAAAATGATTAAAATTCCTCTTTAAGTTGCTTTAATATTATTGAAAAACAATATACTTATATGGCAGAAAATTAATATCGAATCGATTTTAATAGTACGGCGACTGGAATTTCATTTTTGATTACTTTTAGTGCTAACTTAACTGGATTAGAAATTACCGAGACTATAATGCACCGTAACAATTTAAGAATCAGCCAGTACTTAAACTTGAAGACTAACAATAATTTAATGTTTCAAAACAATGAGAATTTTCTATATTCTTCACATAAAAATTGCAGATTTAAACATGATATCGGACATCTCATTGTAAATTTACAATGGCTATGTGTCTTAAACGATGCTGGATGCATGCATGTACCGAATGACTCGTTTTGGCATGGTTTATTTAGCACGTGAATTGACTCTAGATATTGAATTAGATAGCATAAAAGGAAATCGCGGTAGGTGTCTGTCTGTCTGAATGTCTGTACCGGTTAATCTCTTAAACTACTGAACAGATTTGAATGCGGTTTCTATCATTCAATAGCTTATTTCTTGAGGAAGGTTTAGGTCAATACTATAGCTGTTCGATCCAGCTTCGCCAGGGTACAAATCGGATTGATTCCAAGTTAGGTAGATTGAAATCAAGTTTATGTGAAAAACGGCGTGAAAATAATATTATAGCTAACGCAATAATGATAATATGTCGCGGGCACTTATTTCTAAATTCGAGCGAAAGGGCGAAACTCGAGTGAAGGAGCGATTCGAACGCACCCAGGTGAAGCCGGACGGGGCATCAAAAACTTACATATTTTTATCATTATAGAAATGACTAAGAAAGTACGAATTGTGTGAAATTTATGTTTTATTTTTCTTTGCTTGTGGGCTTTACTTAACTGAATGTATGTACAAAAAGATTCCGATTATAACATAATATTTTCATTTTTGATATTAGGAACCTTGATCTTTTCAAATTCAAATTGTTTATTACTCCTGCAGCGGCAAAAGAAAAATTGCATAGGAGAAGTCAGATACAATAACAATTAATATAAAAACATAATATACACACAGAAACATACATGGTTACATGTTAAAATAATCATTTAAGCAATAAAAACATTTTTCGACAAGGAAAGCCTTCAATTTTTTTTAAACAGTGGAAAACTCGCTATATTTTTTATTTCATTTGGAACCAGATTGAATATCTTGGTGCAACAACACATAGGACTTTTCAAATAAAGAGTTAAATTTGGCTTGATGCTACTCAAATTGTCCCTATTTCTTGTATTATATTGATGCCCAAGAGATTCAAACTTGTTAGAGTTGTTCAGCACAAAAATAGCAGCAGATGAGTTGATGCACAATTTGTTTTTGTTTGTTTTGTATTTTTTGATTTAAATAAAAAAAAAAAAAATAGCAGCTTTATAAATATATATATATAATATAAATTTTCGTATTGAATATTTTGCTGTTTCTTATCTGCAACGCTAACAAATATGATTGCTAATTTCCATTTGAGACGAAATGTGTTCATGCGAGATTTTCCAACTATATCTCATAGCCGCTTTCTGGTGCTGGCTATAGGCCCCCCTCTGGTACCATCGCATTATATTTAGCAGACTACTATATTTTAATGGAATTGCATTATATAACGTGCCGTTATTAGCTTTGATGTCACAAAATGTCGTCTAGAAAACCATTTTGATGTAACAAGGTAAGGATCGTGACTAGTTACGGAGAAACATCATTCAATCATCAAGTTACACTGTAGTATGGCATTGTGTTCCGAAAAATCTAGTCCAACGCCTTTTAACATTTGGTCTTTCTATGCATTTACTCTAGGAAGCAGCGAACCCCTAAGCTATTTTAAAGTAACAAATTCAAAGTAGCATTAATATATGATCAATTTTTTTGTATATAAAACCTCAGAAAAATCATGATCGTACCTCGTGTAGGTTTTGCGGACCCTAGGTTAAGAACCACTGATTTTGTTGTTTCAATCTAAAAGAGTTTGAAAGCCACTGACCGGTAGGACATTGGTCTCCTGTTACGCAGTATTGACGTTTTCAGTAGTAATCTTTTGTTGTATTATTGTAAAAACGTACACACATATTACGTGCAGGTACAGTTACGGTGCCTTAGTATTATAATAATAATTGTAAAAATTGCAGTACATGTAATAGGTTATTTTCATTGTTAAACGTTTCATTTGCTTTATACTTTTGTCGTTATCATTTACAGAGGCCGGATATTTTGATACGGTTTTTTTAAATATTATGTGAGTTCATTCATAAAATAATGAATATTATATTTTCGCGGTACGTTTTTGTTTCTATTATTTAGTTCACATTTAGGTCACATTTTTTAACTTCAAGATTAAATTATTGTATTACTATTAATAAAAGTAGGTAATACCTTATATTAGATAAATTGCAACTGCCAACTGTATATTGAAAAAACAAAAATTGTTGATTACAAATAACAAAATCAAAGTTTATTAATTTTTGTCAATTTAACAATCTATATATATTCATTGTGAGCCCCATTTTGAAAATATAACGTGCAAAAATATGCACTTCTTTTTGATCTAAAAGAAATGATAAATTTATAATGTATGTACATTTTATAAATTTGATCATCGCATTTCTTCTGGATCAGAAAGGGGTAGTAATAGTATATCTATATATTTTTCTAGGTGCCTAGATAATTTAATTTACCTATGATTCCTTTAATCTAGAAATGATTTGAAATCAATGAATGATAATTGAGATCAAACAGTATGTGACTGAAAATATATTATCTAAACCTAATTTTTTTGTTGCAGGTATGTTGGTCTTTCTTTTTGTTTTAAATTTGGTAAGTTATATCCCCCTATATTATTAAACGAGTAAATCTTGTATATATGTATATATGTATCTATATAAATATTTTCTCGAAAACGGCTCTAACGATTTTGATCAAATTTACCGAAAAGGGGTTTCGGGGGGCAAAAAATCGATTTAGCTAGGTCTCATCCCTGGAAAAATTCGTTTTCCTATCGATTTTATCATTTTTAAAAACGGTTTTTTGACCTGTCAAAACATTGTAATATCGTGAGTAGGCTTTGGAGAAAACAAACTACTTTCATTATTTATATATGTCAAAATACTCTGACAGAATTTTTAACTTATTAAAATAATCCGTGAACTATTTGTATAGTAAAAAATAACAGAAATAAAAACTAAACATAATTATGTAAGTAGTTTTAACTAATATTTAAATAAATAGGTACCTAAGTATGTTATTTTTATATTACCTATATAAAATATGTATATTATGTACGTTAAATATAGTATGTAGTATAATCTTACCTAGACTTTTTTTCTCAAAAACGAATAACGATTTTGATGAAATTTACAGAATGGGGATTTTTCGGGGCGAGAAATCGATCTAGGTAGGAATCTTGGTCTCAGAGGGGAGCAATTAAAAAAAAGGGTTTTTTTATTTATAACTCGGTCAATTGTCAGATCGATTCGAAGCCTATTTCTACATAGATTTTGTATAATATATCACAAGGGTTAAAACTGTAAATGAACACTAATATAAGAAGTGTCTTGCACAATATGTAAATAATGACAAACAAGCGGCCCGAAGGGCCGCACTTCTGACACCGCGAGTCTGTGTAAAAACACATCGATTTTTGAAAACTATTGTTAAGATACATACAAAAAAGTTTTGTTTAAAAATTTGCACGGCGGCCCAAAGGGCCGCACTTCTAGCGACGCAGGCATGCAGTATATCAAAACACATCGATTTTTAAAAACTATGGTGAAGATGCATGCAAAAAAGTTTTGCGCTGCAGGTTTATAGTCTGACGTTTGTTATTAAAAGATATAATATGAATTCTATTTCTTCGAAAATCGATTTTTGTGAGTTTTTCAGTAGGTACCTTCTATGCAAAAAAAATATTTGAAATTTACTGGAAGTTGCTAAGATGACATCACAGAGAAAAAGTACTTCGATAAAGTTGATATTGAATGTTTAAAAATGGCTTATTGAGACGGCAACGGGCAAGCAGAATTTCATCTGATTCGAACATTTTTACAAGATATTCAATCTATGAAAATCGGTTTTTGCGAGTTCTTCAGTCAACAAAACAATAACGGCGGTAGATTTGAAAATGGCGACCTAAGTAATATTTACAGGAAAAAATGCTTGATTCAAGTTGATACTTAGTTATTACGCTTAAAAATACACATAGGTATTTAAAATATTTAACAGAAACAATTATTTAAATTATGTTTCAGAAATAAATTCGTTTCGGAATAATATTCTGAGAAAATAATATCTCACAGCATACAAGTACTATTTTTTTGAACTCATCCGAGCAAAGCTCGGCACCCAGATATTTTACAATATTTAAGTCAACACAATAGAAAATAATGCATTATACAAAGAGATAGTTAGGCATTTCAATTTATAGGTAATAATGTGTTCAGCTATTCACATAATGTTCTCAAAACCTAATGTTTAAATTGTTAGAATTTAATAATTTAAAGCTTAGTATAATTTAAGATGTGATCGAATAACTATTCACACACAATATTATGACGATTAAAAATTTGTAAACACTGATCTAAAGATTACATTAAGTCGAAAGCGCTCATAAATTTTTTAATAAAATTTAATAACTTTGGGAGTATTTTTCTTATTTACAAGTGACAGTGAATTATATATATAGGCATTTGCTTTTAAACGTTTTTTGTTGCATATTTATTTTATGTCAAGTTTAAGCGTATTGTGTTTAAAAATTAATTTATTTTATAAAAAAATACGATTCAAAACACTTAAAATGTGTGATTTTCTGTGAATCAAAAACTATATCGACAATAAAAATGCACATAATCCAGTCGCATATCTGATCGCATATTGGTCATTATTGCAAACAAAGTTAAGCATGTTAATTTTTAATTTTATTTTTATAGGTAAATATCTACAGAAGTCTTGATATAAAATTCAGTCTGCATATAGCGCATATGTATATGTATATTGAATAATTTTCACAAGGCTAAAATAATAACATGTTCTTCTATTGTTCTGACAAAACAGAATTTATTGGTCTGAGTTTTCAACAATTGCAGACAATAATAATAATTATAATAAATATTCTGTGTCCATACCTGCTAACGCTTTCTGAAAATATATCATTTTTTTTTCGATATGTTGTATACCAATGTTTATAGAGAATGGCAATCCTATAATTAATTATTAATAAAACATGGAGTGGTTAATACCTATTGTCAAATTGCTAAAAATGGCATAAACAACCGAATTAGGAAGTTTCCATTGGACGAAAATACTAATAATGATAGTGTCACATCATTATAATAAAGATAACTTTAAAAATTCAGAATGAAGTATTTCGATATCTTAAAATTCGACGGAGATATTCGATTTCTTGTACGTGGGGCCGCCAACGAAATTGATTTATGATTATGACGTCGCGTATACAAGTATACTGTTTTTAGCTTTGTGAGTAATTAGAACCTAGTTACTTAGTAACTATTTTGTTGTAATAGAGAATTTTTCATTTATATTAAATTAAAATTAACTGTCAAAAATTTAGACAACATGTCAATATTTTCCGTCATCAGCTGGTTTGTTTTTAGTGTTTCCATAACAATTTACGAGTTTAAAGAGAGATTTATCGGAAATTACCTGTAATATCTCTATGAAATCACCACACACAATAATCCAGTCAAATTGTATTTTTACCAGGAAAGTTGTGGGATAGTTTTGATTTCTTCCATCCTATATATTTTTTGGGGTCCTGAATCCAATTTTGAGGTTTGCTAACACGATTTCGTGATGCAACATTTAAAAAAATGCAAAAAAAGGTAAAAAATCTCATTTTTTGGCGATTTTTTGCTTGTAACGCGGAAATTATCAACTTTTCGTAAATAACCCCCCAATTCAAAATGAAAATACATAA
The DNA here is from genome assembly GCA_039654895.1 of Mongoloraphidia duomilia. Lineage (NCBI taxonomy): Eukaryota > Metazoa > Arthropoda > Insecta > Raphidioptera > Raphidiidae > Mongoloraphidia > Mongoloraphidia duomilia. The sequence goes on along the minus strand of CM077518.1, from coordinate 33,557,466 downwards.
AATTTTGTACAAATTTCATTATTTAGGTTTTTTTCTCCGACGAACCGTTCAGGCTCAAGCGCTGGTTGAAAATTGGCGTATTTCGGCTGTCTCCGCAAAAACCCACTTCTTTTAAAGGCTGTCAATTAAAGAATTCCTCCCAGTTCTCTGCATATACCTTATTTAGAGCGTATATGTAAATGTACAAGTCATTTTTTCAAAAATTACATATAGGTACCGGTATACCTAATGTTCAAGTTATTTATAGTCCAAATTGAAATGTTACATTAGGCTTGCATTTTGGGTAGGACAAGATTTTTTTACCGCAGCGAAGGGGGGGGGGTATAAGTTTAAAATTGAGTTTTCGGGGACGGCGGCCACCCTATTTGGCCGCCATTTTGAAAAAGGTGTGCTAACAGGTTTTGCACTGTATCTCCGTGACGATACATCTTACAGAAAATTTGTAGAAAAGTTTTTTGTTTATAATCGAATTCTCTACAACTTTACTAGAGACACTTTTTGTCGTAAATTGAATAATTAAAAAGATATGCCTTATAGAAAATAGAATATTTTTTGTTTTTCTGTGAAAGAAAAAAAATATTTTTTTTTTCTTTCATTTCGTCGGAGAAAACAACCTAAATAATGAAATTTGTAGGAAATGTTATGTTGTGTAACTTTAGTCCTAATAAACGACCCGCCTCACGGCTTGTTTGCAATTTTTTTCAATGTTACGTCACGAAATTTATAAGTTAGCAAACCTCAGATTCGGATTCAGTACCCCAAAAATTATATAGAACGGAAGAAATCAAAACTACCCCACAACTTTCCCGCTAGGGGCCCTTTTGAGCACAAATTGACTACATAAAAACTGAAAAAAACTTTTAAAAATATTGTGCCGCATGACGTCACACGCACTGAGAACTGCATTGCTCGGATAATCGTCAAATTCAAACTCTGAAGTTGCATAACTTTGCTGTTTTGAAAGGTATTTCAAAAATTCTTTCGCCATTAATTTTGTAATTTTTAGAACTATGATTTAGACTAAAAAAATTAAAAAGGGAAACTTCCTAATTGGCAACAATATTTTAATTAAACTGGAACGACAAACTCTACGCAGTTTTTTTGTTTCTATACCTGTTATTTCTTTCTATCTTCTTGTTTTCTCTAACTTAGTTGAAAATTAAAGGGGGTCGGTAAAAAGGCATCCTAGGGTTATATTTTAATCTGTAATTTTACTCTTTCCTTGTTTATAAATACCTATTACGAATAAAATTTTGTAAACTGTAAATAAGTATTTTCACTATTAATTTCTTATTTCAAATAACGTCGTCAGAAAACAACGAGGCGATCTCCTAAACTTGTTTAAATAAAAGGTTCTCGTATATAACACTCGAGTTGGATGACAAGTATAATCTGAAGTTTCCTCTTAAAATTTTGAATTACATTAGTTAAACACTGAGTTCAATGAACATAAAATAACGTTTGTTTTACAAATAATGATCATAAGTTGTGTGCATAGATTGATCAAAGTAAATGCACCGACTTTAATTCGTTGTCTAAAAGTTATGTCCACAGACAAAGTAGCATATTTTGTTGATGTAATAATATAAAATATTGATCTTAAACGATAACCAATTGTTGAAAATTTGTACAGAACAGTAACTGAGATAAGCGATTATTTCGGTAAAATTATTTAAGCGTTAAAACTTTTACAATTAGTAACAGCTTTAAGCAACAAAATATACATAAAAATATAAAAACCGTTCAAGTGCAAGCCAAACTTGCATGTAATGTTCAAAAATTATCTTATATGTATAGCAATACTGATAATTTTTTACATTTTTAGAGTGTTGGGTCTCCAAGTCACTATAAGAATATTATGAAGTATTAGAAATACCTTGTATTATGTCCGTCTTGTGACTTCTTGTGAATTTACACTACGCTTTTCAGCAACGAGTTGCCATCTTCAGGTGTGGTTAATCGTCTACATACATACACACACATACTCACATTTCCATTTCATCTACCTACTATATAAATCATAAAATCTCGAAATTTAAATCAGTATTTCACAATCCACGACATAATACACAGCGCTTAGCATCATAATATTATACAGTGTGTTTTTAAAAAAATAATTAACCACACTTGAAGATGGCAACTCGTTGCTGAAACGCGTCGTGTTAAATCACAAGAAGTCACAAGACGGACATTAATACTTCATAATATGATAATTTTTGTTCAATGTAGGACCTCATTACCAATATTCCTGATATTTTTTAATTTTTTTGAGACATATTTTTCGAGATAGTGTGGGAAGACTGCGATTTTAAAAAGATTTTTTTAGAAAAATCTCTAAAAAACTTACATTAAAAAAACAAATTATATATTTTTAAACTCCCGCTCAAGCTTTCGTTTGATACTGCACACGATGACCTTGAAAAAAAATCAAAATTCAATTATACCAATTTTCAACTGTCTATATTAAACGGTCTCTGATAAAAACGTATGTGACAGACTGACGGACGGACATACTCGTACACCGAGGTGATTCCATAAGTGTCTCGTTTTATCAATTTGGGTACAAAACACTAAAAAGGGTGGTAACGAATATTGTATAATTTATATAACTATATAAAATAACTGAACTAGAATAAAGATACATTAGATCGCCATAAAATTTAAATATTGAACTTAAAATAGCTTATCTAGAGCTCGCTTAAACTCAACTAAAATGTTGATATTTATGCGTTGTTTATTGTATAGGTATTGTAAAATATCAAATTCAATCTTATCATAACCACAGGTAAAATTATTATGATTTATGAACTTCAGGTTTCCATATCGTTAAAAACAAACGTCTTCAAATCTAACATTAACGGTTATGCAAGCTGAAATCAGCATCAAAATCTATCAATTTTGTGCTACATGAATGTGATATTTCTAATTTTAAAAACTAACAGGTCACCATAAACTGAAGAATAATATTGAAAACAATGTAATTAATATAAAAAAAACTATGGCAATTTACGACACAGCAAGCAGTTTTTATGTAGGTAGCTCAATCGCTGCATTTTTATCTCGAAAATGACCTATTTTTGAAATTGTCAACACTTGAGGTTAGAGAATAAACAAATTAATTATAATATATTTCGTGGAACAGCATATCTAAGACAAATAACAGCAATACAATAGATTTAGTATATAATAAAAAAGTAGGTTTTCAGTCTTGAAAATAAATTTTTGCGAGTGTATACAGTACAGTAGGTGTATAAATAGTACTATCTTGTCTTGTTCTTATTAAACAAGTATGAATTAAAGATATATTTTTTACTACACTATCAATATTATATCATCATATTAATGAAATACACGAAATTGTCGACAACTCTTATATATTATATATTTTAAATTAAGATTGAGTAAAAAAAGAAGACAAGTGAAGAAAAAAATAAGGTTCGCGAAGATTAAATTTAAAAGATCCAACAGGTTCCATGATCCTATGAAACCTGTTTTGGTCAAGTTTGCCTGCAGGGTAATCCATATACTTTCTGCAGTCTCTCAAAAAGGTCAATTTAACCAGCTGCAATCAATGACCCCATACAAACAGACTGTAGTAGATTGACTCGAAATATGCCAAATCCTTATTAATCCCAAATCTCAATCTAACAAACACTTTTTTGAAGTGTATCCGAGATCGGGCTGTTTAACGCTTGCGTTAAATATTTAACACTAACAGTATAACTATGGTAACGAAAAACAAATCCTATATAATAGATATTATTTTATTACATTTTTCTGTAAATGTCAATTAATAACATTTAGATGTAGATTTTGCGTAAGTAAGTTTCACTTCTGCAGTGTTCCGGCCGAACTGTATAGATTTTTCCACTTACAAACTGACGTTCCAGATCACTGACTAGAATATCACTGTTTACCGGACGATGTTCAATGCTCATAGAGTTTGGCCAATGGCCATCCCACATTCAGCAAAGAGTGCCCTCTAAATAACACTATACAAATACTAAGTATTCATTTTTAGATAGTATCTACCTCAGAATAAATCTTATCCTGATATGAATTGTCAAATTTTTTAGTAGTACCTACCTATTTTTAGTACCTATTAAATCAATTTATCTTTTAACTATATAGTAGGTACCTATTTACTTTGTAATTAAGATTCTTTTGTAATTCTCTTTGTTCATCGGGTAAAAATATTACTCTTTCAAGCCGCCTAAAAATTATTACATTTTTAAGCACGTAATTAATTTGATGATTATTTTGCAAATTTTGAGGTAATGCACTATAAACACCGACACACAGTTTGTGGTAAACATTTTTATATCCTGCCATCATCCTGTTCCTTATTTGTTTTGACTGACAGACGACAATTTTATTTTATATTTATTTATTATTTTAATATTATGTATTATAAAACCTACTCAATTCACATTAAAGCGCAAAAATCATAATATAGCCTAAGAGCCAGTGGCCGGCAGACAGAAAGTATTTTACCAAAGATTAAATTTTTCTCAGTGACTCTCCTATACCTACTATACATGAGGTGGGGAGTCACTAAGCCGAGCGAAGGTAGCGATGACGTCACTCAGGTAAGATAGGTATAAAAATCAGACCAACTTCAAAAGTATTTTACCAAAGCTGCCGCTTGGATATTTTAAAGAATACAACTATTTTTATTAAAAAATGCAATGGCAGACAATTTGGCCGGTTATAACCTCATGGCAGACGTCATTGAAAATTTGAAAAAAAAAAAAAAATTCAAAAGTATTTTACCAAATCTGATTTTTATATATGTTGTTTATAATAATATTAAAAGTTTAAATTTAAGACGGCAGACGTTTTCTCCGGTTGTAACTTCCCGGCAGACGGTAAAATCTTACCTATAGTGCGAGTATAAGTAGTACCTACTGTAATCTCTCTTACTTGTATAATATCTGCATGCAAATGGATAATCAAGTAAAAATGAATAATAAACTATGAAAATTATAAAAAAATACTTACTATTTTAGAGTATAATAAGTAGGGAAGATGGGTCACTTATAAAATAACAATAATTATAACAATATAAAGACAATAATGGAAATATGATCAAAGTTTTTAATGATACTATTTTAGCGATTTTATCCAGGATATATCCGGTAATTTTATTATAATAAAATCTATTTTAAATTTTCTTGATTCAATTTACAAATTTTAATTGCATTTTTACAGATAATGATCCAGTCGATGATGAGCAAAATGATGAGTCGTATCATGTTGAAAATGATTCCGAACATGAAGTTGACGAATTATAAACGAAAATGTAAACAAAAAAATAGTATCATTAAAAACTTTGATCATATTTCCATTATTGTCATTATATTGTTATAATTATTGTTATTTTATAAGCGACCCATCTTTTCTACTTATTACTCTAAAATAGTAAGTATTTTTTTATAATTTTCATAGTTTATTATTCATTTTTACTTGATTATCCATTTGCATGCAGATATTATACAAGTAAGAGAGATTACAGTAGGTACTTATACTCGCACTATAGGTAAGATTTTACCGTCTGCCGGGAAGTTACAACCGGAGAAAACGTCTGCCGTCTTAAATTTAAACTTTTAATATTATTATAAACAACATATATAAAAATCAGATTTGGTAAAATACTTTTGAATTTTTTTTTTTTTTCAAATTTTCAATGACGTCTGCCATGAGGTTATAACCGGCCAAATTGTCTGCCATTGCATTTTTTAATAACAATAGTTGTATTCTTTAAAATATCCAAGCGGCAGCTTTGGTAAAATACTTTTGAAGTTGGTCTGATTTTTATACCTATCTTACCTGAGTGACGTCATCGCTACCTTCGCTCGGCTTAGTGACTCCCCATCTCATGTATAGTAGCTATAGGAGAGTCGCTGAGAAAAATTTAAACTTTGGTAAAATACTTTCTGTCTGCCGGCCACTGGCTCTTAAACTAATAGTTTTATAATTCTATAAAATGTATCGTTTCGCACAGCATTATTTTTAATTCAAAGTAGAAAAGCTGATTCTTCCGTGAGTTAACACGAAATTAATTATAGCTAAATTTATTTTGCGTCAAAAACTCACTATTTTTTTATTCAGTAAAAGAAAAATTCACAGATTTCGCAATCCTTGCAACCATCGAGGACATTGGAAATGATAACAGCATATATGAAACATAATTAACTGTTTATTATACACACAATATTTATCAATGCACTATTTAGTTTTGTCAGGAATAACCCTATTATTCTTCTGTTATATACGCGTTCACTTTTGCTTGATTACTTATCTTTTAAATGGATTTTTCTACAGTATTTATTAACATTTGCTCAAAAATAACACCGCAGATCGTCGCAAATACCTCTCAATTAACTTGACATGATATAAAACACATTTCGATAAAATTGCACTTGTTCAATTTTGCATCATTGCTCCTCACTTGATCGCGACACCGTTGTCTTTTGGCCTTGAACGAAAACTCGTAACCCTGCCTCTATATACGAACATAAACATTTCCAATGTTAAAAAATCATCACCATTTAAATATAATATTATTAGACTAAACACATGCTTTAAAGACATTAATTTTACTGCTCAAAGATGAAATCAGACCTCAGACCAATTAAAAGTTTGGTTTTCAGATCACTTACATTTACCATGTTATATACGTATAATCAGATAAAAGAAGACTTGGTGTTCAAACAACCTTTTTTTGGAAAGATCTTACTTTTTATTTTAACGTGTCAAAATAAAACAATCAATTTATTTGATGTACCTGTGAAAGAAAGAAGGCAAAGGAAGTACCAAAAATGGTCACCTGTACAAATCGGTACATTTTTACGGTCTTCTTTATCGATTTTAAAGGAAAAAGTAAGCAAAAAATCTTAAAGCCATTCATAAATTTCGTCATATTTCATTTATGGCGGATATGCATTGACAACAGAAAGTACGCTATAAGCTGGTTTTAGACGACAATATTTTTATGCACAAAATTTTGTGACTTTTTCTAACTCGCTAACAAATTTGTCGTCAAAAAATTCACGTTAACTTTTTTTCAAATTCTCTTTACAAAAATTAAAACGTAGATTATTTTAACATTTTTCTCGTAAGGAGTATTGCATAAAACTTTATTTCATTTCTCGTAGCTATCCATTTTTCTTTGTTGTTCTCTTTTCTCTGTATGTCTAATAGCAAAATACCTAAATGAGAAAGATAAAAACCTCAGCAGAAACCTATAGCATTTTCGTTCGATCGTACAAAGCAAAAAAATAATAGCCGGTCATTTTATTTACGAATTAAGTCAAATGCAAAAAAATGTTTCCGTTTAAAACGAGCTTTAGGCATTTCCGAAGATTTTTTTTAAAGTGTACACTGTACAGGTAACAAAAGGCACCCTTTATTCTGAATATGGGACGAGTGCATTTTCCCTAAAGCTATATGTAATATATTAAGACGGTAAAATTCTGGTGTTTAGTTAGTTCTTCCCACGATAACGGCTCTTTGTCTTGGCCTAAATACACAAATCCACCCTCCATTAGTATGCTATTAGTTCTTCAAGTTTTGTTGATACAGTATTCTGTACGACCAGATCCTTCTAAAAATTATTTAACATAACCGAAACCTGTTATTACACTTTATCAATAACACATTTTATTTTCTTTTTCAATAATCATATTTTTTACTCCGTAAAATGACGCAGATAAAACGTTTTGAAAGTATAGGGGTTAGTTTTCTCTTTAAATAATATTGTACCTATTTATTATACCTACGGGAATTATATTTCCCAAGCAGATGATGTTTATTTCAAAATAATACCCGTATTTAATTATTAATTATGAAAGGGCTATAATATTATAATTTTATACTCTTCCTGCTTTTCATATACATTTTCTGCTGAACATTTAAAAATTACAGAAAGTGGAGCAAAATAGCTTAGGTAAACTTACAATTAATTTGTAAACAGCTTAATAACGTCAGACAAAGTTATTAATTAAAATTAACGGCAATTTATTATTATATTTTTAGACTAGTGCCAAAAGCAGATTTTGGAAGCTAAAAAAAAAATTAATAATAGGCGATCGACAGGCAAGGACCAGTCGGAAAATTTAGTTAAGGTTATAACTAAGAGAAAAAACAAAAATTAAACTCGAGATAATGGGAAATTGTGAAATGGGGTGCTTTTTAGGGGTTGAAAGTGGTTTCTTGCGATTATTGGCGAAACTTGACCTCCTATTGGAAAATGTTCAACACACAAGTTGTAGATAATAAAAAATCTAAAACTTTTGTACAAACATTTTTCAACATAACTTCAAATTTCCCGAGAAAATGGTGGAAACCGATTTTTCGGTTTTTAATTTTTTTCTTGTAAAAATAACTCAATGTACATGAAATTTTGTGAAATTATACCTTTTTTTGCATTGAATAAGCATGATTTTTTTGGAATCTAGGAAACGTGTAGTTTCCAAGATATTTGCATTTTTCGGGAAAAAAACCAAAATCTTCCACGGAAAACTTTATTGGTGTTTTTTTCGATTTAAATATTCTATCTGGCCTCATTTTAACAGTTGAAATGTCTACTTTAAAATGGTCTATATATATCGATGGTTCATTTTTCATGAAACCGCTCAAAATTGAGAAAAACCAAAAAAATGACTTTTCGAATGACGAATTTTTCAAGACCCATTTTCTCAAGAACGCATATCAAGTTGAAATTTATACGAAATACTAAGGTCTACGGCCCCTTAAAGGTGTAAAGAATTTAAGCTTCTAGGTCAACGCAATCAAAAGATACGGCCATTTTGTTATCTCATCAAAAACCTATAGGGTACTTCCCGTTGACCTATAATCATGAAATTTGGTAAAAAGCAAGGTCTCGCTGCACAAGTAAAGTGAAAAATCCAAAAATCACAAAAAGTAAAAATTAAAGGGGGTCCTATACCTATTTTGCGAATATCAAAATATGTATATAGGACCCCCTTTAATTTTTACTTTTTGTGATTTTTCCCTTTACTTTTGTTGCGAGACCTTGCTTTTTGCCAAATTTCATCACTCTTGATGAGTGATTTTGCGAATATCAAAATAGGTATAGGACCCCCTTTAATTTTTACTTTTTGTGATTTTTAGATTTTTCCCTTTACTTGTGCTGCGAGACCTTGCTTTTTGCCAAATTTCATGATTATAGGTCAACGGGATGTACCCTATAGGTTTTTGATGAGATGACAACTTCTTTGTTCTGGTATAATTACGAAACGGTATTTTCAGGTACGAAATTTAATGCTTTCAGTGAGCTACGGCAATAAGAACTAAAAATTTTCGATAGAAAAATAAAATTCTTATAGCAAAATATTTCACGAAAAAAGATAAATATGCAGCTGAGATTGCAAAAGGAACACACATCCATAAATCATTAAATGCACAAAAGATACCTATTGACACGCCAACTTCCTTCGCAAATTAAATAAGTATTTAGTGTTATCAAACGGAAACATGTGCATTCCAAACGTAAAATTAAACTCGTTTTGCAGAAAAAGCCAATAAACTTTAACGGATGCAGCGGGTTTTGTAAATGCATTGACATTTTAAGCAAATATTTACAGTGTCACTCACTCAAAAAAACAAAAAAAAAACAATTGAAAAACAAAACCAGCTTTGTAATTAAAAATATTTTATTGGTATGTAAATTAAACAAATATATTTGTGACGATTTAAAAAGACTGGTTGTTAACAAGACAACGCACTACCAGAGAGAACTTAAGGATCCATTCAGAATAACGCGATGTTAAGGCGTTGACAGGTGCGCTGCCGCAATAGAATGGTGTTCTGAAGGGAATATAAAACTCTTTTGCCGAAAACATAGCCGAAAACTGCAACGACAAGACATTAACAGCATCAACCACAAAAAGTACGCACATCAAGTGTGAGGAGCACGTAAGAAAGTTCAAGGCTGTATTTTGTACCACGCTGCAAAAATGTTATTACCTGTGATCAGAGAGAGCATTGCGCTGTAGCTAGGGATGTGACAGAGTTTGATATTATACATTCACGTGACAAAGTTTATAGCAGGATTACTGCCGAAAACTCATTATGTTTTTATTATCGTGGCAAGCATGGATTGACCAAACGATTGGCAGCATTTTCTTTGATTATTATTAACCAGTTGTAGATTGGATACAAATTCGATTTTTTTATTCAGCAAATGTGACTTTCTTTCAGTGCTATTTCGTATTTACTTATACAACACAAATTATAATAATTGTTGTTTCAAGATATGGCAAATAAATTGTATAAATTAATAAAGGATTTTAATTTTTAAATAACATTTTTGTCATTGATTATCACAATAATAGCTATGCAGACTTCTGCTAACATATTTATTTAAAATCCTATAAGCTACGCTATCGAAGCGTTTGTGAACCTGTGGTTTGATTACACAAAAAAACAGGCTGTCGCAATTTTTAGTCATTTTGGCTTCGCAACCAGTATAATATTATATTCTGTTTTGCTTTGCTTATAATATCAAAATTTAAAGACACTGGAGTGTCTGTTGCTGTCTGAAAAAAAAAATAATAATAATAATTACCATAAATGGTGTTTGGTCATGAGACGACTACACAGTAAATTAAGTAATTATGTTGAATTAGTGTTTCGGAATCATTTAAGCTTGTTTGATTGTGCATTTAAAAGAGATCTGTATAACGAAGGATCGCTGATATTAATTTGTTATACGAATCAAGAGCAGTGGCGCTTCAGTTCGACTGATGTTATTGTACTACCGATTTAGGTTCATTGGCGTATAACCATAGACAAATACCACAACCATAGACAATAACAACAAGGCGTATGTATTAGCCTAGCGGCACTGGCGAGAACTAATTGTGCCAACACGGCACACGGTGAATGGTCTCCTTATGGAACGAGGGGTTGGATTGGGGCAGCCCGGCGAGCGGCGACGCGCGTTCCACACGTGTATAACTACGTAGCTAATAAAAGTGTGTTTTTACGGCCATAATAAAACGGTATAAATAATTTCCGTAACAAATTATTTCACATGCCAGTCACTAAATAGGAAATTGGGAATCAGTCAAGTTTATCTATGTATTTATTTCTTAGCATTCGATAGCAAAATAACGTGTATTCATCTCATCATACAAATTGATGAGTCAAACACAACAAAAATATGCTATCGGTGACAAATTGGGTCTAGCCGACGCAGCAGCTGGAAGCCAGTCGTGTGGCCTTTTTTGCACCGGAAGTCTTGATAGAAAATATTAATATTACTGAAAAAATTACAAGGGCCACAGTAATTATGATTGTGCTGCAACCGAAAACGTAAAACTACTTTTATAGTTTTATAATGACGTCACATCTGTCAAAAATATTAACATGATATATACACGATACAAAACAAAAAAACTATGGCGTAACTATGATAATTCGTGTCACACATTTTTTTGTAACGCATCATTTTACTCCTTATATGCCGCCGGGAAAGACGTAGTTCTATGTCAAAAGCTGATTTGCGATTAGTTAATCACAAAACGATAATAAATTATCTAATCCTTGATCGAAAGGTATCGAGTTGTGTAAAGCGGGAGGGAAGCCGGTCGTATAAGCACCATGGCGCGGCCGGAGGTGGAGGGAGCGGACTACTCGCCGGCCCGGCAAGGCCACATGCCATAGCGTTTCCAATAAAACAACATTGACGGAGCAGGCAGCAGAGATCACTGATCAGTTCGCGGGCACCACTGCGAGGCTCAGTGTTCAACACTCGGTGCATTATTGCATTTGTAATATGTATTGTTGTAATCACATAACATAAACTTCTTTGTAGATGCTTACGTCCGTTTGCAAACGGAAAAGTTAACTATTCATTTCTTCGAAAATGAAACTGGCATTTGGTTCTTCTTCAGACATATTAAATCGATTTTCAATTGATTTTACACTCCAAAATGAATGAATTTTAAATTCTCAGGATTTGATTTAATTTTTGTATCCAAAAATTCATATTTTCGTGGAAATAAAACCATTACTCTCATGATAACACCTGCGCGGAAGTATAACATTCTACGCTTAATCAGAACCTCAGTTTTTAAAAGGGTTAATTCACATAGTCAAAACATCGGAAGTCAAATCATTTTTAATTTAATTACCTACCCCAAAACTTATCATATCTGAATAGAAATTCATATGAGACAGAACTGTTATGACGTATTAGAGTTCAATTGAAACATGTATTATTACCAAAAGCGGTTTTTGAAAAATTGAAAATTGCTTTTACAATTCAGAAATCGACATGTTGAGATGGATCACATTTCAACTATTAGTTTTAGTCGAGACTGTACAGTCTTGAATATGGGTTGTCCTTGAAATGGTATCAAAGTGCAACTATTTAGAATCAATTTCTGTTTGCTTAAAAAGAATTTGAAATAGTTCTATGTGACTTTGTAGATGATTCTTTTTTTTTGTTAAAATAAAATTCAGAGCAAAATATGCTGGCTTATTTGTCACGGTTACCGAAAAGTAATTTCTTCACATTCTCTATGTTCTTTGTGTCTCTTCATTCTTTGAAGGTCATCTTCCACGCCACGCATTAAATCGCAGAATTCCCAGTATGGAAATACTTCTACAGTACCAAAATAGACATGACTAGGCTGATTTTTTAACTTATTCTGTGACTTAAAAGTGGTTTAAAATGTGCAATTTAATCATATGTTCACGTTGTTAACTTAAAAATTTACATGATTTATTTGTTATGGGTTTATTTACAAAATACAACGGTTTAAGTTTCTCAAAAATTAAAAAGTTGATAATTTTATCTACTTAATATTGACTTTTATGAGTGTATATAAAAATTAAAAAAATGTACTTGTGTCTTATATAAACTCATTAGGTACCTACCTAATGCATAAAAAACATATAATTATTAAGAGCTAATTTTAATGAAACCACGATTGGACAACTTAATTTTTTTGAATTCAATATTTAAAATCAGAACTCATAGGTAGTAACACACGGATTTCATCAACAATAATATTGAGGAAATATCAAAAAGAGTGAGTGTGATTTGAAATATTCTTAAAAAATGTTAGCAGGTTTTTCCATCTGGGTTTAACAATTCTTTCATTTTGTTTTCTTTGCTGAACAACGTACATGAATAGACAAATTATCAATACCTACAATATTTAGATACGTAGGTACCTATTGAATATTTGCAACAAATGTTGTTTTAAGAGTTTGTTCTAATTTTGCATATTATATACATCATGGACAAAATTAAGTACTTTTCAGCACGCCGTTTGCATCATATCGTTCCTTTTTTGACGAATAGGCCTGAAGTATGATTTTTTACGAACTTGACCTTTTATATTGAAAACCAACTGTTCGTGTGAAACAAAATATTATAGGTACGTACAAATTTGAGATACCTACTCCGTATACGTATGCTTTGGGCCTTGGGGCAGTAGGATTTGCGATAGATCACTGTGTGGTATCATAAATCAAGAAATTATACAATCACAAGAAATTTATTGGTAAATATTTTAATATTCAAACAAAAAAAATAATATAGGATCAAGGCATATTGGAGGAAAAAAGCAAATAAAGACATAACTTTCAAATAGACAAATAGTTTTGTCTTTCTCAGATTATTTATTTCACCAGAGTACAAAGACACGCAAGTTTATATCAAAACTGTATAATTATAATTAAGTATACGATTAGTAAACGCGTTAATTTTATAAAGGTATTGGGATCCGTCGAATGAACATATGACATCTGGTGGCACAAAATTGTACTTAAAACGAGGGAAAATTTTACATGCTAACAGTGCAAATTTATCGTGAAATTGTTTATTACAAATATAAAACAAGTAAAATAAACAAAAAGTTTATCGAAAATGGAATTCGCGACGTTTTCTAATATCATGGCAATAAACACTGTCAGTTATTGCCTTGTAAAACTTACTTTACAGCGAATTGTTTTCTAATGAAATGTAGAAAAACTGTATTTATGAATTAAAAAAATATTTTATGTTAATAATAAGATGTACTTATTATCATACTGTACTACAATAGTGAAATCATTTGATGATTGACAAATTTATAGGACTAACTTTGTATACAAATATTTTGAGGTTAGTAACTTACCTACTTATTACAATATAGCATATTATGTTGCAGTTATGTGTTTACATTATTCACCTAACCCTGCCTTAAAGAAGCATTGAACGGATGATTAATTTCGTGGAGATTTTCTTTTAATTTTGATGTTTTTAAGCAATATGCCGTAAAGATTACTAGTTTTGACAGCTCAGTTATCTTGTTTTTCTCACAAATTTGATAATATGTCCGGCTTTGAGAATACGTTCTCCTTCAACGAAATTCCTTTGTTTAGGATTCGTACCGGCCCAATTGCAAATTGCACTTATATTTATTATTTCTTATCACTTTGAAAATCACAAAATTACAGGCAAAAGTATACCCCGTATATAACATTTCCCTCCTTTGCGCCATGTTTTTTAAGCTCCACCCATTTGACGGATCCCAATAATCAAAGAAAAAATGATTCGTCACCGTCGAAATTTGAACCCCAATTCTCCTATTTTGCGCCAGATTCGCGCTTACACCTCAGCAACGTGAAAGTAGATATTAAATGTCTTGACTAACCTAATTAACGAAATATGACTGGCCTATTATAATTTACGACGTTATTAGTTACATACCATTTCTTTCGATGTAGGTATATCAGTACTTGAAATCATTAATTATGGCGGAACATGCGCAATACATTAAAATTTAAATTATCACAAATTGTCTCTGAAAAATTAAAGAAATCTTACACACATATACAGGTATGTTTAAAGCGTCCTCTACACTGCAAGTCGAAGCTCCTCGCCGAAGTACTCGTTGAAGTTACCCGAGTACGAGGTGCGTCGTTACACTACTCGGCACTCGCTCAACTTCGGGAGGACTTCAATCTAGGTTAACATGGATGACGTGTTCGCCCTTGCTCGCGCGACTCCGTCCCTTTGACTCGAGCCAAATACCGACAATGATCAGAAGTCGCCTGAGGCGAGATGAAGATGCACGAAGTTATTCGAAGTGCCTCTCTACACTCTCGTCCTCGCCCAACTTCGTAAGTAGTGTAGTGGACGCGTAAGATATTTTCGTAACTGAAATCATCGGAAGGGTTGCGTTTCTGGTTAGTTTTGTCTCAAACTGTATGTGTTTCTGCCACGCATACATGGTTACATTATTATGTTATCTGTCAATAGAATCAAATTAAAACAGGTCTTGTTGCATGATTGCATGCTACGTTTGTTTTCTGCATATGTATTCTATATCATTATTTATTTGAGGTTACAGCTAACTCAATCATGTTTTCCTTGAAATGAACTGAAGCTCAATCTTTGAATTTCAATATTTTGTCTGGAGACAGTATTACTGTATAGACAGATCATTGCTATAATAATAAAGTTCCATAACTCAGAAAAATTCTAAGTACCTAGGTATCATATATTTATCTGTTTAATTTGAGTTGTCACTTCATGATTGAAGCGACGAAAAATGGATATATAATATCTATTTATGAATACTTCTCAGTGCATAAACATTACCTCTCTTCCTGTGTCTTCAAGAGTATACCTATATACTAAAATTGCAGATATTATGGTCTATTTAGTAAACTTGTAGTAATCTATAGTTGAAAGCAATTTTTATTTTACCAGTGGTGTCTTCCGTCTTCCCCCAGAATAGTCAATAAATCAATCAAGATAACATGATTTTATTTCTAGAAATTTCGATAAATTCTATCGAAGGTATTTTACAATTCTTCTTGAAAAATAGTTTACTTAAAGGAATATTTGTACGCCAGAAAATTTAGTTGAAATGGTACTCGAATTAAACGAGAAATTCACAAACTATATATGGCATCTAATTTCTTCAAAAAACCAAATAATTGTATTGATATTTGCAAAGCTGAATAAGTAAGAATAATACAATTTCGGTTTTGAGTAATGATCTACATTATTAAGAATACTCATATTTTTCACAAATAAAAACTGGCCAGAGGCACGTACGGTGCTAATTTTGTATTTGAGAAATCTACGTTCTATCCCCGGGTCCGACTTCGTTGGTTGAAGATCCCTCAAATTTCACTCTAGAATTTGGCGGCGTTCACATAAGAAATGTTTGTTCAAAAATGCAAAGGACCAAAAATATCAATTTGAAAAAAAATTATTCATCTTAAACATGAATGAAACGTACTTTTGGAATGATTCAGTTTCAAATGTATTCTTGCTTATAAAGACATTAAAATATAAAGCATTATATGCAAATAAAAATAAAATAATGGTAATTACAGGCTGCGCTACCCAAATTTGCCTACGCAGACAACAAATGGTATTTATCTTAGAGCTGTCATAATTTCGTTACTGCATATTTCATTGCAAGCATCATTTGTTTCAAATATGAAAGTGAAATTAGAGTTTGTGGGTTTATAATTTCAAATAGCAAAGTGCACTAAAACCGTTAGCAAAATCAATGATAAAAATTAACAGAAATGTCAAATAACTACAGAAACACGCTACATTTGCATTCGAACTATACTACTGAGTTCAAATCTGGAACAGCCGAGCGTGTGGCAATGATGTTGTTTACATGGCGTTGCTATGGACCTATGGTTCCTCTATTACAAGTTCCCGGACTCTAGCCCGAGAGCTGGTAAACGTGTCAATTGGATTTTCAATTTATTATTAAAAAATAATAAATTGAAAATATGAATTGGTGCTAGGCCCAAATAACCTTAGCTGTTGGTAGTCTTTAAAACACAATTTTACCTAAATCCGGAAGGTATATAAGATGTGATAATACGTCTTTTTCATCTACGTTCCGTCATGCAACATGTGTCTGTCTTAAATGAAATTTTCCATAATCTTCATTTTTTTTACCGCCACCAATAGCTAGATTTCGGCATAGTAACAGTTAATATTTTCAATGTATTATTTATTAATAATAATTTTAAATCTAATTGATACTTTTACCAGATCTCAGATTAGAACCTGGGAACTGGAGGCTTGTAATAGTAATGGAAACATCAAGTGAACGACATCGCTGCATGTTCCTGATATTCTCACATCCTCATCATCTTCCTTAATATTTCTAGACAAATGCTAAAACCATGGTTGATTTTCCAATAAATACCTATGCTTACTAACCTTTTGTTCAAATTATTTGTAATTCTATTAACAAATTACATGAAACAGATCTTCTTCAAGTTCGCCTCGGGATCTAAAAAGGAAATAAATTATTCGATTTACATAGGTTTGGTGGCTAAAATCCTACTTATGAAAAAACTGTAAACGCATCAATTGAATCTTATCCAACTATATTTTCTAAGAATTCTCAATGAACACCAGGATACTTCTAAATCATTTTAATTAAAATTAGTAATTTTACCATGACACAATTGGATTATAACTCTTCTTATTTCAATCTGATAGAATAAATCGGTGTGAATAATTAATTTACCAATTAGTGGTAGTCGTGTTTCTTGTAGCAACATTGGCAAATAATAAATTAATTGCGAAGAGAATTGAACAGCAGGCAACATACGTCTTCAAGTTTATTGGTCGTAATATCAGCTTGAGGTAAGAATCCTGCAAGACAAGAAACAATATAATATCTGGTTGATGGAGCTGCGCCCCAGGTAATTAGCGCTTGCTCTCGATGCACAATACCACGAGAGAGTGGAGCACACCACACTGACGAAACCTATTTCACTGGACATATTATTATTGTGGTAATGGAACTAATTCACAGTCAAGAAAACGAAAATTAAGTCAACAAAATTAACCGTCAAGGTTAAAATATATTTGCAAATAAATCTTCTTATCTCGATTTGCTTCACACTTAACAATTAAAATCTAGAATTTTATTATTAAAAATTATACAGTCACAACGGAACATATAAATCAATATTTGTTTGTCCAGACTTTTAAAGCGTTTTGATAACAAAACTTAAGTTTTACCTTCCGGATGATTCGGAGCACTTTTTTGACGGATAAAAAGATGAGGAAATCTGTTATTGAAATGTGTCAAAATTATGTGTAATTTTTATACTTTATATCGGAGCTACCCTCAAAATACTTAATATAAATAAACGTACAGAACAATTATATTAAAGGGAGTTCTTAACCAAACCGACATCTCATGATCTTGAATAGTTTAATGTAGCACGAGTTAGCAACTATAGTTTATTATTATTATACACTCAGAGGCACAAAATTCGATCCATCTAGAATTTACCAAAAATTCATTTGAAAATATTTTCCGAACTATAGGTCTGATTTACATGATTTTTTTTAAATTGTAGATTTGCTCAAGAGGAATACAGATGTGCTACTGAATTTCATCTTAATTTTAAATTTTGACCATATACAAATGTGTAACAATTATATTGGATTTTGCATATAGTTTGCAATACTCTGTAGTAAGTGCAAGCAACAAAAAGATGAAAATTTTGGTACAGAACTTTAACTTAGTCTCTTCTTAACATACAAAATTAACAATATTTTACACTAAAGTCCTGTACCAAAATTTTCATCTTTTTGTTGCTTGCACTTACCACAGAGTGTTGCAAGCTGTTTGCAAAAATCCAATGTAATTGTTACACCTTGTATATGGTCAAAATTTAAAAGTAAGATGAAATTCAGTAGCACATCTGCATTCCTCACGAACAAACCTACAATTGAAAAAAAATCATGTAAATTGGACCTATAGTTCGGAAAATATTTCCAAATGAATTTTTGGTAAATTTTAGATGGATCGAATTTTGTGCCTCCTCTGAGTGTATATTATGTGTTGATGTCCGAAATGTGACCATAGTGCATGGCATCATTATATTACTTGGTGAAGCGAGCAGTATCTTAGTCAAAACGAAATTGCCGTTTACTTGCGCTGCAAAAACTATCAAAGATTAGGCAAAATTGTATATAGGTACTAAAACAATTTTGTAGAGCATTAATCATTTAGGAAGTTTAATGCTCCACAAAAAATACCGCCTCCAAAAAGCAACAAAAAACGCGTGAAAAACACCGTTATTTAAATAAATATTTATAATTGATATTGATGTTTATGTTCCCCTTCTTGAAAATTAAAAAAATAATAATATTATAATACTTAAATATAATAAAAAAATAATGTTCAGAATAAAATGAAATTATTTATCGATTATAGAATCAAAAACGGGCATTCTCTAACGATTAGTCACTTACTCATATTCTATGCGACTTTTAGAATTTAGAGGATAACTTGCTCGCCTATTTATTAAAATTAGATCGATTCTTTTGCCACCAGTCATACATGGGTACATAATAATAAATTATTTATGCTCGCAGCGAATGGTGCAAGGATGAACTAAATAATAACCCCCATACCGGACACACCTCCAGGAGTTGGAAACCAATAATATTCGTCTCGCCGTAGTTTTAAATTATTACAGGCTGTGCAATAATTGTGGCCTAAGAAACAACCTCGCTATTGTTTTTAAGAATTTACGGCTTGCACAAGTCATTTTTATATAGGCGCATTTTTTATTGTTTTCTTCATGTTTTTAAATCAGATCTGAGATAGTGGAAAAATAATAATACCTATATGTATAAAATGTCCATTGTCCAGACATAATCCATTTGTGATGAAAATTTAGAAAAGCAAATGTTTAGTAAACATTGCTATGAAAAATATTTTCATAAGTTATAAACTTAAGATATTATTATTATCAGATTTCTAGATGAAATCATAGATAAGAGTAGGATGAAATGTTCTAAACTTCTAGCATGCTAGAGTATTTTGATAGTTTATATTAATTGAAATTAAATGTCTATACACATTGTATAGGTATTTCATAATTGATTTATTTCTTTTCAAAACGCTTTGGTTATTGAGCTTCCTAAATTTTAAAGTTAATATAAAAATAATAAATTTTTGCAGTAGGTACTATTAGTTTAGTTATATATTTTATTACAATTACCATCGGTCATTTCATTTACTTCTTTCAAAGTTTCATGTTTTTGACTCACTTTCATAATTTTGAGTATACTTTTTATATGTATTTAATTTTATGAATTTATAAACATATCATCATAATATGTTTCCTACCTATCTAATATCCAACATAAAAAATAAAATATCAGTAAAGAAAGCTATTAAAATTCAAAAATCCCTGAGAGAAAATAAAATTTAAGTATCTCGTTTTTATTATTTTTAATTTATCGAGTTTTGAAAAAGATAGCATAGCTTTACGAGCCAATTTATAAAAGTATAAAATGAAGCTCTGAGTCTCTTAACAATTATAAAAAATTATCTTGTAAGATAACTTTTACATATGGCATCCTTTGAGGTTAACGTTAACCAGTGAAGTATTGAAGAATAATGTGAGCAGACACAGACAGTTCTTTAGTATATAAGCAATATAGATACCTACTATTTTTCACAACACCTCTATTGAAACTTCGATTTTCAGTACCTACCTGTTTAGCGGGTTAAAACTGAGAGTTTCAAATTTAGGGTTGAAACTTTTTAGATGTCGGTTTTCTCTGTTTTTTAACGTTTTAAAGAGAGAGATAGAGCGATTGAGTCGCGCCAACTTAAATTCTCATATAATACGTCAAAATGACAGACACAACCCCACATAAATTTCACATGGATCTGACAGATCTAATTTTTGCAGCTTTCTTCCGCGCCCAAATTGCAAGTATCTCAAATCGAATTTGTTAATAGAGTTTTTGTAATATGCATTACTCGAAACGAATTTCGTCTCTTATAATGCAATATACTATTTATGCAAGTACTTAGAATAATATATTATACAATATACATGTATGCAGTATTTTTAACATCCAGTTTCGATTCAACCAGACATAAAAATTTTAGTCGCCATTTCCCCCACGCGGCCTGGCATTGCTCGCTTGCTTTTGTGCACAAATACAGTGCAGTACAACAATATTCACTTGCATATTTTTTAATCGTATCTGAAATGTAGTATAATCAATACTGCAGTGTCTCTCGTTTCGTGTTATTATGAGTTTTTAGGGTAATTTGTGTGATATCTAGTGCGAAAACAAATTTTTTGTCTCGGGTTTTCTGTTTGTGCCGGAATCACTCTAAAACCTACTGGACCAATTTTGATAAAATTTTGTATAGAATATCATTTGGATTTTAGGATATAGCACTTGTTATTCGGTTACGTTTAACAAAATCAAGATTAATGCGTGAAAAGTGATGGAACCTTTGGTTTGAAGATACAAAATATTAAAAAGAGCGACAAAACACCAAAACGTTTAACAATTCTCGACGTACGTTTCGCCAACCATGTTCATCAGGAGATAATTAATCATCTCCTGTTGGCATCATAATGGTTGCCGACACGTACGTCGAAAATTGTTAAACGTTTTGGTGTTTTGTGGTTCTTTTTAATATTTTGTGTTTTTACAGATATTAATGCGAACAAAAGTTATAGTAAGAGATATAATTATAACAGATCTGTGGTGCACAAAGCTTTTATTGAAATGCAGTACTAAAAAGGAAAAATAATATTTAATAATTTTGGTTCATAATTATTATAAAAGCGGGGGTTGCGACTAATAAACTATCATAGAGATTACAACCTCCGCTTTTATAATAATTATGAACCAAAATTATTAAATATTATTTTTTCCTTTTTAGTACATTTCAATAAAAGCTTGTCTCTAAAAAGTTTTTTTTTTATTAATATTTTATTTTGTTCATTTTAGTCTTTTAAAATTTTACCCCCTTTGACACCCTTCAGGGTTGAATTTCGAGAAATCCTTTCTTAGTGGATGCCTACGTCAGAAAAGGAACCAACTGTCCAAATTTCAAGTTTCTAGCTTAAGCGATTTGGCCTGGACGTTGATTAGTCAAAAAAACCCTACACCCTCGTTTGAACCCCTTAGGGGTTGAATTTAATTCTAAAAACGACTTATTCATGTATTGTTATCGGGAATACATATGTGTACAAAATTTCAAATGGATCGGATACGTGGAAGTCGTTCAAAATTGACTTGCAAATTTGATCTAAACAAACTGCACAAACAAACTAACTAACATACATTGCATGTTAAATAAAAGCTTGTAAAAAACATACGGAGTTTAAAGTAAATAGTAGGTACCCTTTCAGCTTATTTTGTTTAACTAACGCTTTATTCGCAAACTTTAAAATTCTAGGAGCACTTTATTAATCGAGAAGTTATTATTTTGATTAAACATGCGGAATGTTTCTATGGAATACATTAAATGATCAAACGAATACAATTGCTTGCTTGAACAAACCTAATATTATTCGGTATAAAAATATTGCACTAATGGTATATTGCACTACAGACACTTATAAGTCATTAGCAAACATGCAGCTTTATTCCTCGCTGAAGATCCTTGGTACATGGCCGATGGCTTTAATTAGAAAAAGAAAATGCACATCTGTTTGCAAAATCACTATCAGTGCAAGAAAGATGAGTTTAACTTAAATACAAAAAAAACATTGTGAATGAAAATGAATCGAGAAACCTTTATAGTGTCATCGTTTTATTTTAACTCAGTATTTAACATTTCTGTTCTTAATTATAGTTGCTGTCAGTTTACTTACAGAGTGTTTAGAAAAATTTGGAGTCCTTGCATCATGGACGTCTTAAGATTAGGTATATATCGGAAAGACGTAACTAATTATAATATTATAAAATTACTTTCGGTAGGTACTTAAATAGATCAACTATAAGGACTATATACCGGGTGCTGATTTGCTTTGCGGGTAATAGGGATTTTACATGTAAAATCATGTTTATGAATTTTCCTGTTTCCCTAATATTTTGGTGAAAAAAAAACAAATACAAAATTTGTTCATAATCAAAACTCTATCTGACACATATGTTTGCAAATTACCATTATGCAGCTTTTAATTACAAAATAATTATAATTAAGGAGCTGTGATTAAGTTTAAATTAAAAATATTTCATCCGAATAGCCATGACTTAAACAAAATCATGGCTATTTGCAAACATACGTGTCAGGTAGAGTTTTTAATTGTGAACAAATTTTGTATTTGTTTTTTTTTCACCAAAATATATAGGAAAGCAGGAAAATTCATAAACATGATTTTACATGTAAAATCCCTATTACCCGCAAATCAAATCAGCACCCGGTGTTTCTTTATAGTAAATAAAAAATATTTAAAAACTAATAATAATAATA
The DNA here is from genome assembly GCA_039654895.1 of Mongoloraphidia duomilia. Lineage (NCBI taxonomy): Eukaryota > Metazoa > Arthropoda > Insecta > Raphidioptera > Raphidiidae > Mongoloraphidia > Mongoloraphidia duomilia. The sequence goes on along the minus strand of CM077518.1, from coordinate 33,534,196 downwards.
ATAATAATAGAATTTTATTTGCAGCGACCAACCGGTATACAAAACGTCAAAATACAGAATTCTTTACAATAGATCGTTGAAATGATATGGAACTTTAGAAATTAAGTATATTTTTAATTCATTTTTGAATTTTTTTGTGTTCTTTATCTTTTTCAAATTTTCATGTAACTTTAGGTACATTTTATGACCAGTGTACACAGAACTTTTTTCAAAAAATGTTGTTTTGTGTTTAATTGAAAATTCATTTTTTCTGGTGTGATAATGTTTGCTAACATTTTGATCAAAATAATCTAATCTGTGCATATGGCTTAATAACTCATATGCATATATTGCAAAGAATGTTAATATTTTTTTCTCACGAAAAATGTCTCTACATGTTTGTGTGTACTCCATATTGAAAATTGTTCTAATTATTCGTTTTTGCAATATAAAGATTCTATTACAATCAGGAGAGCGTCCCCAAATTGTGATGTTGTATGTTTTTTCAAACATTACAAAAAATATAAATAATGTTTAAACAGGGGAGATATTTTTTTTAAGCTATGCTTCTTAACGCACGTTTGGCATGGGGACCACCCTAGCCTATAAGTTATTCCGAATTGGTTATGTTGTATCAATATTTAAGCGTATTTTAAAGTCTTTTTTGTAAAACATATTGTATGAAATGTACAACTGCATATCGTTAGACTAGTCGGCTACCTAAAATAATATCGCATGGCTATATATTATAATATATTTGAAATAGCATGAAAAATATTTTATATTTAAACATTAAAATTTGTTAAAACATTGTCAAAAAACTTTGATTCAATTACATTACAAAAAAAAAACATAATGTAATTGAATCAAAGTTTTTTGACAATGTTTTAACAAATTTTAATGTTTAAATTTTTAGCTAAATGACTAATTAGGTGAAAAAGATTCTGCCTGAAGATGACATATCTATGTCGAAACATGTAGCAGTGGTAAATAAATTGTTATATTTGCTTACTTAATTTTATATCTTGTGAGGATTCATTCATTTCCAATTATTGTTTATTAAACACACAAGTGATTAGAAGTATATTCATCATACTATTTTTTAATTGAGCAAAATTGATATTTCTGCTAAAACGACGCGATGTTTGGGATATGGCAAAAAACGGTGCTGTCCTGGAATGTGCACGGTCTGTGTAACGATAATGTCTTTGGAACAAATATTTGGAAAACATCCAGTATGTGCTATCACGTGGTGCGCAATCTATTTGATCTCACTACTTGTTGTTTTTCTGCAGACTGTATTTGGGATGCCATTAATCATCTTGCATGTAATGAATACAATAGAACTGAATGTTCAACGACACACTGTCATTTCTACAAATCACTTAATGTATAATAATATTGTGTCTTAATGTACGCTCAAGGACGATAGTATTATTGTAATGCTGGTACTACTTGGCGTTTTAAATCGTTCATACTTGACATTTATTGACAGTTATTGTGTCGAGTTTACCATAAATTAGTGAATCAAGTTTCTAGACGAAAAACTAGTCGAACTTAGAAGCTATCGTTGAAGGCAGACCGATCAGTCATACTTTAGAATACAGAAATTGTGTTAGGCATAATATTCTTATAACACGTAACGTTCATATTTCGTTTTTTAGGGTTCTGTACCTCCGAATTTTGACAAAAAACGGTTGATCTGTGGATCAATCCTAAAACTTCCCGCATGTGTTAAGTACATTACAATAAATTGATACTATTGTGTTGAAGCGTTAATTGTAAATTAGGAAGAACACCGAATCCGTAATTCGAAGTGAGAATAAAAAAATTTGTTTTTAGACAAAATAAAAAATTTAACCCCTTTATACACCCCTTAAAATAATATTTTTCTTCTTACTTTCAGTATTATTATCAATTCAAAAACTGCACCAAATTAGATACACCCTTCAGTAAGTAAATCCTTATCCGCAAATTAGTCAAAAAAATTGTGAGTCCGGTCCTGTCGGGCCGATTTTTTTTTAATTTTAGCAGCACATTTTTATCGTTACTAAAGGGTTAAATTTCAGTTTGGAAACGATTCTGAAGTTTTTTTCGGTATCTTTGGATCCAAAGATATATTTTAACCCCTAAAAACCATCCTTAACTTGGTCCGATTGACTCCAAAATCTAATCAGATCTAAGTCTCAATAAACCCTTTCGACACACACACGTCCATCCAAAAATAGTCAGAATAGCTTCCTAGGAGCCCAAAACGTAGATATCTGGTGAAAACTCAGTTTTCGAAAATCGGACCGAAACCAATAACTTCCCGGTTTTTGAAAATTTTCAAAAGCGTAAGTTAAAAATAATTTTTATCTAAATTAGTTCAAATTATGTTGTGCACAGTGTTGGGAACAACGTACTGGAAGTGCTATATCCCCTTCATTCTCTTTTTCTTTGCAAACTATTATTGCCAAGAAATATACCTTTCAAAGCCTTGTGACCAAACTTTCTTCTTATGGAAAAACAACGTTAAATATTTACACGTAAGTTGTATGTAATGTATAGGTACTTCAAAATGGGACACCCTGATGTATGTCGCAGTCTAATAATGTAAATTTAGCCGCTTTACAAATTCAATTTAAAAATATCTAAATTCGAAAAAATAAATTAAATTTTTTATATATCTACCTAGAAGTCGCTAGTTTTTGTTTTTAAATAATATGCATTATTAATTGTAATTGTATTATTTATATTACAAATTGTTTTCCAAAAATTGTACTGTCATTGTTAAAAAATATATATATGTATAAATATGTATAATTCGGGATTTGAAAGGGTTTGACATATTTTTTTCTTTTTTTGATTTTTAAACGGAATTTTTTTATAATAAATTCACCAAATCCTTACTAAGTGTCTATATTAACTATTAAGAACCAGTCCGTTTTCTTATGAGATATTATGTAGAATCGGATCCTTGATTTAGAACACAGGTTTTAATATATAGGTACGTGGTTGGACTTTTAATTGAATTACATCCCGGTATTTTAATAACCGTCATAACAATTACCGGTTTCATATTGGTTTACACGAAAATGTTTTCGACAAGTTCGATGAACGCTGCAGGGAAATGTCATGAATCTTCTTATCTCTCTCGCATATCTATAAGCTGCTCTTGTGCACATAAAATGGACTTGATGTGTCTGATTGCATCGATACTTAATTTAATCTTTATGATGTTCATATATTTTAATCAGCGATTATCATTACTTACTTGTTACTGTGACGTAATTTAATAATATTGTTATTTCAGTTAGTTTCTCCACATAATTCGAAAGGTAGATCATAGTTTTTTAAATTTGTTAACGTTGTTAATCAATAATTCAATAATATCTAATATAATATATAAGTAGGTACCTACGTAGGTACTATGTTTACGGTCGATTGCCATAAAACAGGAAATTCAATATAAAATTAAGAAAATATGTTAAATTTACTCATTTAACTGCAATGTCGAACAATGATAAGAAAATATTTAAAGGTTTCACTCTTGACGCATCATTGAATTCTCCGATATTTATTACGTATTTTTTTCATTCTTTCCATTTCAACTATTATTAAAAAATTTTCAAGTAACTCAAATTATGATATTTTAAATACGAAATACTGTAATGATAAAATTACGTTTATAAGATTCATATTTTTAATATTTCTAAAAGTAACAAACAATATAATTTACGAACCTCACATTATTCCACACAAAAAGAAAATATATTTAAGAAAATCTTATATCAACGTATCAAAAAGTAGAAAATACATTTGTTTCTCTTCTATAACGTTTAAAAGCGTGGGTCACTCGATGAATTAAATGAAATACCTATAGGTACAGTGAGTGTCCCACGGTTTTAAACGTTAGAGAAGAGAAAGAAATTTATTTTCTACTTTTTGGTTCATTGATATAGGTAAGCGTGATTTTTTTTTTAATTTAAACAAGAGACACGTGTTCCCACCATCAACACCAGCACTTCCACCACACAATTTTAATTCCATTTTTTAACTTATATAAACCTTTTTTAACCTACATAAATATTATTATAGCCAAAATATCAGAAATCAGAATATTGTATTGTTATCAAAACTATATACGACTGCAAAGTTTCACGTCAATTGGACATTTAGAAGAGCTGGTGGAAATCGATTTGCAAGATTTTTTTACATAATATATTAGATATACAACAGACACATACAACAACATAAAGTGAAGCTAATATATAAGCGTGGTAAAAACTATTTGTTGATCATAGATTTTTTTATATAAAGTTTCATTTATATGTTACATAAGATTAAATTGGTTTTACACTAAATTAAAAATACATACTTTATATTGATAACATATTTCATAAAACATTGCTATTACAAGATAATATGTACAAATCTAGAATTGAAATGTTTTTAAATTTAAATATATCCATACAAAAATTTTAAATGTAAAACAAAATTGAGGTATGAAAATAAAAAAAAAATCACAGCTATAGCCTAAGTATGAATTATATACTTCCTGATATACAAATTTGTTGATATATGATCTTGTTTCATCAAAATGTATAGAACAATTTTTTTAAATTTATCTTACACGAGAAATAATAACGGGATGTTAGCATGAAAGAAAGTAATTTAATGTTAGTTATTTTTAATAAATAGATAAGCTCGTTCATTAATGTTATAGTTTCGTAGTAAGGGGGAAATTAAAACTGATACTCTTCCTGGCAAATTTAAGATATGACGAATTTCTCAGAGTGATCAGAATTCAAAACGTGAACTAAAGTTAATTTTACCATTATTTTTATCTTTAGCGCTTCGATTTCCGTTTTTAAACATCTTTTGATATTAGTTTTAAAAGGTTTCGTCAGGAAACTAACCTTATCAAATTACATTGAACCATGTCCGGTTGGTACACCTGCGAAGCATTTTAAGGGAGCTAAACTTGCCTATTAGTGTTTGAACGTTTAAGTAAAATAACTGCAGTGAATGTGACCGCCCCACTAAATTAATATTCACGTTTCTGATATAATCCAACCTTTCTTACGTGGCTAAGTTTAACATTTTAGGTACATGATAAGGATTTAAAAAAATCGGAGTTAAAAACACTGAGAATATAAAAATAAATCATGTTCTACCATGTTAGGTATACTATTATCATTATCAATATTAAAAACATTTTATAAGAAATAGAACCGCCTTTAAAAATCCACTAAAAAGACAAAAAGAACTGATGTCGGCGCCAATTTAAATACTAAAACTTTTTATACACTTTTATTAAATAATTGGCGGCGACCTCAAAATTTAGTTATTTTTCACTAAAACAGTCGATTTAGAGCATAAGTTTTACTTTTCACTTTTTAGTGGATTTGCAATACGTATGTAGTTTGTATGTTATTAACAGACTTTTTTCTTAATATTTCATTACTAAACTAGAAGAAACTACTGAACCGATTTAACCGATTTAATCAACTAATTTCGATAGTTCTTTTACTGTGACCTAAGTTGACACATACCTAGCTTAATGCAAAAAAATCATATAAATCGGTTCGGTAGTTTTGAAAATATACGCTGGCAAACTGCATTATACATACAATACATTCACAAAACTGGGTATATTTGCTAGGAAGCTCACAAATTCTAGCATATTAAAATATTATGAATTTCTAACAATATTATACATACCCACGCGTTGAATTAATAACCTCCTTTTTTGAAGTCGGTTAAAAATTACTTGTACATATTATATTTATTTGTTGTAAAGGTTTTCGTCGAGTAAATTATTTTCTGCAGTTTCAATTTTAGCATTTGTGTTATAAAATTTTATGAACAGAATTTTTAAAATTATAATATATGCATGCTCTAAACTATATCCTAAAAAATTTAACCGCATTTTTAAGTAATGTGGTCGAAGATATGAAAACGTTTCGGAATCTTTGTTCTTGCAAAATAAGTATATCCTTAACTTGTAATTATGAAGCTCGTAAAAATAAAAGTTATGAAGCGTAAATAACCCAATTTTAATTAACAGACGAATATAAAGTATGGCGCGACATAAGGTCATAATAATAGTAGGCATATAGAAAGGATTTAACAAAGGCGAACCGATAACCGAACAAAAAATGTTTTAAAATAATTAATGCAACATTGGAGCTTATATTGACAAAACAAGTGAAAATTCCTAAGGCCAGTACAGCTGACGCTAATGACCTCTGTTGTCGAGCGGCTATAATCCACAATTCTTTTTTCCTAAGGCCTTTGTTATAAAAGTTTTTTATTTTTCTGACTTTAAAATCCTGATAATTAACTATGTAGTTTAATGGTATGATTTGTCTATGTTCAATGCGAACAAATATAGAAAATATAGTGAACCTACAAATTATTTTATCTTGCACGGTCCTCTCCGTTTCGCGGATGAGACCACTAGAAATATATATAAATACTAGCGGACCCGTCCCGGCTTCGCTCGGGTGGTATGAAATTATGATTTAATAGCGGTCACCCATTACTCCGCTCACGTATATTTAGTATAGCTGATCCGGCAAACGTTGTTAATAATTTCTAGGAATAATTACATTACACACTCGCTTCGCTCGTTCGTTTGAATTTTATTAATATAGTACTCACTCGCTTCGCTCGTTCGCTTGAATATTATAAATACACTACTCACTCGCTTCGCTCGTTCGCTTGAATATTTTCACCTACTCACTCGCTTCGCTCGTTCGCTTGAATATTATAAATACACTACTCACTCGCTTCGCTCGTTCGCCATATATGTATTTTTTAAAGCTTATTATAAAAATCGCGATTAAAAATCAGGGGTTGATCGTATAAGGGTGAAAATTTAGTTGTATGTATTTTTCAATGCTGAATCATGAAAAAATTAAAACAAAAAATTTTGTCCAAAAAATAAAAAAAAAAAATTTGGGGTGGACCACCCTTAACATTTAGGGGGATGAAAAATAGATGTTGTCCGATTCTCCACCCTACCCGATAAGCACACAAAATTTCATCAAAATCGGTCCAGCCGTTTCGGAGGAGTATAATAACGTACACCGCGACACGAGAATTTTATATATAAGATATATAATAGGTATCTAACCTAAACAATTGAATTGAAAAATTAAATTAGAAAACTGTTGCTAAATTCCATTTTCATTTATGATGAAATGATCCTTTGTTTTCAGAATTCCGCATCCAAAGAGTTCAAACGGAACCCTATTCTTCTCATTATTCGGTCTGTTACAGCCTTTTAAATCGTCACATAAATGGATGGCTCAAACACACCAAAAAAGTAAAATTCAATAGTAATTTATGGTGAGTGCGTGTGCGACAGCCTAATATTAGATGTGAAGTTTGCTACACAAATGAAATGTCAAAATGTTTTGAAAATACTGAAAATGAAGATAAAAGCAGCCATTTCATAGGGAGTAGGACAAAAAAATACCTATTTATCTCGTGCGCATTGATATTATGACTCGCGAGGACCGTGTGGTTCAGTGGTTAGCGTCGCGGCCTCTGAATCAGACTGTCGTGGGTTCGAATTCCGCCTTTGCTCATGGTTGTTTTATGATGTAATTTAGTTTTAAGTGTGTTGTTATTTAATATTATCAAGACGCTAATGACCTAAGTTGTCGACGCGTCTATAATTTACAATAAATTAAATAAATAAATTATGACTCGCGTGACTGTTAAAACTCGCTGGAGCTCGTTTTACCATACTGTCACTAGGTACTCGTCAGTAATATCTCATTACGCTACTAGATATACAATCTACTATTGTTAAGTAGTTTTTTGGTTAAATATACAAATATCACATATTTACGAACCCTGGACGAGTTGCAATCACAACGGATTGTCTATTGAGCATAAATAATTAGAAACACGGACAGAAATTAATTAAAACTGGCAACACTGGTCTACGAACATTATTATATTTTCGATCTGCATTGGGTCGTCTGAGTCACAGTCGAAACCTATAATGTGACTTTATTATTATTATAGCTAGTGATGGGCGATTACGAGATATTTTAGTCGATTGTCTCGATTGTTCAAACATCTCGATGACTCTCGATGGTTTTCACTTGGGCTCGATTGTTGTTGTTTCATAGTTCACCGAGACCGAGTTGCATAGTACTGAATCATACAGACAATGTACACTGTCGAGAGCCACATAATATATATAATCGTTCATCACTCAACAACTGTGGTCGAGTCGATGGATAGTCGATTGTGCAGTAATCGAGTGCTCTGAGACCGACTGAACAGTGTGAACAGTGAATCAACGATGAACGAGTAGCGTAAACGTCAAACTTCATTCGACCAGCATATAACCTTGAATCGCGATTATATGTATTCTCATTCGCTGGCAAATAATCGACTTGAGCAATCGAACATTTCGATTGTAAAATCAAACTCCGAGTCGATTGTGGACTCGATTGTTATTATGAACGATTGCGATTGTTTCGATTGTAAAAACATCTCGTATTCGCCCAACGCTAATTATAGCACACCTGCAGACTGTGAAGTTGTGAACACCTTGCCTTGCAGACGACTTGTCCAATTCTCCCCTTGTTCTACAGGAAACAATATAAACACACACAAGAGTATGACTGAGTATGATGGAATAAATACATTCCTTACCTCACTGTAATAGTAGAGTGTTCTATGTATATGTAAATTTCGGGCAAATATTTGATAACGACACAAAGATTAATTTTGTAATTATTTCGAAACGTTGGCCACAAGCGATATTTTGGTAAAGCTTCATTATTTTGACCCTCAACCAAACCTTCCTTCAATTTTTATGATTAATATAAAACAAGTTTCCAACCATTAGAAAACACAATGCAAAAATGTATTCAACTTGAAGTAGACAATAAACAAAACATTTCAGTTCGTGATAAAACCTACTTGGTGTTTGTACGAAACATACGTAAAACGAAGCATTAACTGCATAAAGTAGAAATAAAAATTGTAAGAGGTTAGAGTATAATTACTTCTACACAAATAAGCGAAATACGTGGAATGTTAATAATAGCTATAGGGTGACTAACCGTGAATCTGACGCTAATATTATAATTTTCAAGCGATCATTTCCCTAAATTTGTAATATTCGCTTTTTTGTGCATACCAAATCACGCAGTGGCCTCTTCCAATTTTAATGCTTCTTTTTAAATGTTTTACCTATTTTGAAGTACTATTCAATTCGAGGTATTATGTTGCTGGCTTGCGCAACGTAGACATAAATGTGTTGCCGGCAGAAGTACCTAAAGAGCAGGCCTGCAGACTGCTTATTTCCTGCTGTAGACTGCACAATGTCTTTCAACCAATTTACACCTACCACAGTATGGCAAGCACTTGTAGGTACTTACTGTTCGAAGGTTCCATCCAACACACATCTATTTTTAAGTGTCACACACATCTGGGGTGAAAAAAACTCATATTATATTATTATTTATGAAACAAAAACTTTACATCCCTTTCGTAATCTTATCTAACAGTAGATATATTACAATGAATTAGCTAAACGTTGGTTACAAATAGGTAGTGAGATTTGAATTATCATGAAATAGAAAATAAAGGTTACAATAAATTTTAGTTATATTAAAAAAATAAATAAAAAAGTAAACACACGTACCTACAACGGAGACTATATACATGAATTAAATGCAAAAAATAAAACTCAACATCAAAGTGAAAATGCTACGGTTCCATCAATTAATAATATAATCCATTTTCTATATATTATTGATGCACTTCTAATAATTATCATCTTGATATGAAAACCTTGATATTATGTCTACTAATCAGAGATATACATTTTTCATTTGCATTTGACTTCTGTCTGAAGACGTTTTATATAAATACAATATACATTTACTTTAGTTTAATATCCAAGTCATTTTTAGCAATTTTTCTATGCCAATCCTTCAAACATTCCTTGTAATGCATATGTTTCATCTGAGCTCTGGTTATATACAAATGGAAATTATCCTAAAGCTATAAGAAATAATTCTAAGCTTAAATAGCAAAAATGCGAACAGAACAACACATTTATGACATAACTGTCCGCTCGAAACAGCAAAGCTTTTGTTAAAATGGCAGAACGGCCTCAAGATGCTATTGAAATGTGCCAGGAACTGACAGTGTTTTAACTATGCAAGTACAACATGTACAGATCTGAGTAATAATTACCTTTTGTACTAATGCACAAGGCACGCTATTTACATAACAATAACTTGTCATAACTTGTTTGAACATAACTTCCATTCCATTCCATTCCATTCCATTGGTGTGTGCCTAGTGTGAACGTAGACAACCAGACATCACACTAGTGATCGAGAAGAGTGACTTGATGAATGAAGGAGGAACAGGACCTGAGCGGATTTATGAAATATAATTCAGATAGTTCATACTTATAACGAACACGGAAGTAATAACTCGAAAGGCGATCAGGAACTGCATGTAGCTGCTTTTTTGCAGAGTTATATTTGAGTAATTCTTTTTTGAAGAACCAATCTACTTTGCGCATTATATTCCAAAAATATTTATTTAATCTAGCGATAATGAGAGTAGTGGAAGATTTCCTGTCTGACTCAAAATAATCAACTTCTGATTTATTGATTGCGATTTCATTTTGTGTAGAATTGAACGTATTGTTATTTTATGTATAAGATACTGAAGAGGAAGAGAAAAGGAATATCGAAAGCTCTTTTGATGTAAATAAATAGGAACAAAATTAGTGTGGGGCTCAAACTGCTACGAGAAAGTACATGTCTAATATAGCTCTATTTAGTATATTAGTCGCAAGAATGCCAGTATAAAAATCTTTTGAGTTGTAGGTAATCAAACTTTTAGTTTTGTAAAAATTCTGATCTAAACACGCTAGAAAATTTAATCAAAAACTAGCCATGGTTTACATTGTTGGGTATAAGCAGAAAAAATATTGAATGCTGTAACAAAAGTTTACAGACGCACGACAACTGAGGTCATTAGCGTCCAATCAATGATGTGTTACTGCCATTAGAAGTGAATTGATTTTGAATAGCACACCATTTTTAGTAAGTATCAAAAGTAGCCCATTTAATCATCTTTGATGGATAAATTAAGTTTTGAAGAGAATTATTATTAAAAAGGGTTTTTTAATTTATAAACTATGGAAAAGTACAGCTCTATAGACTATAACACTGCATAGGGTTTCCTGCAATGCCAGATTAAGAGGTCTGGAGGCCCCGGGGCAACAAAGGAGTGGAGGCCCCCTGGCCCCAAATTATTTTCCAAATAAAGTGGACAATTTTTTTAGTCGAGTTCATGATTACTTATTAAAATTATTAACGCGATTTAGCATATTTTCAACGACAAAATTTAATAACCGAGAATTCAGAGAATTTTTTTTCCGAAGTCTCTATTGTGGGGGCCCTTCTTTTGTGGAGGCCCCGGGGCTGTAGCCTCGGTTTCCCTCCCCTAAATCCGGCCCTGGTTCCCTGCCTTCGATAATTTATATATGCAACAAGTCCATAACGTCAACGTCATATGACGGTCTCTGTGACTTTAATGAAATACATTATCACCAATTAGAATCTTCTGCATATTTTGTTAACACATCTGTCTTACTCGTTGTGTTTGTTCTATGTCATTTACTCATGTTTCCTTAAGCATTGGTCATCGACATTTCAACTTTATGATTTCAGTTTGTCATTAATTGACGTACAAACATCAAATTATACTTAATATTAATTTTATTTATTTTCAACGATTATACATGTCTTCAAGGTCAGATATAATTTCTTCGTGTCTGGTTATCTTTTCTTCATATTCATTCCTGATTGCAGATTCTATTCAACTCTCGCTTTTTAGGCCCAATTTTTCAATGGTTCGGTTATCATTTATTAAAAAATGTCGTAGCTTCTTTTGACTTACTTTTTTGACATAAATTTCATCTACTTATATCGATTCTTTAATGTTTTGAAGCAGTTCTTTAACTGCAATTATTTTTGTTTATTCAAACACTCACACATACCTACTGAAATAATGTATTTTGATATCATTGGTGTGAACGTAGAACGAATAATGGAAAAGTAGTACCTACATATTTTTACAAACTTTTATTTTCAACACAATATGTACTTTTTGATCAAATAAATAAAAAAGAGCGCAGAATATTGTTCATAAGAAAAATTTAACTACAAAAAAACAACGATTAGTTTTATACGTCAATAGTTTGTAGTTGGCGTTAATAAATTACTTTAAAACCGTATTAATTACGAACCAGTTTTCAAATTAAAGCAGGATTACCAGAAACGGATAGTTACAATTTTAAAGAACCCTTTAACAAATATTTTCGACATTTCTTTAAAATATGGAAATTTCAAAGAAAGCAAAATTAAAATCAATTAAGTTATCGACTGTTTTATATTAAAATTTAAATATGCAGACGAAAATATCTTAAAAACCATCGCGTCTAAAAACTGACTGAACTGCTTTTTATATTAGACGGCCGTTGGCTTAATACTTTAATATTTATCGTGTATCACAGTATCATTATTACATGTTATGTTTTCTGTTTATCTTATAGAAATGTATTATAAAATGCTATGGCAATTTTTTGCATATGAAATAAGTGATATAACCTCTAAAATTATGAGAATGAATTTTAAAATGTATGTTATTATGACTTCATTTTAAATTCTTTAGCGAAATTTTTGCCTAAAGTCCAAAATAGCAATTATTAATTAAATCTTTAATATCGATTCGTAATCTTTAAACATAAAATAAGTAGGTTATTAATATGCATTTTGATTTTGCTACTAGTTATATTTTTAAATTGACTGCGTGTGGTTTAGTCTCAGCTTGATGATTGATTTCATGATAAAATATCTTTCAAATATTAATGAAATATGGTAAGCGTGTAATTATCAAATATATAAATAATTTCTTCAATATACTCATAAATACAGCCCAAAGGTTATAGGTAAAATTAATAAAATATAGAACAGATATGAGGTAACATAATATATACAAAAAATTATACTAAAGAAGAGAGCATAAACTACAATGTATATAAACGTATTTATTGAGGAATTTTTAATATAATTAATTACCCCTGATGTAAATGTATTAACTTATGAGGGTCTATTCAAAGAATAAAATTATATGGCTCCGTAATTTTTCCCTTCAAAATATACCCTTGTACAGTTAGTGCATTTATTATATTTATTTATTTATTGATTCTGACGTTTAAGTATAGCAATTATATATAAACCAGTTCTTTAATGATATTATAGTAACAATTTTTATGTAAAATAAATGACCCGCAATATATCGATAGAGAGTTTGTAGAATTACTTTAGAAATCAAAATGTCTAATTTATCATTTTTAAGAAAGAAAATGTTATTTTAGTTATTTTGAAGACAGATAACTATTTATAATTAACAATGTGAAAAACAATATATATTGTCATTGATATTCCACAAACAACATAGAAAAAGTTATAAAAAACATTTTATCTATATAGTGAGGTTCTTATCTATTATATAATATAATTATATATTATATTATAATATATTATGCGTATAAATAGTAAGAAAATTCTGGGACAAGTCTTCAACAACACAAAATTTCCAGCTGTAGATGACATCACATCAATAAATACAAACTCATATGACATGATTACGATGAGATTGCCAATGCATCTGGTGTACGCCAACGGAATTAATTAAATTGTTATTAATTCTAAGCCATTAATGCATGGCCAACAAATTTCTTTTCTGTCGATTTACACAATTCTTTTAACTACTAGCTCTAACGTTAGTTTTAAATTAGAAAAACATATTTGAGAGTCCTCTAGTTAATGACCGTTTGGTAGGCATGACCTCACGATGTTCTTGCATGTTTATTTTTTAGAAAACTGAATCCAAACATCTTTATGGAGGGCAATGAAATATGGTCTCAATTTTTTTGTTTGTCAGTTCTTTTTTTGAATACTAAAAAAGTAACAAAACACGAGTCATTTTTTCTCGACGCATGTTTTGCTAACCATCAGGAGATGTTTAAAACTTTTTTAGTATGAGGAGTTTTATTCATCTAGTTTCTCTTTTCATTTTTCATCTAAATAAGACATTTTAATGCTGGACTGTTCGGATAAATACCGGACATCCAGAAACCCTACACTGAGTTCACAAAAATAATCATATAACGCAAATAAGTTAAAATTCTGGCATGTCTGACATTCTTGAATAAATGACTTTATAGTGGATATAGTCGAATTGTCTGGTTTTTTTTTCACTTGTTAGATTTGAGAGATTCCACATATGTTTGTTAACTGAGACACATATGTTGGAATTGTTAACTCAGACCGCTGTGTTTATGAGTCAGCTACCCTTCTGTGAAGTCAACATGATTCATCCCAGGCCAAAAAGCGCGTATTTGTTGTGTTGAAAAACGATGCACTCGTGACCCGTTTTCGTTTCACAAAAGAAAAGACGCACAAGCAATTGTTTTTCATTCTAGTCGTATGTACTGAAGGGAGATATAACATATTGTAACAAAACTATGTATTAATTTCGGTTAAAAATCTTTATTTTATTTAAATGCAGGACAACTATATATTAACGAACTGACACAACTCTTTACAATTATTGTTTATTAATTTATCCATTTATATTAACTGTTATTTGTCACTGTTATAAATAACTGTTATTTACCACTGTTATTTATTTATCACTGTTCGCTGATCCACTCTAAACGGACTTCTAGCTAAGAATACTTATGTTCACTATTTATTTATCACTGTTCGCTGAACCACTTCTGTCTACGTTCCAATATTTTACAATATTTTTAACGTTATTTTATTGAACAAATTAAGTTCTAAAATACTTACAGATAGATTATGAACACCTTGTGTGTGTTAGTTTCAATTTTTATTAATTTTTATTATTTAAATACACAGCAAATTGTATTATAAATAATAAAAATTGAAACTAACAAACACAAGGTGTTCATAATCTATCTGTAAGTATTTTAGAACTTAATTTGTTCAATAAAATAACGTTAAAAATATTGTAAAATAATTGTATATTCTAGAATCACATTGAAAATGCCAGACATGGCGAAACGTCTATGAATTATATAAAAAATTGTATAATTTTGGCATCCTATTTCCTAATAAATTTATATATCAACTGCCGTACTAAATTCAGTACATATAAATATTTAGGTTTATAATTTTTTTTTTCTTTTTTTTTAGATGATGATTAATATTACACCAACAAAAAAAGTAAGTACTGATTAATTAAATATGTTTGGTAAAAATTTATGGAAATATATTATTTTAGTTAGGTTCATTGAAGATAAAAATAAAAAATTATCTGTTTCTAAGTAGGTATAGGTCTGTAAAATGTTCACAGAGGTTAATTAGAACAACTGCAGTAAAGAATAAACTTAAAATTACAAGAATTTTAGAATTGATGCGGTTAGGGAAAATAACGGAAATCCTCTTAACTCAAAAAAAAATAATCTAAAATCTGTGGTTTTAATATGAGAAATTATTTTATATAATTTTTTTGTTTGCTTCAATAAAATAATACTTCTCAACGGTCATTTCGATAACAATGTCTGCATCATCAAAATATGGTTATCATAAACGACAAAATATTTATAAAAATAGGTAGACACGCATAACATAAAAGGCATACATTTTTACAATACTCCACGATTTCAAAATTTAAAAAGCAAAATTAAAAAGATTATTTTAATTACAACGAGGATGTTACTAGAACTTGCCAGTACCAGTGTCGTGGTTGATGTGCGATTTATGGAAAATGGCAATCGACATTTAAAAAATTGAAATATTAGTGAACGGATTGGGATGTTAATATACCTACACATAAAAATAATTAAAAATATCGGTGCATCATTTAATTCAGATTTTTGTTGTTAGCATCATTTTAATTATCTTTATTATACCAAGAATGGAGTTGGTAGCGTGGGTTTGCAATGACAGTAATTGGATGGATTATTTTGCAAACGAAGTGCCACTTGTTGAATGTCAAGTAGTAGACAGATTGCCGAAACTGCTTGACCAAAAGATGGTGTATATTATAAATATAATATTTCTTATACAACTTCAAATTGCAAATTAGATAATTTTAACATTTTCACTTGTCTATCATCCGACCGAAATTATTAATTATATTAGTATTTTAGAATATCTTAACAAATGTGAGAAAGTAATAAATAATTTGAATCGTTAAATATCAGAACACATTACGTAATTTTGTTATTCAAGTAGGTGTTTTTAAAAGTAGTAATTTTAATAGATTTTAGGTCAACATCTTTTTCACTTACCTTCACATTTTGTAAATTTTCATGTAGACTTCCTCGAGATGTGTGCAAATAATGCTTGTCTGTATGATTCAAATCACCTTCTGTGAACGCCATAACTGCAAAAAAGAACAATGATTAATAAAAATGTATTTGTAAATATTAAGAGATCAACATTAAGCTTATACGGAAACTTGACCACTTAATAACAGTCTTACAATTTTTGCTGTCGTATTTATATTAAAAAGGAATTGAAATTATTATTTTTGAAAACCGGATCTTTTAGTGTAACGTTTATTGATAATTTACGTTTGAGTGTTTGATATGTGGCATCAAAGTAACTCCAATAAGTTAAATGGTTCAATGGTGACATATTGATGGGGAATTTTTCTTTTTTCAACGAATTTGTAACGATGTTCTCCTCAGATTTTATTTACACGTTTACCCATAGCGAAATATATTTTTAAAACAAATATTTTATATTATGGAAATTGATTTTGTCTTATTATTTTATACTCGTAGTAATCAAGAGTAATTTGCATTTCATTTTTCATTCGGATTATTTTTTACCAAAGGAAATAGAAATCTTATTTTCAAACAGGAAACAAATTCCATTTTTTTTCAATGAAAAACCTCTTATTCCCTGATTGCCCTCAATCTTTTCTTAGCTGTCCCATTGTATCTAGAAAAATGTCATATTTATAGATCTGCATAAATCTTCAAGGTCTATCTTATTATTGGTAAATGACTTTATACAACTTTATGTATTAAAATAAAATAATGCTACCACAAATTCATATAACTTATACAGGTTGCTGCTTAAAGTATAGTTAAAAACCATAAAAAATATGATTGTCTCTTTGTATCAACATCTGTCTTTATTATAGTTTAAGCCACAATAACAATTAGATTCATTGCTTAATCGAGAAATACTTTCATGAAAATTCTTTCGATTCGTTGTTTACACCTTCAATCTGACATTTAAGTTTACAGAAGTTTAAATGTTGATTTCCGTGGTTCATCTATTACAAACCCCCATTTTCCAATTTCTTGTTTGAGAATTGGTGAAAGAATCAAGGATTCAGTTTATTATTAAAAATAATACATACTAATTCATACTAGGCTGTTAGTGGTCTTAAAAACACATATAAACAAACCTTCTGTTTTGCAACATCACAAGTTATCACGGTATATGTGAGCAAGTATTCCCATTGGCGCCCAACGTTGGGCGTCAATTTGTAACGGGCTTGAGAATGGCCGAGCGTGTAGCAATGTTGTTGTTTACATGGCATTGCTATGGTTCCTCTATTACAAGTCCCCAGTTCCCGGGTTCTAACCCGAGAGCTGGTAAAAGTGTCAATTGAATTTTCAATTTATTATAAAAAAAAAGAAATAATGAATTGAAAATATGAATTGGTGCTAGGCCCAAATAACCTTAGCTGTTGGTGGTCTTTAAAACATAATTTAATTTTTAATCAATTTGTAACATTTCAGGTTTCGTCACAAATAAAGAATAAGAGATTTTATTATTTCATTATTATTTATTAAACTTTTATTTATTAACCAGACTTTAAACATATTTTCTTTCTTCATAGTTTTAATTGATAACGCTTTTTAATTAGTCATATTTTGTTTGGGTTCTATTCAATTCCTTCAATTACTTTTCTACCGTGCTAACTTGTGGTGGAGGAAGCTCGAACTGTCACAGTTTTTTGAAAGTAAAAAAATCAAAATTTACACCTAGAATATCGACTTTGTGAAAAGTGTCTATTTATTACTTGTCGGGAAACCTGAATAGCGATATTATTATACCAGCATCCTATACAGGGTGTATCACAGAAAACCGAACATAGGGAAAACTCCATTGTGCAAATTAGTTAGGATCAACGATTACTTTGGCCACATATGAGAATGGGTACCATGGTAACGCTGACTAACCATTATTTAATAACAATAATAGCTAATAGGTAATGAATAATTAGAAAAATCAGTTAAAATAAATTCTTCAATATTAAATGAATTTATTTTTATTAATGAAACAATTTTTTATTAAGAAAATATTTTTTTAACTAATAATTAAACAAAACAAACAGTTAAAATAAAAAATTAAAGCAAATGTTCAAATAAACCTCCATTTTGAATTAAGCAGTGGCTTAATCGGTTACAAAAACTTTGTCTCACTTTATCTAACATTACAGGAGTCATATTGAAACATACTTCGACGATTTTGTCTTTAAGTTCATCCAGATTTTGTCAAATGAACAGCAATATGCATTTGTTACTGTATACGTACACCATGGTAACGACCTCTGAATAGAGGGCAAAGCAATCTCTGATCTTAACTAATTTGTACTGTGTACTTTTCCCTATGTTCGGTTTTCTGTGATACACCCTGTATATACTTACATTGAGGGTACGTGTGGTGTACATTATGAACTTATGTAATTAACATTGCTGTCGGAAGCCGTAAATATGTAGATGGCTTATAGAGACATGGTGTTATATGTGACATGGATGTCACCCAGTGATCGAGCGTGTAAACCCTCCTCTCACCGCACCTCCCGCGCCAATGTGCATGCATCATGCCTGACAGTGACATACATACGTCATTCACATATGTCTGCAAAGCGACAGACAGGGATGGACTATTGTTTCTATATCTGTGTCAAGGTGTACTTAAATAGTTCCTCATACCCTACGGAAGAGCAAATTGAATTTATTGGGTCACTTTTTATGTTTGTTCTTATTCACAATCGAATAAGCAATCTACTGTTGGCCAATGCAGTGCTACCTGCCATACCATAATAGGATCGTCCCTCGTATCAAAATTTGATAATTTTGTACAGTGTTCCCAATTTCTCATACATAAACAAATAATGTAAACCAGCTTTTTTGTTCTTATATTCTTCCTCTTAATTGCAAACAAGAATTAAAAAAATGTGTTCATTTCAAACGGATGAGCTTAGCCGCCATAATATGATGACGTAAAAGCCAGATCAATGAAGCCAGACAGATAAAGAGAGGCATGTCTATGGAAAGAGAAAAATATTTGCGCGTCAGTCGTAACTCGTAAAGAACCTAACCTAATTTCTAACTGCCGGCATGCCAACTGTACCTACGTAAACAAACCAGTGTAGGTACTATATTCTCTCCATAATCTCTCTTCATCTATGGATCAGTGGGCGTGATTCAACTCCAGCAGCCAATCAAAGAAGGCTGGCTGTGAATGACGTATTCCGTGGCGGAATAATTCAATGTTTAAAATAACATTCAAAATAAATACTTTTGGGAATTTTTTTCTTGTAGAAAAAGCTTCCGAAAAATTCGCAAAGAAATTGTTTTATTCTCTATTTGTAACGTAGATTCCTCGGTAGATTCCAACCATAAAAAAAATGTGTAACAACCCTATTATGGTATTTCTACCATAATTCGTGCTTAAATACCATGTGCAATGTTGAATCGGTGTGGTATCCGTATTTCAAAATATGCTCGAATAAGCATTTTTATTATTTTTGCGAAATACAGTTTTGTTGTCTTGGAACTGTAATTTTTACCTATTATAGATACATCACCTTATGTGTTAGCTGAATAAATTGAAACATAATCAAAACGTTGAAAATTTATAAATTGCTTGGTTCATGTACAAACTTTCAAAATTTTTTTTAGTTATGTATATACGAACAAAAATTATTACAATCATACATCGCACTTGTAATTATTATCTATTATTTTATTCTAATAAAGCATCATTATCTATAGGTATTTTTAGCAAATACCATATTTTCTAAGAAAATATCATTTCTCACTGTTGGTACCGAAATACTACTTAGATATACTGGTAACTCCTAGAGTTCTAGCAACACAGGACCAATGGAGAATTAAGCGACATTGATTAAGCATGTCCAATGTTGGTTAACAACAAACGCTCATCAATGCGTATTAAAATATAATACATTTTACTATTTGCCTACTTCACTGCGTCGCGTCGTGCCAATTATAGCAAAGAAAACGACGCTATATAGACACAAACTCTTTAAACATACTTCAGTCGTCTGATGAAAATATATATGGAATAGGTATAATATGTGTCACAACTCACAAGTAGGGCTCGGAATTTTTCAAATTAAAGTATTCGAATATATTCGTTCAAACTTGTATTCGAATATTCGAATTATTCGATATTCGAATAATCGAGTAGTCGGCACTGACGGCAAAATCTGCAGATGTATACTCTCCTCCCTTCCGAAATATGTCATAGATCCATTGCTGATTTATATGAAGGTTGTCAGTTAATTTAGTTTTTCCCAAAAGTTTATGCAAAATAATGTGCTTGCGAGGTTTTATACTTCAGCCAACGATAGGTATATAACTATAGTATTTCTTCGCTGTAACATATGTCAGTGCGTTACGACAGTTATGTAAACCGAGTATTAATATTACACCAATGGCTGACTGACTTCATTATATTACACATGGCGCACGATGATGGCTGATCGCCGATCGGTTTCACATTTCGCTGACTCTAATCAAAACTTGATTCCATCAGCAGGTTGCGTATTTACGTGATAAGTGATAACCTTCAGTGTTTATGGAAACCTAACAGTGAAAGAGGTCTACTTTGTATTATAAATATTAATATTAAGTTCATTGAGTCGGATTTAATCGGATCAAATTATTATTATACAAAAATTTTTTCTCAGGTTTTGAAGTGTAAAATTATAATGTTCAATTTCTCAAGATATGTTTGGATTCAAATCCTTCTAGCTGCAATTTTGTCGTTTTTATAACTTTTTCCCTCCCATTTGAACAATTGACTAAATTTTACTATTGGTAAATCGAAAATGTAACCCTGTACCTAATAAAAAAATATGATATATAAAATATAGGTACCTAATTTTCAAAAATTCCTCATAGAAAGCCGTGGCAAAAAAAACCTTTCGAATTCCTGTGCTCACAAAGTGTTATCCTAAATTCCAATTATTCCTCCGATCGCACTATGTGCAATATTAAGAAAGTAAAGAGTCATAAATTGAAGATAGAATTGATCGTGTGAAATTTTTAACTTCCCATTGGATGTTATTATAATGAATCCGGAAATCGAAATCAAAATGTATAAAAAAAATTTATGTTTCAAGGTCACGATACTATTTTTACACTATTTTTAAAAAGATGTGTGTATGTGTGTGCGTACGTTTGTGGTCATTTCTTTCTAAGCGAATGAAAAATGATATCGACTACGTTAGGGTGCCAATCGACACGTAAACATAAATATGATCTGAAAGAAATTTTTTCAAAATCGGTTCAGCCGTTCTTTTTTCTTAACCAAATAGACTCCAAAAAAGTAGATTTTACACAATATCTCGCGAAAAAAAAAATTATATCAATTTCTTAAGGGTGTCACTCCAGGCGTGTTAACGTTATTTTGATCCGAAAGAAATTTTATTCAAATCGGCCCAACCGTTTTTTTGTTTAGAGAAAAAGACTCCCAAAAATGGATTTTACACGAAATCTTGCGAATAAAAAATGATATCGACTTTGTTAGGGTGCAAATAGAAGCATATTAACATCAACAAGACCCGAAAGAAATTTTATCAAAATCGATCAAGCCGTTTCTTTTTGTTTCAATAAAACGACTGCAAAAAAGTAGATTTTATATGAAATCTCGTTCAAAAAAATATCAACTTCGTTGAGGTGTCTATCAAAGATTGTTAACGTCACTGTGGATCCGACATAAATTTTATAAAAATCGGTCAGCCGTTTTTTTAATTTATTGTTAAAAATAAATATTAATTATGTTTTAATGATGAAAATGATTACTTTTCTGTGTAATTTCTAATTTAATTATTGATATTCAATATTCATCAAACTGGGAAGTTCGTCGTGTGGACCTCAAGGGTCGCACTTGTGAGTCCCAATTAAAAGTAACTTTAGTCCTAATAAACGACCCCCCTTACGGCTTGTTTATGATATAAAATCTTAAAACGGATGTTAGATGCGTTATTATTAAATATAGGAAAATTATACAAAGAAAAGTAAATGAGTGCTATCGTGATTATAAAAAGAATATTAATTAACTAGGATAATATACCACATGCAGTTTAAAAATTTGCCATACGTTGTCAAAGACTCTTTGACAAATAAAACAAACAAAAAACTGTATTGTGAAAATAGCGTTACTTGCTCAACTGAATTATCGACATTCGCGCGTAATTATAAGATTTGTGTCAAGTTCAAATATACGCCACTGTATATAAAATCCGTCACCATATAATTAATGCATTAGAAATGCATTCTTCGGTTGAATTATTATGGCTTATTTAGAGATATACAACTTTATTGCAGATTCTGAAGAGTTTAGCACTATGAAGGTCACAGCGTGTTCACAAGTATTTTTCTTTGAATATACAGGATTTTAGTCATAGCTTTGGGATATTATTTCGAGAAAAAAATATCATATGCACATGAATTCGATTGGTATTTTTTACAGTCCAGAAAAAATAGACAAAAATATATACAATGTTGAAAATGATTCTGTAACAGGCTGAATTTCTAAATAATATGCGACAGTTCCTCGTCGGTCCGACACCTGCGGTGTTAATTACGCGGATCAAGGGTCACAAAAAATTATTTTTTGCGAATATCTTGAAAACTGTGAACTTTTCGACATAAACATTTATTACCAAATTTGTACCTGAAACTATTTTCTAGAAAAACGGTTTGAGTAGCTTTTTCCGCAGGGGTGACCGTACACGAGAATGAGATATAAATAGTTGTTGATGATTCTGCGCAATGTAGTAAAAAATCCCACAAAAACATATATGTGGAAAAGGGGCCAAGCTTGGGAACCACCAAAAAAAAATTGAGATCTAAGTGATTGCCAAGTTTTCATTTTGCAAGTTTTCTTGTTTTATATTATAAATAAATGATTCATGTGTGAAAACTTGGCACTCACTTAGACCTCAGTTCTTTCTTTAGTGTACCGAACTTGGCCCCTTTTTTCACATTTATTTTTTTTGGTGCAATTTCAATAATTTTTACAAGCTTTTATATAACTTTGTTTCGTGTCTGTCCGGGACAAATATGGCAATCGAATTTTCGACCACTTCCCGATATCCAATCATGCTGAAATTTTGCACAAACCTTTTGTTCTGAAGATAATACAATACAGTATATTTAATATTATGGTAGTTCCAATATGGCGGCCATCACAAAATGGCGGATTACCTTATTATTTACAAACCCCCCGAGATGGGTATCAAATAAAAGGGTATGACAAGTAGAAAACAGTAAGCTGTGTCACGTCATTCTAAATTCAGTATGGCGGCCGGCACAAAATGGCGGATAACAGCTATTTCTTTACAATTATATTCCCCATGATATAGGTATATCAAATGAAAGGGTATGGCGATTAGAATCCAAAATTTTGGAAGACTAAAAAGAACAAAATAAAATATTTAGTAAAAAAAACTTTTTAAAGACAAGCTTTTATTGAAATGGACTACAAAGGAAAAGAATAATTTTTAATAATAATTTAGGTTCATAATTATAAAAGCGTGGATTGTAAACTCTATGATACCCATGCTTTTATATTTATGAACCTAAATTATAAAAAAATATTTTTTCCTTTTTAGTCCATTTCAATAAAAGTTTGTCTTTAAAATGTTTTTTTACTAATATTTTATTGTAAAGTTACAATCTATGAATAAACAACTTTTAAAATAAACAAATTTGGCACTGTATTATCTTCTAAATATTATATATTTTGCATTTTATATTTTAAACTACTCAATAATTTAAAAAAGATGAAGTTTAATACTGAAGAATCTAAAAAATAAATTGTAACGTTTAGCAAGATAATGTATATCTACTAGGTACGGATTCAGAAAGAGAAAAATAACTAAAAAGTTCGTGCTAACATTAACATTAATTATTAAATTAAACGACCTAAAAAGCTATAATTAAAACACCGAAAAAAAAAAGAAAAATGAATGTTTGCAAGAGACGCTTTTGTTTAAAACCTATAATGAGCAAGAACAAAAATTTAATACATAATTTTAAAATGAGTAAATTGAATAGACACTGTGTTTCAAACTGGAATAGATAAGTGTAAAAATGATTAATGATATTTTCAGTTGAATTTTCAACATATTTCTCTTCACCTTTCACAAACAATTACAGAATTTATGAGCACAATATTACTTCTAAAGTAGATATGTTGTGGGTATTCATCAATGTTTGTGGTTTGTTCAAAATTACTTTAGCTTTGACTAAGGTCAAGATTTCACATTCAACGTAATTATACAATATAGAATTTTAATATAAAATATGTATATGTAGTACTGCATTTAACTCGTAAAAAAATTCATGACACGTGAAATTAATTATTATTTATTTCTGGAAAAAATATAAAAAATTTAATTTGTCCTAAAACCCGTCTATAAAGATTAAGTTTTGTTTATTCTGATTTGTTTTGTCGGCGCTCAATCCCGCCTTTAATCTACTTATTGTTTATCAAAACTACATATAGGTAATTTACAAATACATAAAATTGAATTTGAAACGCATAATGTGTATTAATTATATTTAATTAAGGCAATAATTTAATTACCCCTTTGTAATTCCGACTTTAAATCGTATTTACAACTTTAATTACATAATTCTACGTTATCAGAATCATAATAATAAAATTGTAAAGAGATCAGAAGCCTCTTAATTATCAGAATCTTATATATTAATGCCGATATACTTAATTCTAAGTACAAATATTTCGACGCTATAAATCATTAAAATGAGTTTTTTTAGAAATTTTATTAGTTTATTATAAAATACTAAGTATTTTCAATATGTTTTTGTAATTTCAGTGAATGCTATACTATCGGCCATAGTTTAAATTATGAAGGGAATTAGATAATTATTTATTTTTACCCATATGACATGACAGATCTAAGGCAGTAGTTCTGTTTTTGAAAAGTACTTTTATCTTTTTAGTATAGTTATAACGATTCGTAATATGACTAGAATATTATCGATTATCGACTATCGACATCAAAATTAACGTTCTTAAATATACCTAAATCCGTAAATTATCATTTGAAATAATATTGAGTTTTACTCTAACAAGGAACCCATTGTCCAGATAAATTTTGTCGTATATCTAGAACTAGCTTCTTCCCGCGATATCACTCGCAAAAATGTCAATTTTTCCTGCAAATTTGCTAACTTTAATGTTGATTTTGACGGAAATCTAACTCGAACGTAGCCAGGTAACAAGTAGAATCTTATATTTTAAGGCTACCAAGTTTCATCAAAACAGTCGTTTTCGAAATATGCAGATACCGAGGCAAAATTTTTATAGAATGGTATTCTCTTATCTAGAGCTAGTGGCAGTTCACCGCAAAGAGGTCTTAGTATCGGAAAGGCCTTTAAAAACCAAAAATAAAAGTATATTTCTTTATTTTTAATGTTTTGTTATTAGATCAACACTATAAATTTTTTAGAAAGTTTCTCAAAAATATTAAGTTTTGCTCGGGAAATTTCAAATGTTTAATCATATAAAATATTTAAAATTACAAAAAAAAGAGTTAGTATGTCATACTTATATATTATCGCTTAAATAACAGTCTAACAATTTCCGTAATACCTGTAAAATGAAGAATACCTACGTAATATAACTAAATAAGCATCTGGCAATATTGCGTCTATTGGTTATGGATTCATTGACATAGCGCAACCTTGTGCAGTTTGGAATGAATGGGTGGATAGGTTCAGGGATACTTTATTTTATGGTCCGTAAATATTAATTATTGTGATGAAGTTAAATGCAGGCCCGGCACATTCAGTGAGAAAGGTTTATGTTTGTTGCTAAAAATGAAAACCGTTTCTCTTAATGTTTCTATCATAGCATAGGATGCGGACCGGCGACCGTGGCTGTCGATCATAGGACTTTAACATGTAATGCTTTCGGAATTTCCTATTATTGTAGGGAGTTTTAGGGCACACAATTCTGCATTTACAATTAGAAATAAAATTAAGTTGCACGCTTTGGAACGGCATAAATTAGATATGAAAGATATGACAATGTACGAAATTTACCTCAGAAATACATGACGATAGCCATGGAGGTGATTGCCCGTTTTGTCGATTTCTCGTTTCGTCGATTCTGTAATATTACCTGTTTTTGTCCAGTTTCATCGATTCCACAAATTTTAAGATTTAAAATTTTTATTTTATTAGATATATATTGTAACATTTGTATTAATTATATTCTATATACAGGTGCTAGATCGTTTTGCGGGTAATAGAGATTTAACCCGTAAAATCAAACTTTGCGATTTCCTTCTCATCTAATTATTTTAGGAAAAATATCTTCGAATAAAAGTTTTAGAACATAAAATTTTGCATCTAAGTCATTAAAAAAAATTAACGGCAGAAATTTGATATGAAAATGTCAAAATTACCTCAAAAACAGATAGCGATAGCCATGGAACTTGAACAAAATGATGACGTTTTAGCTGCCAATAATTTCTAATCATTTTATTCAAGTTCCATGGCTATCGCTATCTGTTTTTGAGGTAATTTTGACATTTTCATATCAAATTTCTGCCGTTACAAAGCATGCAAAATTAATTTCATTTAATGATTTAGATGCAAAATTTTATGTTCTAAAACTTTTATTCGAAGATATTTTTCCTAAAATAATTAGGGGAGCAGGAAATCGCAAGAGTTTGATTTTACGGGTTAAATCCCTATTACCCGCAAAACGATTCAGCACCCTGTATATCGCGATTTAGACAACAGAATCAACGAAACAGTACCTAAGCAATTTGTTGAATGGAACTACAACAGTTCACCAAACATTCAGAAATCTACTCTACGTAGTGAAATTCGAATAATTTTGAATAAATAATGCAAACACTGATAGCTCAGTCAATCAGTGATCTAATAACTAAAGAGGGGTCTAGACGGAAAGTCAATAAGCGCAAAAACCGACTTCGGGACTGGTTACAATTTTCATTCATGGAAATTTTTCGTAGGACCAACTGTTTTCGAGATATACGCGAAAAACCAAAAAAGGAACCTTTGTGCTTGAATAAAAGGATGGCGTTTTATCCATCAGAATATTTTCTAATCTTTCATCAGTTCCATGTCTAGGTACCGTTATCTATTTCTGAGGTAAATAAATAAATTCTAAATTTAAACTTCATTTCAAAGTGATTTATATTAACCTACCGGTGTGTGGGCAATTACCCAGAGTCTATTTTTCACAGCAATGAAGAGAGACATATGCTTTGAGAGTATTATTCACCAAAGTATTTAAAATTTTCCAATTTCAGTAAACATCATTAAAATTTTGTTCATCTTATATTATTTATATAGATAACCTAAATACACCTTCAGCTAAATTGTGGTACGTCGATGTAATCTATATACAGTGTAAACTCCATTTAACACCACCCGATTTAACGATAAACTCCCCAAAACGTCGAAATTACTTGACTTTGGTTGGTTTACATTGTTACCCATATACATTGATACACTCTATGACGTAGCATCACACACACTTTAAATAACGACAACCCATTAACCCATTTTCAGGAGCACATGAACTTATACTAACAATCTAAATTTTTTATTTCTGTATATTTGCTACATACGTAATGTCAGGGGGAAACTAAAAAAATCGCCTAGAAAACAGGGAAATCTGTTTTGGAGAAAAAGTGGCCACCCTGATTATTATAATTTTATTTGTGAATAATTCATCTAACCTGATTTTTTTTTTTTTAAATGTATTTACACCGGCCCTGCATTTGGGTAGGCGATTGTTATGTATGTCTAGGTATATATACATAATAATAATAAACTAACGTCTGTAAAATAAGTCACTCAAGTGAAGACAAAACGGAGTGCAATAAACGCATAAAATATGCGGTTTTCGCGGGATATATTCAAACGGGTTACACAACTGACAGCGCATTGAAATCTCTTTTGTATCTGTAGGTTGGCACAATGCAAAGTGTAAAGTCTTTGTTGTTAAATGAATCGGAAGTTTATTATTTATTATTTTGATGAGTTTACCAAAAGGTAATAAAGCGATTTAAATATTATTATATTGGGCCTGCCAAAAAAGGAAACCGTTTTCAATGGTAATAAATTATTATATCTTAAGCATTTATTATGGAAAATTGAAAAAAAATTACTAAAATTCATTAAAAAAGTAAGTTATGTTTGCAAAAGGATCGTTATTAGTTTTCCCACAATTTTAGTACTTTTTGTACACGATTTGAAAAATTATCAAACTCGAAGCCATATAATAATTTGAGTCACTTCCTTAACATAAGATTTTAACTTTTGCTACATATTTGACCGATTGACATAAACCCAAATCGTTTAAAAAATCCCCAAAAAATGGTATGGAGGGACAAATCTAAAAATTAAAAAAAAGTGGATCCCGGATCCTGCGGCCCAACCCGAAAACTTCCCGCTGTTTTCGAGCTAAAAGAGCTCAAAAATATTGGTTATGAATCTAATTTTTTTTGATTATTAAAAAGAAAAACTTAAAAAAATAGTATTTTTGAGCTCTTCGAATTCAAAACTAATATTTTCTTTATAAATTACGAGAAAACAAATTTTAATAAAAAAAAAGAAAAAATATATTGCCGCGAAGTTAAAAATTAAAAATTCAATACTTCTGAAATTATTCTATTCCTAAAATTTAACTTTTTTACATTCGTTATTCAAGTCTATGATTTTTAGTTAACAATTACTACAGTATTATAATCTATCAATATTTGCCTGGCAGTTGATACTGACAAACTGTGAAACTAAAACAGAATCCTAATCTTTTAAAAGTGTTTTTTGCGGCCCTAGTATTTTAAAACTCGATTGATACTGAGTGGTGAATCGTTCAGCTTGTTAGGTTAATTACCGATAATTAAAAGCAAATATTTAGGTAATTATTCATTCCAAAAATCTATTTACTCTAATGTTTATTACTTCCTACAAATATTGGGTTCTTTTTTTAATTGTAATTAAATGCCATGGTAATTACTCTAAAACAAATTTTGTTTAATTTCTGTAAAACTAATTCACCATGAAGGTCTTATATTATTACAATTTATTTAAATGAACAATTGATAAGTTTTGTTCTGTTACAAATGCCTGAAGGGGTAAATCAAAGTTGACGTAGCATTATGTGTCATTGTTATTAATAATATTAAGAAAATAAAATAACATGTTTTGATTTAATATTATAATGATACAAAATGTTTAAGGCCACCAAATACATTAGGAATTCTGTTCTATTAGGCTAAATTGTCCATTAGAGACCCATTGTCGAAAATACTATATTGGCCTTTGAGATGTCCCAGAAACCAATATAGTATTTTCGACAATGGTTTGTTATTAAAAGTCACTTAGGAAAGATGAAATTCCCTGTTAATTACGCAATACACGGGACCTACGAACACATTTTGGAATTTTTGGGTACGACTCCTTTTACAAGTTTCCCAAATATTTCTGTAAATCTTTTTTATATTTCTCCACGAATCTCGTGAAGAGTGGTGGAATCTTTGGTGTGCAGGCACTGTATATTAAGAATAATCGCAAAACATCAAACCACTAATATGTTAACATCATCAGGAGTTAGTTAAAAGTTGATCTCCTGATGATACTAACATAGTTAGCGAAACGTACATCGAGAAAAAAGTGTTAGTGGTTTAGTATTTTGTGTCTTGTGATGTTTTTAATATTCAATAGATTAAGTACGAATACAATAGCTATGTTTATATTATTTTTATAGCTAAAAGTTTTATAAATGAATAATGCAGATATATGGTATATTTAGGGCGGTTTTCTTTTTTCGTCTTCTTTTGAGTATTTCATAAAACAGCTGTAATTCGAGATGATTTTTAGAGATGATTTGACTGAAAGTTGTGCGCAATAAGACGAGTCAAGGTTATGTAACACAATCAGGTCTCTTTGGAACTTGTAACCCATTTTAACTGTGATAAATTGCTTAGATAAACATGCCGCACGGATTGTTCATGCAAAAAAGTCATTCTAATTGATTCAGACGGAAAAATAATAACATTTAAATATATTAAACTTGAACCAAGCCTATTATAAATACCCAAGACAATAGTGACACATATTGAGGGTTTAGAGGAAGAAAATTTCGTTAAATTTTTCAATTTACAACTTTTCAGTTTTCTTTCTAGAATAATGGGTTCAGAAAAGATACTTAGATGTAATATGATCAAATAAAATAACAAGCCGTGAGGTGGGTCGTTTATTAGGACTAAAGTGCGACCCTTGAGGTCCACACGACGAACTTCCCAGTTTGATAAATATTTAATAATAATAATTAAATTAGATATTACACAGAAAAGTAATCATTTTAATCATTAAAACATAATTATTATTTATTTTTAACAATAATTAAAAAAAAAAAAAAAACGGCTGAACCGATTTTTATAAAATTTATGTCGGATCAAAATGACGTTAACACGCCTCGATTGACACCCTTACAAAGTCGATATAATTTTTTATTCGCGAGATATTGTATAAAATCTACTTTTTTGGAGGTTATTTGGTTAAGAAAAAAGAACGGCTGAACCGATTTTGAAAAAATTTCTTTCAGATCATATTTACGTTAATACGCGTCGATTGGCACCCCAACGTAGTCGATATCATTTTTCATTCTCGAGATTTCGTCTTAGAAAGAAATGGACACATACATACGTACGTACGTACGTACACACACACACACACACACACACAGAGACATCTTTCTAAAAGTAGTGTAAAAATAGTGTAGTGACCTTGAAACATAAAAATTTTTTTTCCTTTTTGATTTCGATTTTCGGACCCATTACAATAACTTCCAATGGGAAGTTAAAAATATGTTACAATGGCAAAATGGTAAAATTTTGGGATATGGAGAATTCATTTGTTAATTTTACCATACACCTGAACTTTACAGGAAATATTGGAAACAGTGTTGCCAACAGTTTAAAATTTTCTTCTACTAAATGGCCAACAAAAATCTAACTAAAATTCTACTAAAGTGTGAGAGTTGTGGCGGGGGTGTAAATGTATTATATTAAACCTCAGGGAATAAAATATACCGAGTAATGTCCCCGAGTTATAAAAAGATGATTTAAAAAACCCTGAAATGTTGTTATGTTAGGCCGTAAGGTATTTTCCCGATTTTCTGTTGGTTCATCTACTTAATCGGTAAAGGCAACAGCTCATAATATAAACATTGAAATATTACAAAGTAGAAAGCACAAACTCCACAATCTAAGAATATCTTATATTTCGCTTTGTAGTTTATTCTTGAGCAGAAAAAAATACTAAACTATAATTATTGCAAAATCTACCAAAATTTCTCCCACTATGTTGTATTTGACAAAAATTTCACTCACTAAACAGAAGTCTGGATAAATCAAAATCCAATTTAAGTAAAATGCTATTATCTTGGAATCTCTCATCAAAGACCTTATTTATTGTACAACTATAAAATTAAAACGACATCACAAAAAAATCCATGAGTGGAGAGGCGGGATGCGAAAATCCTCGACAGTCTGATCCAAAGGCCAGCTCGCTAATCAGTACACCAGTCAGAGATTTTGATCTCTCATATTATATATTTAAAACGTATTATAATATTGAAACATCAAAAAATATATTTGCAGATCATTTTTCACTTTCCTCCTCTGAACTCTTCATGTGCGTTTAACGACAGCTGATGTTCTATCAAGTAGAAATCTTCTAAAACAGATTCCCGGCGCCACTAAATTATAATTGAACATACGCATATCTTAAATGTCAAGGCTTTAGGCTGGAATCGTAACTCCCCAGTTGGTTATTATTTAAATTATAATGCATTCTAATTGTTCCATAGATTCTTCTGTAATTTCTTAACGCAATGTTTCAATTAAGATAGGTATCCGTCAAGGTCGTCTGTGGGGGCTTAAATCAAAGCGGAATAAGTAATTAGTTCATTTATTAATTCATTACAGTTCATTTCTCTTTTTGTAAACATTAGAGAATTATATATGATTATTCATAATTAGTTTTCTTGGCCTCCACGACTTCATTTGTTCCCAAGTAATCATTCAACTTTTATTTCTTGGATTAATCAAGAAAACGATTACAAGAAATGCGAAGTAATATGTATTTACGATCAGCTCTTCCTAAGAATACGTCTTCTAGGAATGATTTTTCTTTCAATTTTTTCGCCAAGACTACCAATGAGGGCTTGAGAAAAGCCGAGATCGTAGGGATGCTGTTTCATATGACGCCTATTATACAAAGCCCAATCCCCACGTTCTAATCTGATGAGTGAGATATTACTAAAAATAATAATAAATAAAATAAACGGCCAAGTGCATGTCGAGCCACGCAGAGAATGGGATTCCGCATTACAGTTTTGATAAAATAAATAAATTAAAAACACATTCATAATCTACTCTAAAAGCCCTTTTCAACGGTACCCAACAAGAATAGGTACAAAAAAATAATTTTTGCATGTATGGGCGCTTTCATTTTTTCTGTTTTTAGTACTTATTTGTTGATTAATTAGAGGATATTATGAATGATACTTGACGTGAATTACAGCTTTATAGATAATGGCTTTTTTAAGATAGACCTAGTAACAAAAAAATAGGTCTAAAAATTGCAACTTTGATGGTAATGGCGTTCTTAAGATAGACCTAAAACCTACAATTGTGATTAAATAAATAAAAATAAATACACATTCGTAATCTACTCAAAAGGCTCTTTTCAACGATACCCCACAAGAATAGGTACAAAAAAAATTTGTTTTGATTCCCGTTTGCATGTATGGGCGCCCCCCTTAAATAAACTTTTTTCATCTCTTGTTGTCTTTGGGCCGCAGCAATACATATTTTATGTGAATTTCAAGTTTCTATCTCATTTCGTTTAGACGTTAGAGGCCTGTGACAGACAGACAGACGGACGGATAGACGGACATCGTTGGCACAACAAAAGCGTTCCTTTCTGGTACGGAACCCTAAAAACAAATTGGCCAGTGCCCAGATAACCCTCACAGGTAAAAAAAAATGTTTTTTCTATAACTGGAATGTCCTGTACTAATCGTGGCTGCAAACATGGCAATTCGTGGTCCGTGTGTTAAAAATATACTAAAGATCCGGCTAATTTGTAGAGTGAAAACGCTGACTCGTTAAGAAAAAGTAATATTCAGTTCCAAATCCTGGATCTTAGAAACAGTTAACTGTGCGTATATTTTCTCTAGAATTATGGCTAGCTTTCACAATGAACAGTGTATTCATTTCAATACTGATTTTTTTTGTATATACGTAGTTTTAAGCGATTTTAAAGTCATCTAGGTTTTTTGCAATTAAAAAATTCCGTTAACATATGGGGATGCCAAAAAAAGAAAAAATAAAAGGTTACTTTTCACATTACTCAAGACAACAGATGCAGCATTTACTAAATATATCCTCAACTCGTTACTTTGTAGAGCTCTTAAAAAGAAGAAAGTGCCTTTATAAAAAAAAAGAGTGTGTGTGTACTATGTACGCACGTCAGAAGTTATACTTCTTTTACGTAACAAAACAAAAATAACTCCAAAAATTTTATCCCGCGTGCCAGTACTAAACGTTTGTAAAAAAGACGATAAAATAATAAAATAAAGATATTAAATTAATTAATTTAATTTAATAAATTATTAATTTATTAAATATATTTATTTATTATATTTATATCTAATTATTAAAAAAAAATGCATGTTTGTGTTGAGATTTGAACCCGAGACCTATTGCATATGAAGCCATGACGTTACCGTTACACCACAGAGAAGTCTTATAGCAGTGATATATAATAGGATATTATAATCAAGAAAAATAATACTGTGAAATCAGTACGGTTTGGAGTACGAACTCATATTTATTGCCCCCCAGGGGGGATATTGGGATGTAGCTGTTATCGCAATTGCATTCCAATATTTTTTGGGAATTAGCGCTCCCAGGGACCCGAGCTTGTACCAGTCGGTTTGTGTATGCCGGCTGGCGGATTTTAATACACAAATATGTTATTTGTTGTGTTGAAGACGCTAATGACCTGAGTTGTCGACGCGTCTATAATCTACAATAAATAAAATAAACATATTTAAAGAAAGCGGCACACACGAGCAATTGTATGGCAAAATCTTTTATTAATGTTATTCAAAACCGAAAACGCTCTTGTCACATTAAGACTGGTGTAACGACTAGTTATTATTAAAGACTAACTTCATGGTGATAAATTTTCGTGGCGTGGCGTGACGCGATGCGCGCGCATCTTAAAAATTCACTCTCATCATTTTTCTATAATGCGCTGAAGAAGTATAACTTCAATAAAAAAATAAAAGTACGTAATGTTAAATTTTTGCTTAGTTTATCCAACTTAGAAAAAAGTCACAACAATTTGACGGCGCTGTTAATTTTTACTTCCCACTTCTACTATGGTAGGGAAGTAATGGATTCAGTCCGAAAACAATATTTCGAGATTTTAACAGATTTTCACGTTTTGAGACCCTAGCAATCGTTTAAGATCATTTTCTGACTGATGTCTGTATGTGTGTGTGTGTGTGTGTGTGTGTGTGTATGTGTGTGTGTATGTGTGTGTGTGTGGTCAATTTTTCGCCTTCGATATCTTAAGAACGGAACAACATACGGGCATGCCGATTGTTCTATTGTGTTTATATCAGCCTTTAACTTAGATCTGATTAGATTTTGAGTCAAATCGGTTCAGTGGATCCTGAGATATTCAAAAAAACGTCCTCAATGTCACGTCTAACATAGGTAAAAAAAAATATAAATGAATTCTAGATGTTATAATATGAAAAAATGTAAATATTTTTTTTCTCTAAAATGTATAGTTTTCGAGAAAAAAAATATTTTACTAAAAAAAATAAAATTTGTACGTAAATCAAGGTAACCATGATTTTTGCTATATTAAGCTAGCCATCAGTAGATCACCAAACAAAAAAGAGGGCCATGCTTTTTTCAAAGAATAAAAATTAAATTGTGTTTTAAAGACCACCAACAGCTAAGGTTATTTGGGCCTAGTCAAAGAATAAAAAAAAAAAGTGTTTATTTTTTGCAAATATTTACTAGGTGGGAAGTATAGGACTGGTCATCAGTCGAATTTTTATATTTATAATTCCAAACAAAGTTACAGAATATAATCGAGTACAAAGAAAATGTAAATGTTTTTCTCATTAAAATTAAACAGTAGCGGCATATTTCTTATTGATTCGGTGCTCTTTAACACCTATTTGTATATAATTATAGGCTTATTTAATATTTATAAAAAAAAGAAAACGAAATGTTTTGTTTATATAAATGAAAGTCCTCAATTTATAACGCATTTACAAATGTTTAAAATGTAACAAAGAAAGTAAAATTAAATTTCTGAGTGATTCATTTCAGAAGGCTTTTTATAACGTTTGTGATTCATACGCCATTACAAATAAATCTGTATTGTGTTAATGACTTGTTTTAAATTGACCATTGGATCTCTAGTCATCGGTTACATATTTACAGGTTGTACATAAAATGCGTATAAACAAAATAAACGAAGTAAAACTGCAAGAAATGAAAGCTTTATATTTTTTTTCTCTTAATTTTCTAAATATTTAGTGGTTGATATTATTGGCAATAATTATTTTTATTTACTTTTTTTCTTAAAAATAAGTCGTTTTATTACTGTAACTTGCATGCACATACTTAAAA
This sequence comes from Mongoloraphidia duomilia, assembly GCA_039654895.1. Lineage (NCBI taxonomy): Eukaryota > Metazoa > Arthropoda > Insecta > Raphidioptera > Raphidiidae > Mongoloraphidia > Mongoloraphidia duomilia. The sequence continues at coordinate 33,498,112 of CM077518.1, read as the reverse complement.
TTGGCAAAAATATGATAGGTATATTTTAAAATGAAGATTTATTTTGAACCAGTATTGATTTTTTTATCGTCAATAAATTATCATCACAAATCCGTAACAGACTATAATCTGAGATAGTTACTGGGTTTTTTATTTATTATTAAAATTAAAAAATAAAAGAAACATACCTATTCTTTTTTAAGTTTGCAAAAATTTATTCAATTTCTTTTTTTCCAATTATGTGTTACCAAAAACTGATATGGTTATTCAAATTATTAATGATGTCATTAATCAAATTACCATTAATTAGTCGATACTCAAACCGGTCGATAAATTTTGTTCGCGTGTCAATTTGTTTGTAATGCTTCTTGACTAATAATCAAAGTTTTAAAGTTTTAGAAAGAATTAAGAAAAAATGTTACTGGTTAAAGTTAAGTGGAAAATATACTAAACTGTTAAAAAGATTACATAAATATTTGGCGAATTAACTGGAAATTTTAAAATATGCAGTTTTTCACAGCTATCATTTAAATAAATAAAAAACTGCTAAACAACCGTTGATTGACATAGCAGATAATGCCGTACAACAAACATGACTCACTCCGTTGCAAAAAGAAAAAAAACTGTTTTAAATTTATAGACTCGTATTTTAAATACTCTATTCTTAACTGTATAATGTTGCAGATACATGTATTGGTATTTTAATTGGATGCAATTTAAATTTTAAAAAAATTGCCTTAAAACTTTAAAAACACTGAGAACGTGGCTGATCAAACAAGGTATCACATTATTATTGTCAAAATAATTATTATTGCCACAGAAATATTAATTACAAAAATGTAAAACGACCATTCAACTTCAGATATTATTTTTATGATAAGCCCTGTTATTTTAAAAACAGAGAAAATAATTTTAATTACTTTAATTAAATCGTTAAAATGGATCTACTGTATATAGTCATTTTTTTAAAAATAACTATTTAAATGTTTTTGTGATACGCACGATTCGTAAAACACCAGCTCTAGTACGACGGGATAAAGTCAATCGGATCATCCTCAATTTCGGGACTGGTTTCGATATTTGGTTCTCAGTTCTAGAATTCCGAAACTAGTTCCGATATCGAGAAAGTTCTACAAAAATCGAGGCAAAAAGACTGCATATAGAAGAGACATGTATTTTTTCAAATGTTTAATGATATGGGAATCGTTGAATAAAACTTTGTGTCAGCTAAATTTGCAAACAAAGAAAAAAACAATATCGACTATAATATGATTAGGAACATTTCGAATATTAAACTTAAAAAAACTTTACTTTATATAACTCTGGACTCTTGAGAAATCATCAATCATTAGAACTAAAAAATCTATATGTTGTTAATTTTTAAATTTTTTATTATTAATTCGTGAATTCTGATAAGTTCTCCAGTTCTGGAATTGTATGTTTAAAAATTTTATCCGAAATTCCGGAATTGGGAAATCTCGAAATTCCGGTATGGAAGTCCTAAATATAATCTTTATTTTTATCATAGTCGGGAGTAGGAATCGTTGGATTGTACGCCTATCCAGTGGCCGATCACAGCACGGGAGCTTGGCACACGCTGGCCGATATAATTTCATTTTCACAGGTGTAAATTATAATTTTCGAAGAATTCTCTCAGACTGTAACAATGCTTGATCTAACAATATCTTTGTGGTAATAATTTGTTAAATTTGTTGTCTGAAGTGCATATAGTTCTGTCATTATGGAAATAATGACAGAAAGTATGTTCAACTAACTGCACATTACAACAAAAATATTCATTCAAATTTCACTGCACATACCGCAGACAAATTTATAATCTCAGGTTTAGTTAACAGTTAACGATAAGTCCGTTGTTTAAGACATCGAAACACATAAAATGCATACTGAATTATCATAACTCAACTTAGGGAAAGAGAGACAGAAAAAGACAATGTTAAAAGGTCACATAGTTTAGAATGTCTTCTAGTGCACAACGGCTATATATATAAAATAGTGCATTGATCATCCGGTAAAAGAACTGTTAAATAACAACAAAGTAAGATAAACTTGACTTCCGTTTATTAGTAGAAGCAGAAGTGTAACATGTATATCATATCAATATTGTATATATGATAATAAAATAATAAATGCATCACGTTTAGGGCTCCCATACCAAAATTCCGAGATTTTCCCATTCCAGAATTTCGGACAAAATTGTTAAAGATATTAATTACAGAACTGAAGAAATTAATATCGGAATTCCGAAATTAATGATATCAAAAATAAAATAATAGATTTAAATATTGAAAAAATACTGAAAAAAAAAATATATTGATTCACAATCCAATTTCTTTATTAATTATAATGTATGCGACGTTTCGTGAAATAGGTTTTTTCAATATTTAAATCAATAATAATATTTAATACCGATCTTAAAATAATCAATTGGTAATAAAACAGTACGTTTTTGCTTAATTTGCTTAATATGGGCCTTAATACGTATTTTTTACCAATGATTGATGATCTCTCTGGAGTTATATAAATTACAAAATTTTTAAGTTCATTAAATGTTCCTAATTATTCATAGTCGATAATGTTGTTGTTTTTTTACATGCATTATTTTCTAGACCTGTCTTAATTCGAAATTAATTCCGGAATTCCGAAACTGCAGAGAACCAAAAATCGAAACCAGTTCCGAAATTAGGGATGCCGTTCTACTCCAAAATTGTTTTTCTTTTTGCCATTAAAATGTAGGTACTACTTACAAAACGTCAACTTTTCGAACTTTCTATCAAAAGGGTCTAACCTCGGGTCTAACAGTTATTTTTCGAGGACATTTATTTAAAATTCTACAAAACTTATTTTATCAAAATGTATGTATGTTTGATAAAATAAGGGCTTTAAAATTTTCTTACCAATAATTTTATGTAGAGTATCAAATATTGTCACTTTCAAGACTACATTTTGCGTAAAAGATTTTATTTTTATTTTTTTAATTGTAGTACGGAGTTCTATAATATATTATTATACAATATTACTTAGAGACATTAACGGTCAATAACAACAGGAACCTGTTGTAATAATCTTAATTTATAAAATATTATCGTGTCAAACTACATTTCAAATTTATAGAAGTAGTTTTATAAATTATAATAACATAAAAAATCACCAACAAAAAATGCTCGAAACAATACTGAGCGATAACAACTGCATTCTATTCTAAAAGATTTTTTTTTCTAATACCCATAATTTTTATGAATATATCTTGTTTTTTTAAATACGTACATGAAAACCAGAATCTCAACATAGATTTTGTGTATAGCCACATACAAAACTCTAAATATAATAATTTGGGAGTTCAAATTAAAGAAAAATTAAATGTTATGCAATGTTAGATTTATCAGGGAACGTGGACAGAATTAAATTAAAAAATCAACGTCCAACAAAAAAATAATTCGTTAGTTTCTTAATTTATTTCTGTCCACGTTCCCTGATAAACCAAACATTGTATAAATTTCATGGACGAAAGTTTAATAATGAATTAAATGTTATGTTTAGGGTAGTGGTTTATACTAAGAAAATATTGATTTTTATGTTGTGTTGGTAATTATGATTATGTTATTGATTTATGATTCATGTACTAGACGTTATTGTTTGGATTATTGTTCGTTTTCTGTATTTGTATTAATTGTAATAATTTTTATTACGAAAATACGTTTATCCCACACACGAAGTCAAATTGAAATCAGTTGACCAAGTTATATAAACTTCAAATCATATTTCAAATAGCATTGTGTATCTTCTTTCTCCATTCACTTTCATTAACGTAAGCATTATTTATTTTAATTCACGCGTCTTTTGTATTCCATTCTCATTGTCATCTAACTGTAATCACGTCGAACACATTTGCTTACACCATCTACATTGAATACTAATAACCCAACACTGGCCATCCTCTTTTATTATATTTACATAAATACGTGCTTTATCTCCCTTGAGCATATAAGGAATTGTTTGTGTACAGCTAATGTTGACAAGATTGGAATTTCCTGTCAAACTTTGAATCAGTGACTTTTTATAGATTTTTAAACAATTGAGGCCAACACGTAATGGACGCGGCTGCCGGTTTTTTGTGTCTTTTCGCCCTGTTTAAAGTGGATTATAAAACAATGGTTATAATCAAGTCTGCCATACGTCCGGATTTCGATTCTGCCCGGGTTTCTGTCCTAATTTGAAAAATATCCGGGATTACCAAAATTTAATTATTAAAACTTTAAAAATAATATCATTCTAGGTTTTCAGTTTTCTTATGAAAAAATACACAAAAACGAGAAAATAAAGGTTGCATCTTCTGACGAATAATATAAATGTACGAGCACAAAGAAAAAGATGAATACGACCAAATAGGTATAATGATTTGCATTAATAATTATGTATCTGATTTGAAGTTACCATAATTTGTATAGTCCAGACGGAATCACCGCCCTCGTTTGAAAAATTATTCGCATTCAATTTTTTTGCAGAATCGTGTTCAGGATAAAGCACTTATATTAAAAAGCATGTTTCTAGCTGAGTCGATTTCGCTTACATTTTAAAGAAACTTTTTTGCAAAGCTAATGAGCTTTAGCTTCAAATTTTAAATGATACTTATCATATAATTTAACATCTACCAAGGTGCAGTAAATTTTACTCTCCACAACTTTGTAATAAATTGTGCAAATATAAGGTCCTGCAGTGTAACATGAAACAAATGATAATATTATTAGTGTATTTGCCATATGGCACATACACTATTGGCGTCGGTCGGATGGCGGGACCTAGGGGTTGGACCAAAATTTCTCGACGTTTCATAGCCTCCTGAACAATTTGGCACCATTTTTGGAAATGTTTATAGATATATGTATATATATATGTATATATATATTTATATATATATATATATGTGTTCGCGGCATAACTCTCGAAAGACTTAATTGATTTGAACGAAATTTGGTAGACACGTTGGAATCCATTACCGCACGGAACCTATTTAAAATGGGCCTAATCGGACCATTTTAAGGGTAGTTTTTAGGGGTTGAAAAAAGTTTTTGGGCCCAAAAATACCGAAAAAAATCTCAGAATTGTTTCAAAATTGGAATTTAACCCTTTAGTAGAGATTAAAATGTGTTGCTAAAATTTTAACAAAATCGGCACGACAGGACCGGACTTACAAATTTTATGAAAACACTAGTTTACGGATAGTGATTTATTTGTTGACGGATATATTTAATTTGGTACAGAGGTTGCATTGATAATAATATTGAAATTAGGAAAAAAAATATTATTTTAAGGGATGTATTAAGGGGTTAAATTTTTCATTTTGTCCAAAAACAAACTTAAGTTCACATAATAAAGCCACAAGGCCTGCATTAGCAAATACACTATATTGTCGGCAGGGTTTTGGCACTGCGACCCGAGTTTTTATTTATATAATTGATACAAACACGAAATTCACAAAATGTTTGTAATTTTTCCAACTTTAGCATAATATGTTCTGTAAATAAGTTTATTATAATCAAAATTTCTACGTAAAATTCTTAACATTGTTAATACTAACCTAGCATACATTTTAAGCAATTCTATAACAGTTCAGCAGTGTCAATGACGTTATTTGACCATCTCACTCGTACTAATCAAAACAGTAAGCTTTAAAAGAAGATAACAAATCAATAAAGTTCCAGGGGCGTTGGCGCTCTGGAATCACAGAATTCGCTAGATTATTTAAATTCAGTGACAAATAACCGCCCACATGACAGAACTAACTTACGCGTTGTTTCATTAAAAAACGAGTTTTTGGCGTTCAGCTTATCCGTGTTTTGTCAGCGTTGTTGTTGTTGTTGCGTATACAACATATATACCTAATTATTTCAGAGGCGTAGCGTTACGCTTCTAAGATTGGCTAGTCTTACTTTTTCAAAAGATTCTACTTAGCTAGAACCCTTTTTTTTCAGAGAATTGACATAATATACGAACACTATTACGATTGAATTTTTATTTTTAGCTTAAGATATATTTGCATAATTTTGAAAAAAATTCCTGTATTCTGATATGTTTCAGTATACAGTGAACATTCCACAAGGTAGGGAGTTAGGAGGTCGAAATTCCGCTTTTTTGAAAAGTAAGCGTTCTTATACAGAAAAGATTCCTCACTTGTCTACACATCTAGTGTTGCCGTCTAGACAAGACAAGACAAGACAAGACTTCACTTACGTCTTGACTTGAAATATCAAGACTTCACTAAGTCTAAGTCTAGATTAACAAACTCACCTAGCCGGAAACTGGGGGTTTCGGGTTCAAGTCCCGACAGTGGTCATTTGATTTTTTTTTAGATATAGCTCAAAAATCATGGCAGCTTAGCTGTCTGAGATATTTATTATTTTCACCTCTAATTGTTATGTGAATAATATGGTGTGGATATAAGGGGTTTTAAATCGATTGATTTTATCTTATACCAATTAATTACTGTCCACAGAAACTCAAAACGTTGTTTATCTATAGGTAAAACCTAAGGCTTCCCGGCCTAACGAGTTTATCAAGTTGTTAAAACTTATAAAAAATGTTAACTCTCGCATGTATAATGATTCGACTGTTTAATAGCTGTACTATGCTTTGCAGTTTATTTAAATAGTCGACTCTCGCATGTAGTGTGTTTTCAACGTGAAATTGCTATATATAAGAAGAGATCGGTTTCCACTCTCGGGCACTGTGGAGAAATCGGTAACTCACCTAGCCGGAAACTGGGGGTTTCGGGTTCAAGTCCCGACAGTGGTCATTTGATTTTTTCTTATATATAGCTCAAAAATCATGGCAGCTTAGCTGTCTGAGATATTTATTATTTTCACCTCTAATTGTTATGTGAATAATATGGTGTGGATATAAGGGGTTTTAAATCGATTGATTTTATCATATACCAATTAAACTCTTGTCTTGTCTAATATCAAGACTCTAGATTATTTTCAAGAGTCTAGATTAGTAGTAGTAGGTAAAGTAAACCTTTACATACTACTACTTAGTTTATCTAGACTTGTGAAAATTGTCTAGAGTTTTGGCAAAAGTCTTGATCTAGATAAAGCAAGTCTTGTCTTGTCTTGAAAATTTCTAGACAAGACTTTTGCAAGTCTTGTCTTGAAAATCTAGACAAGACAAGACAAGAGTCTAAAAAGTCTAGATCTAGACGGCAACACTATACACATCAGATGAAGCTCATAAGTACCTACATTTATATATTTAGCACAAGCACATAATATGCTAGGGATGGATATGTAGGAGAACGAACTGTCGAGAGATGTGCAGGACTTTTGTTGCTTGAGAAATAATTAAGAGGAACGTCGTTCGTAGTAAAAGTGTTCATATGAAGAGGACGCAACAGTGGAATTTTAGGCGTGCAGTTAACTTGTATAATAAATTAAAATCATTAATATTATTATCATCTCAGCATCTTGCAATTCATTTTTATTCCTTGCAGTGGAAACAGATGTTAAATGACTGAGCTTTATTTACGCCAAAGGGGGCTGTTTCCTGTACACTTGTGATTACGAATAATTACTATTAATTGTCTAAAAACCGCTAATAATGTAATTTATTTCTGCATTAGACGCGTTCATTACAGTGTAATAAATGTCAAGAGTGTATTATATGTCCGCAGTTACTCAAGTTTCATTAAAACCGGGACCGTTAGCACAATTCGCCGTAAATTTCTTCCCACCACCGATATTTATCTGCAATACGTCCTGTCCTTTCTGTGCTATTTTTAATACATTAGGACACAGTCTGTTAGAATAAAAATGAGTCCCGGATGCTCTCAAGAGATGTGTAAACCACTAAACAAGCAGATTAGAATAACAATGACAGATACATATAACCTCAATTTTAACCAAGAGCTAACCAAGGAAGGTAGAATATAGCTGAATATGGATCTTTACGTCTTTTCCGCGACAAACCACTTTTCTGAAATTTTCCCGAGTCAGTTCTAGCAGAAATTTCTCAGTAGTAAAGATATTTACACATCAAAAAGTGATTTCTCAAGAATGGTCTCGTGAGAGGATTTATAATTATTATTTGTGTTTAATGTTGTTTATTCGAAATTATTATTTAGCAACTTTCCATATCTCTCATATAATATGAAAATATTAAATTGTGCCACAGTCACTTTCAATGGATAGTTTTAAATTCTAAACTAGGTCCTTGTCGGCTTAGAAAGTTATTATGGAAAGTATAAATGAAAATTTGAAGTTAAAACACAATTATAATCTACTAACAATATGGTATTTTACACTGAAAAACAACCTATAAATTATATGTTCTTTTTTTAGTAGCTTCATAATTCATAGTTACAATTCGAAAAAGTACGTTCTTGTATGAAATTGTAAATACACACATTAAACTTTGTTTTAGAGTTCAACGCCGATTTTTGCGTTTTACTATTTTTTGTTACAACAAAATTATTGCATCAGAAAAAAAAACCGGAAAAAACAAATAAATACGTATTTTATAAGATAATTAATTTATAAATGAAATATATACAAACAAAAAACTTATTATAATTGGTAATAATATTGTCAAGTAAAAAGCAAAATTTTATATCTAACTATCTGAGCCATCATAAAAATGCTAATCTAATCTATTTCTATTAATTAAAAATTTATGGCTTAATTTATCAAGAAAGTGAGTAAAAATAAATGACTTAAAACTAATTACGTTTTAAAACAATATCGACGTTACGGTTTATAAAATTTATATATTCAGTAATTAAACAATCGATACTTTCGGCGCTACTGAACTAATTCAACAGACTTTTATAAAAAAAATGCCATAAATATAATTAGTTACAGGCATGATTACGTGTACTATGGTGCTGTAAAAACGCAGCACCCTGCCGAGTGTTTATTGGACATGGATGAACATATTTCATATGATTTAGACATTTCAAGTAAACGAATCACATGCATTCCTAATAATTTGTTAGCAGCTACTGTTTGTAAGTATGTATAATAATTACTATTAAAGGAGTGCCTTCATTATTAGTTTATTATTTTAATATTTCGCAAATTTGTACTTTTAATTAATTGGTCTTCTCAAATTACAAAACTTGTATGCGAACAGAAGCTGTATCTTTGTATAATTATATTTTTTTTTGTAAATTTATCTTTAAAATTGTGGTACTGAGTTAAAGAATATTGTTATTATAGATAAAAGTGTTGCAACATAGTAGTTTATTTACGGTAATATAAAATTATTAAAAAATGTTTTTAATTTATTAAAATGTTTAAATTATAATAAAACAACACGTTGTATCTATTAAAACATTTACGATGTATTATTATGTTTCGATATTTGCAATAGTGTATATAATTATATCAATGTTAATCAACGCGTTGTAAAGCAACAATATTGCGCAATGCTTTTACTACCCAAAAAGAACGTTGAAAACTGTTAGAAAAGACAATATTTATCTTATATATTTTATGGCTAGTGTCGAGGTGAGAAAATAGCTTTCAAAAAGTACAATAGTGTCCAAGAAACTGAAAATTATTCTCCTTTTTTTGAGGCCACTAACTGACAATCTGGTTCTAGGACCAATTTAGAAGCCAGTCGATACTGTCTCATTCAAGAACCTAGGAACTGGGGGTTTGACCGTTTGGAAACGACCCAGAGTAACAACCATAATATAAATTATAAACAATGCATCTGAATAATTTTAGCTATTATTAAGCTCCAATGATCAAACGTAATATTACATACAAATATATTATATTGAATATACCATTATTACAGCGATTTTAACACTTTAGGGACTAAAATAAATTATAAAATTTACAAGTGAATAATAGGGCCTCGATAGGTCCTCAAACTACCATTGCTAGAAGGTATGGTCAGAGTTTATTTTTGTTACTTATTTGATTAGCATTTATTCAATCCATGTGCTACAGCACGATTTTACATTTCCGTAATTTAATTCTTTTCACAAAAACACTTGGATTATCAAAACAAATATCAGTCACTGACGAAGCTTTTTGTGATTTTTCCGATAATTATCATTCTTGAACTATATGCGTATATAACATGCGATTCATCAGAAACACAATTCACTATGTTTTGATAAGGTTACTTTTAGATCACCTCTATTTTCGCATTTAGAATGACAGTTGCAAAAATAAATAATCAGAGCTAATTTTAAATTTTCGAACATATATGCTTTGATGATGTTGAAGTATTCCACTCATTTCCTGAACAGAGTTGAATCCATAAATTTGCGTGCTGCAGATTACTGAAGACAAGGACAATGGCCTTTTTGTGGGTTGATATACATAATATGCAGGCGAGATATTTGACCACGATGACGCATCACAGGTAGGCCCGTTGTAAATATGTTGCAGCAAACATAACGCTTTACCAAAAGCTCACTTCAGGTTTTATTAACCTTTCAATGGCTGAGTACCTAGTGAATTTATTAACATTAAAAATAGTGTTCAATCACATTTTTGTTATTCGAAAGGCCACATATTAGGTATATGTGGGATATTTCCAGATAAAAAAATAAAAAGTAAAAAACATGTATTTAAAAACTAAAAAGATTACAATCTTCCATTGCGTATTTCTGTAGAAAAGATAAACAGTAGCATATTTTCCTACGTTTTTTAACTCGCTTTCTTGTCTGTTTGTCTGTTCGGTACAAATCTTGCAATCGAAATTTCGACTAGTTCTTTATTAAGCTAGAGCTTTAAAATTTTGCACACGTGTATAAGTCCGGTGACAATGCAATATAGTATATCAAATATCGTTTTAAATCCAATGTGGCGGACACCCCCAAGATGGCGAATTACCTTTTTCTTCACAACCCTCTTGGTATGGGTATGAAATGAAAGAGCTTTACGAGAAGAATACGATGAGCTATGTGATGTCATTTTTAACCCAATATGGCGACCGTCTCAAGACTAAAAAGAGAAAAAATAATTATTTAAATTAAAAAACTTTTTAATATACCACGTTTTTAAAACGGACTAAAAAGTATAAAATAATTTTTCCTAAACGAAAAACGTGAGTAATAATAGTAAGAAGTGTGGAGAGTAACTGTCGTTGAGAAAACTCACGTGAACGTTTTTCGTTTAGGTGAAATTATTTTTAAACGGTTTTATTTAGCTTGACCCCGTATACCTATGTGTTTGTTTGTTTGTTACTATCTTTGTTTCAAATATTGCGACCGATTTTTCACCCAGTTCCCGTTATCCGATTGAGTTGAAATTTTGCACACATGTGTAGATCCAGTGACACTACAATAATATGGTAACTAGTTGACCGGCCCGGCTTTCGTCCGGGTGTAAATTGAACTTTTGAATTTTCACCCACTTCCCGTGATCCGATTGAGTTAAAATTTTGCACACATGTGTAGCTCCGGTGACAATACAATATTATGGTAACTAGCTGACCGACCTGGCTCCCGTCTGGGTGCAAATCGCATTTTTGAATTTTTACAGGCAAAATGTCTTGCTCCGGTAGGTAACGTTTCAGTGGATCGGATAAATGTAATAAAATCAGACTAAGCAAATAAAGCACACTAAAAAATCAAATATAAAAAAAGGTAAAAAAACTTTTCAAGTTAAACGGTTTTATCGTACACGCGATGATATACTAAAAGCTAGAAAATAATTATGGGACTTTGATAATAATAATAATAATAATTGCCTTTATTAGGGCGGAGTTCAGCTATGCTGCTCTTCCACTCAACCCAAAAGATTCATGATACATATACATAATAATAATAAAAAAAGAAATACATGGACACTGGTTAAAACAATGTTAAAATACAGACAACGTCGGACATCAGCCAATTAAAACATAAACAATATAAAACAGTCAAAATACAAACAATATAAAACCGCTATAACAATAACCAAAAACTCAAAAATTAAATTTAATATGCGTGCGGCGAAATGCTTTCACATACTCCCTTGCACACCGATTAAATACAGGTGGGGAAGTTATATTTTTAAAATGTGCAGGAAGTTTATTATACAATTTTGCTGCCGTGTAAGAAAAGGATTTGACGTAGGTCGAACGTAAGGATAAGGGAACGGCAAGCTGGTGTTTAGAACGAATGTTAACATCATGATGATTGGCACGTTCTTCAAATCTTTCAGCTAGATAGATTGGCTCATTCCGTACAAAGATTTTGTGAACGAACAAAATCAGATGCAGAAAACGTCTTTCCAGCATATTAAGCCATCCTGAAACAGCTAATTTCGGACTGATGTGATCAAATCTCCGCACATTATAAACATAACGCAAGCAGGCATTTTGCATTTGTTGAATTCTCTGCCTATCAATTTGCAACAGACACGGCCCATAGACAACATCACAATAGTTAAACACTGATAGAACATAAATGTTACACAGATGGAGTTTAGTTTGTACCGTAAACACATTTCGATATATATAAAGTGTTTTAAGTCGCATGTATGCACAACGTAACATTTTATTAATTTGCATTTTAAAATTAAAGGAGTTGTCTAGAATTAGTCCCAGATTTTTTGCGCTGTTAACAACCGGGAGTATGTTATCACAAACAGAAACCCTTATATTATTGGTGTTAATTTTATCCAGAACGTGTTTTAGGCCAAGTACCATTACGACAGATTTAGACGGATTTAATATTAAGCCATGGCTTTTGGAAACATCACAAAGCTTGTGAAGGTCTTTATTTAAAGAATCTAAGGCTATATCTAAATTTTTAGGCTCAAAGGAAATGTACATTTGGGTATCATCTGCATATTGATGAAAACTAGATGCATTGACTTTATCACCAAAGTCGGCAGTATAAACAGAATACAAAAAAGGTCCTAATATTGATCCTTGCGGAACGCCGGAACTTACTCTTAATTCTTCCGAGTGTATATTATTTATGACTACTTTTTGGGAACGGTCGGATAAATAATTAAGAAGTAATTCTACTGAATTGTCATCAACACCAAAATACGAAAGTTTGTTGCACAAAAGTCTATGATTCAACATATCAAATGCTTTAGAATAATCAAGTAGGACAAGCAATACAAGTTTACCTCTATCAATAGAATACAGCAAGTCATCACATACATTCGCTAATACAGTGGCCGTACTATGAAAAGATTTAAAACCAGATTGATGCGTGGGTATAATTGGTTTGAAGTAAGCTTGGAGTTGTGTGTTCATCGCTCTTTCTAATACTTTTGACAAAACTGGCAAAATACTAATTGGTCTATAGTCTTTCATTTCTGTGGGATCCGCTATTTTCGGTAGCGGTCGAACTTGTGCTAGTTTCCAACTAGTGGGAAAAGTGTTCACTTCTATACAGCAATTAATGATATGAGTTAAGGCTGGGATACAGTAATCGGAACATAGCAGGATCATTTTAAGTGAAATCTGATCATCACCAATAGCATTAGAAGTAATGGAAAACAAATAATCTCTAACCTCAACCTCAGAGAGCAACCTGAAGGAAAAAGATGTAGCCAGTTGACTTTTACGTAAAGAATAGTATGCAACTGTTTTTTCTATCAAGGAGTTGTCTGGCTTTGCTGCGTTAATATAGTAGTTATTTAGCTCATTAGGTGAGAAAGGACAATTTGATGTGCTAGATAATATTTTTCCTGAGATATTTAAACTTTTCAGACGATTCCATGCTTCCTTGGATGATGCATTACTGAACCGATAATCGTAATACGCCTTCTGTTCGCTACGTATAGACTTTGTAACGAGGTTACGAATCGATTTGTAGTCATTCCAATATTGTGCATTGCTACGATCGTATAGATGTTTAGAATAGGCTTTATTACGTAGTTCAATCATTGACTTAAGATTGCTCGTCAACCATGGTGCTTTTGGTTTCGTGAAACGTTTTGTTTTAATAGGAGCATGTTTTTGAAAGAGCAAATGTATGCATTGAACAAAATTGCTGACTTTACTGTCTATATCATTTAGATATACTATATCAAGCCACGGAGTTACTGAAGCATCTGTATTGAAAGATTCTCGAGAAAAATTCGAAAAATCACGATAGGTGCAAATACGAGATTTATCGACAGTCTTAGTTACATTGAGTGTGCAGAAAGTAAGCTTATGATCGGTTATCTCATGCATGTCTAAAACACCCGAATCACTATTTTTGATGGAGTCACTGATACTCACGAAGTCTATTAAAGTGGATGTCATCAGACTAAAATAAAATCGTGGAGCGCATTTAGTAGAAAATTTTCTTTTGTTGGAGCTTGGACTTTCGACTGTCTTCTTTGATCTTAATATTGTGGTTAAATCGTTTGTTATACTAAATGCGCCCCACGATTTTATTTGAGTCTGATCAAAGTCCTAGACTGGTGACCCATAATTATTTTCTAGCATTTAGTACATCATCGCGTGTACGATAAAACCATTTAACTCAAAAAGTTTTTTTACATTTGTTTTTATTTAAGTACTTTTTAGTTCGTTTTAAAAACGTGGTATCTACTCGTAATAGGTACTAATTGAAATTTTTTTTTATTTACATAATTTAAATTAAAATGACGTAATTTAAAAAAAAACTGTGCCAAATGATACCATAATTGATTCCCAGGAAGAAGGAAGAAGATAAGAAAAAAATGCAATGGAAAATTCAACTCTTTCAGTGCAGACCACAGGACATTATGGAGTTTGAGAATAAATACAATTTAAATTATTTAGCATCGTAAAAACAATAATTTAAACGATTTATTTGTTTTTGAAAAACACTACATTGTATATTATTATCAATAATGAAATAATATTGTATTGCTATGTATAAATTACAATTTTTATTTATCCGTGTCATTTTTTGTTTTGGGTCAACTTACAAGTACAGATATTAATAATTTATTGATATTTACGAAAACAGTTGTCTTTAGCACGCATGGAGATGCAACGAACAGAACGGAGTGTGGCAATGTTTATGTAAATTTTGCGTTAACGCATCGATGATTGTTGTGATGTTTGCAGAGCATTTTATTACACACGAGGTTGGAATGTGTTTAGCGAATTTTTTGTTACAATGCTGAAGACACATTATGTGTCCTATATATATATATTGTACAATACATTAATACTACGTACGAGTATATAAGACTGCTAATCCAATTGATGACTCACTCCTGTAAACGCAGAGATGCGTTATTTGCATTGTTTTGATAGAAAACGTCTAACCGAAACTTAATATAAACAATGAAAGTGAAATGGTAAACACAAGATGTCCTAGAAATAGATGCATGCGAGTTTTACATATATGCCGGGTGTCGACGCCTTTTGAGTTAGAAGAAATTGGAATCTTTAAGAGGTTGATTAATCGATAGGGAGACACAAATTGGCATAGATGTCGAATTGTTGCGCTGCCCCAAACCTCCCCCCCCCAGCACACACAACATTGTTATTTTAAGTAGCACCCTGTATTTTTTTGACAGATTCAGAAAAAAGACCTCATTTTGAGCATTGTTTGTGTTAAAAAGTACCAGGCTAAAAATTGTTTGATATATATCTGAGGTCAAAATTGGAGAAATTGCCATCTATAATAGCTTCAGAAATTTCCATAGCTTATGGAATAAAACTATTAATTATAATTATATGGTAAATTCTCCAACTTTGGCCTTAGATATTTCATAAGCCAATTATTTTAGCTTGGTACTTTTTTATGCAAAAAAAGGGCTCAAAAATAGGTCCTTTTTCTGAATCCGTTGAGAAAAACTACAGGGATGCTATTTAAAAGAACACTGTTGTATGTCACATTAAATCAAAATTTATAATAGGTATATTTGATACAAACACATAACCCTCCGGCTTCCTTTACGTGTCACAGTCAGGTAAACGTATCAGATATTAAACTGTCGGTGGATAAAATCATAATTTTACAAATAATAAATGTAATATATTAATTGATCATGATCACAGTAGGTAAATTCCTTACGTTCCATTTATGGTTATTATATTGATATGATGGCATACAATAAACAGTTATTCCAAAGTGGCAGAGTTAGCGACTATCTATAAGTTGTTGGACGACATGTCCGCCCACAAGACCTAGGTCCCACCCACCCTGTTTCCAACAGCTGAGTCAGTCGTGTTACATACATATGCTACATTAAGCATATTGATGTTCTACACTATGCAAAGCGTTAATATACCGAGACCTGTGATTTGTATCATAGACGAAACAGTTTTTTTAGAATGGATCACAACAATAAATAAATATACCTCTAATTGAAGAATTTTACTGCAAACGTCATTACTAATACAGTGTATTGAAAAATTAGAACGGCGAAAATTACCAGACATCAAATATTTCTTACAAGAAATCTTTAGGATGTTACTTATTACTTTATCAAAAAGAGTTTGACTGGAAATTAATTTTTAAATGGTATTTCAATAGACATAGAAAATAATAAAATTTGGCACACTACCTATTTAATATTAGTGGATGATACAATTTTCAGAGATAGTCAGTTGAAAGTTATTTAGGTTATTTACGTCAAACTAAGGATAATCTAAACGGTGCATTTTATTAGATACTTTCACGTAAATGGCTTACTGGTCTCTGGATGACCTGGTCAAGTTTGCTGGTCTAAACCGGTATAGTACCAAGAGTCTAAAAATCATTAAAAAGACCCTTCTGTAACGAAATAAATGTTAGCGCCATATTATTCAATTTTTGTTTTATATGTCACAAATTAAATGTATTGTATTTCTTTTATCTGCAGCTTTTCTATTTAACGCGTAAAAAGTCGATACATATTATGTCGAATGGTAAAATTAATTTCATACCCAGTTAATTTCTATATGAGTAATGATGAAATTATGACTCACGAATATGCATTATATGCACCTTATATGTCCTCAAGAAAATAGGTCAGAATCGTCAGAACTCAGCCTGTCTGTTACATAACCTGACGTAAACACGTATGAATTGTTGTTTTGAGTACTGAATTAACGTGATGCATTTTGTTCTATTTGGAGTTGACATTTCAATATATTCTGTTAATATCTGCACATTGCCTTGTGGACTACTATAATTATTTTGATAGAATCCCATATAGGGTATTACTACTGGTAGATGCTCATCGGAAAACCGCGTTAACCTAAAAATGCGATATTGTAAGTTAGTTTCAACAACTAATAGTAACACACGACGTAAAGATTATCAGATTGATACAAAATAATGATTTGTTAATTTTTCACAGTACAGACGGGCTTAAATAATTTATTCAATTAAATGTAAGGATCTGCCTTAAATCAGTACTTACATATAAATAACGGAACCTCTATCTGTAGTTTCGTTTTCTTGCGGGGTTTCGGATATTGTGTATGATAACTAGACCGGATAACATCTTCCCAAAATGTTTGTGTCATTTTGTTTATACTATCATCAGTTTAAAAGCATTTTTTTTTGTACAAGCTGGCACCCAAACTTATAGTCTAATATGGTAATTTTTTATCCGACTACGTTCGAAAACCGATCTTAATATTATTGGCATTAACCGCATTTTACTAGAAAGCAATTATTGTTTACTTTGGTACTTATTATTGTTATTAAAATTAAGAATTGGTTTTTGAGGTCACTGTTATATGACTCGACTTAAATTTGGCAAGTAGATAATATTCAATCGCTAAAGCGCTTGTGACATTTTAAATCAGCAATTTGTTCTATTATTGTTGTGCAAGAAATTATAATCTTTATTCACTGCGAACGTTATAAATGTTGTAATACTATATTTTATAAAAAATAAGATTTACAATTGTTTGTGTAATCTATGTATATGCATTAAATTACAAAAAGTCATTAAGTTATCTAGCAGAAATTTCTTTGCTATAATTCATTGCCAAAGTAATGGTAGTATAACTAATGTAATAATAACACTGCTTAGTTGTTTGTAGGTACATTAGGTTGCAAAGATTTCCAATAATAACATTATTTGTATAGTTTATTTTCTCATAAATAATTCATTGATGTTTATTCGTAATTTTCTTGTGAAAAAATGTATTAAATTTTATATTTCCCTGCTTGGTGTGGCATTTCTTAATCACAAAATATTATTTTATAGAAAACGCAAAAGACTTTTTACATTTGTTCTACCTAATATAAGGGTATTTTTTGCTTCAATTTTACAATTATAATTCAGTTCAGACAGTTGTGTTACAAACAATATTACTACAATTTGCCTATTGAAAAATATTGTAGATTATAGAAATTTGTCTATTAAACATATTTAAATATCTGAGCATATATGAGCAAAACACTACTGAAGCAGGTCGGATGGTAGGGCCTAGGAGGGAGGCAATAAAATGTTAACGTTTGGCATCGATTGGAATAACTTGGCATGTATTTCCACATGGAAGAAATTTGGTACACATGCGGGGTTCTCATAATTACATGAAATCTCTTTAAAATGAGCATAAGCCGAACATTTTAAAAAGCATTATTATTTTTCTAATTTACAAGATATTTTTGACCGAGTTGACAACTACGTCAAGGCCATGCATTTGCAAATGCTGCAGACATTCGTCTATGAAAAGGTTAAAACTAGAATCGTAATAATATGCATACTAAATGTGCATACATAATAATAAAAGAATGCTGTTAAACTAGAAAGTGTTCGCCCACCGATCTAAACCAAACCAGGTAACGTATGTGTCTGATAATAGCACCACTTGCTATAATTCAGATTATCCAACTGTTGAGAAATTATTATGTTGACACTGGGTGTCATCTTGTACGTATAATGCAACAAACATCGATATCAGAACCATCAATATAAGTCATGTGTCAGTATTAATATTATTCTTCAAGAAAAAAACTTAGCACATAATATTATCTCTACATATTATAATATATTATAATTTGCTGATGGGAAAACTGAAAGAAATCTACGTAGGTAATTATCAAATAAATAGATATATTATAAATAAAATTGCAACGTTTATACTCTACGTCTGGACCGACCTCGATGACATTTTTATAAAAATATTAATAATATTAATAATAAAAAGTAAGTAATATATTATATATTTTTATATGCAGACTACGTTAGGCTCAAGAAATCGACGTAGGTAACTCGAATGAAGCCGAGTACAAAATTGAAAATAGTAATGAAAGATTCTTTACCGGAACTAAATTTACTATATTAGTGAAATAAGATAATATATCAGACGACATTGTCGCTATAATATTAATTTTTAAAAGGTAACAATGTCGTCTAATACATTATGTTAATTTAGTGAATTTAGTTGCGGTTTATAGGAATCTGTATTATCTTATTGCTTATTATTATTATTAATAATTGCATTGTTAATATAAAAATACCGCAAAAATAATCTATATTTTGATTAAAATAAATTTATTCAGTTGTTACTACATTCATGACTGTTCACTCCGGCTTTGCCCGGGTGCAAATCACTTTTTTTGTTCACTGTTCCCACTTTTGTTCTATTGTCTAACACACCAGCTTTTTTTAACCTAGTTTAGTTTGATTACGTTACAATTCACACTTTGTTTTTCTATAAATACATTTTTGAATGTTACAGTGAAGGGTTAGCAGGGGGATCAGCGACATCCTTACTAAATTATAAATCCAAAAGTAACTCTGTCTGTCAGTCTGTCTAATACCTTTTCACGCCTAAACCGCTGAACAGATTTCGATAAAATTTAACAAGGAGATAGATTACATCCTGAGGAAGGACATAGGATACTTTTTGTCTAAAAAAACGGTTTTGCCCGAGTGAAAAAGTAATCTCTGGAACTAACGAACCGATTCTAAAAATTCTTTCACTAATAGAAAGCTACGCAGGGGGAGAGATTCTCGCGGGGGGCAGGGGGAGAAATTCTTGCAGGGGGGGTAATAAATAATAAATTCTTATGTCTGGAACTATACTGAACCGATTCTAAAAATTCTTTCACTAATAGAAAGTTACGCTGGAAGAGAGATTCTCGCGAGGGGCAGGGGGATACATTTTTTGCAGTGGCTAATAAATCATAAATTCTTATCTATGGAACTACTAAACCGATTCTAAAATTTCTTTCACTAATAGAAAGCTACGCAGGGGGGGGAGATTCTCGCGGGGGCAGGGGGAGAAATTCTTGCGGGGGCGTAATAAATCATAAATTCTTATCTCTGGAACTACTAAACCGATTCTAAAAATTCTTTCACAAATAGAAAGCTAAGCAGGGAGAGAGATTCTCGCGGGGGGATAACAAATTAACAATATACTAAATATACGTGAGCGGAGCTATTAAATCATAATTTCATACCACCCGGGCGAAGCAGGGACGGGCCGCCAATATTAAAATAATGTAAAAAGTCGAAATAAAATAGAGCATTTTAACATAATAAGTGAAACGCGAAAAAGTCTTTTTGAAAAAAAGAATTGAATTATCCACTTTCATTCATCAAACATATAGCACCCCAGATACTATTTATATGAAGTAATTAATGACAACATGAAAACAGAAAAAAAAGTTACTCACTTTTTTTAAATATGACATTAAGTGAACATGAAGCTGTAGAAGTGAGATATACATACAATATACAAATGGCCGTGATCTTTTAGATTAATTGATATGAAAATGCCGTTTGAAAGATACGATACCGTTTAGTCGGTAAGTGAATTGATGTAAAAATATTGTATTAACAACATAATATTAATAAATCTGAAATTGATTGATTGCTACAAAAATACTTTTCAGGTTAAAAAAATATTGCCATGTTTTTTATTTTAATGCACTCACTTTTCAAGAGCGTTATTTTATGGCTTGTTCTTAATCATAGTTGCATATTTATTATAGTACCTACGATACAGTTAAAGTGATGTAGTCTAACATTATTCTTAAAGGGTTCAGTACCTCCGAACGGAACCTTATTACTGAGCCTACGATGTCCGTCCATCCGTTACAAGGCTCTATCTCACAAACGGTAAGGGGTAGCTAGTTGAAATTTTTCAATCTGTAAAAATAACAACAGACAATCTGTCAGATTGTCTGTTCTTGTGGCATGAAGCCTGGCAAATAATATCAATTTTAATAAATTAATGGTTTCTATTTGACTACAACACTGACTCTAGCTGTACTATAGAGCTGCTAACATCATCGTTCGACTAAATCTAAAGGTCCCTAGTTCGATCCCGGGTTTCGGATCGCAATATTTTTGTTTTTTTTATTCATCAAATATTTTGTTAATATATTTATTATATTTTTTGCTTTAAAATGAATTCAATTAAATTTGATACGGAACAATTTTGAAACACTGAAAAGAACAAAATAAAATATAAGTAAAAAAACTTTTTAAAAACCAGCTTAAATAAATAAATCTGTTAATTTTTTACCCCTACCTAACTCCTTTTTTTTATTATTGTGGGGAACCCTCGGTGCGGGAGTCTGACTCGCATTATTTGTTCGGTTTTTTTCTAATCTGGTTTTTGTCCAGGGTGAAAAGAAATTTGGTGTGTCGATATTACTCGTACACAGGTTATAAGGCTGCTTCGTTATAACATTGTTTAGATATTGGTCTACTTGATCATCGAAAAGATGTAAAATTTTTGTATTTTATTGAAGCTTTATATCGTAAGTTGACTTTGCAATGAAATGTCTGTTCTATTTTACATTGCTCAAGGTTAGTCAGCATAACGTTAGGCACATAAAGTTTAACTGCATATTAAAAGTTTATGATGTGCAAAGAATACTCTGCAATTTGACAAAGTGAAAATTTATTTTAATTAATTTCACACAAATCAAATAAAAACTTCATTAATTGTGCTGATCTGATATACGATTTTTGCAAACTTGTTAAGGTAATTTCTCTCTCACACAGGAAATATTAAATTTTTATGATTGAACTAAATGTGTGTTCCCATCCCTGGAGATAGGAGTGCAATGGAATATGTATTGCTAGACATAATTAATGCAGTAATCATTGTACTTAGTGCAGAATACCGCACACAAAGACAGCGTGTCTGTTTTAATTGAATACAATAACGCGTTATGTTTTGTTATTTATATAAATGGTGATTGGTAATTCAATTCGAATGACACACCATACGTATTTTAATATGTAAGTATCGATACTTGTAAATAAAATGGTAATGCGGGGTCTTTTTCTGTAATTCAGTTTTTTTGCGGGTTTTTCGAAGTTTTCAGGTTTTACCTAAACGGGAGAATGCGTTTCCTGAATTTTTATTTCGTCTGTTTGTACCGACATCACTCGAATGCGGCTAAGTCGATTTTAATTAAACTTCATGCACTATCACTTAGTACTAATCTTAAGGTCTTTTACGTGTCCATGCTCCGATTAAAATGTGATTTTTGACACTAACGCGAGCAAGTCTGTACGCAAAATCGATATTAACGATCAAAAGATATTTTGTTCAGCTATACTGCTGCGATTTCATTTACGAATACTGTAGATACTTGTAAGCACAGCATTTTGTTTTGAACAGTATCCTTAGTTAACGATAAATATTTTCATATCTTGATATGAAAATATGTTCTTCAACTTTTTAAGGCCGATTCCCACATGGCGCCACGACGCTTCTAAAAATGTATACGTGTTTTCGAATGCAACAATTCTAAAAGCTGTGCGAGCGGTAGAAGCGAAACGTGACGAAATTCAACGCTTCAGAGAGCGTTGTACGCGCACTGTCGCGTCGCATTGTGTCTTTATTTTTTATTTAATCATATTATAGACAAATATATTTCTTATAAAGCTTTACGAGTAAGAGAGGCAAATATTTTTTTGTGTTTATGTTATATTATAGTAGTGAGTAGCCTGAAGAAAATATGCGAAATAAGTCTCAAATCGTTGAACAATTTGTTTTTTTATTAATGAAAGTTTTCTTTCTGTCGTAAAGATTTTTTTTCACAAACTAAACCAGTGTATATATAGTGTTTCAAAATCCAAATGATGCATTCAACATTGGCTGCAGAGAAATAATGTTTAATAATGATAAATATATTTATGAATCGTCTGTATGATGCGTTATCGTATTCGTGAAATTGGTCACATAGTTCATCTAAAAGACTTTGCCCCTGTTTAATTGAATTTCGTTGTTTATTTATCACGGAATGTTTAAAGATGAAATTGCATTGCTAAAAAAATAATTTGCCTTTGATACTGATAACATATTAATAAATATTGTGGCAGCAGATGGACAAATAATATGTTGTTATTTAGTTGTATTCATAAAAAATTTCTAAATGATATTTTTTCCATAAATGTTACAACTTGCTTCATTTTTAACTTAATCAGTCCAATAACTTTTTATTGATTAATTGTATATTGTCAAATGATTAGATGTCTATAACAAAATACATTTACATATAGGTATTTGTAATGTCAAGGTAAAAAATAATTATCTGGATCTTACATATAATATCCGCTTGATCAAACGCAATGTCGATTTGTATCTAGGGAATGTGAGTTT
The DNA here is from genome assembly GCA_039654895.1 of Mongoloraphidia duomilia. Taxonomy (NCBI): domain Eukaryota; kingdom Metazoa; phylum Arthropoda; class Insecta; order Raphidioptera; family Raphidiidae; genus Mongoloraphidia; species Mongoloraphidia duomilia. The sequence continues at coordinate 33,474,658 of CM077518.1, read as the reverse complement.
CAAATGCAGAGTCGAACTTACCTCAACTAGGAAAAAAATATCAATTGAATTGTATGTCTTAAAACCTTAAAACAGGAAATTACCTTTTATTTAAATTTACGTTTTTTAACCAAAATTTCGCAGTCTGATGACCGTTGTCTAAAGGGACAGATATACGTAACTTCGTCACGGTAGCGGTGATAGTTGTTACCATAGTTTTATGGACGGTAACTATGACAAAAGCGGTACCATTGCGCAGTTACCTAACATGTCCGTTTAGAAGACGGGCATGGATATTCGATACTCTACCTATATTATGAGATAATAAACCAACAAAATAAAACAAAAAACGCCATAACATTATTCAATTAGTATACAATATTAATTAAAAAAATATTTTAGATTAAAATCTGTGAGTGTCTCAGCTGACCCTTTCAAAGAATGCGTATTATACTGACCTCAAAAACTAGTATAAAATTGCAATAGTAATAATAAAACGGCAAGATGAGTTAATTGTGACAACGTAAAGTAGTCAAACCATTAATTAAACCATGAACTCGACATAAACAACTAAACTATATTATCTGTTTTCGTCCTCTCGACACTATTTTTTGTGAACTAGAAATGATTTATCGAAAACAAAATATTTTTAACTATTAAGATCTCTCAAGCGATTTACTGTACCTATTTAATAACGAATTTTCAGACCTGTATTGTTACTTAATTAGTTCTACTAAATGATCAAAGAAATGAACATCAACGGTGCATTTGAAATGTAAAAGTCCCTTGGACCATATTATTATGTAAAAGCTCGCAAATTTTTCATTCGGTCGAGACAGTAATGCGAAACGTTAAATTGTTCTTAAAATGATAATTTTTGTGATATTTTTGTGTGTTAAGAAACTTAACTGTAACTATAACGCTAAATATTAAAACATTTTTTTTTGTTACAGGTAAGGAAGAATCTCGCATGCTGTATATTTCTCGCGTACGTAAATATTTTTAGGTAAAGGTTAAAGGGGAATGATACTAATGTTATGATAAGTGATAATTATTCATCTTCATCATTTCATAATTAAAATAATAAATGATCTAGAATTCTGTAGAAATTGAATTTTCAGTATCAAAATATTGACAATATTTATAAAAATTATTCAAGTATTTACGGAAAATTTTATATTGTAATAAAATATAAACTGCAATATTATTACTTACGCTCTTAGAATTTTTTTTATTTTTTACACAAAATAATCATTCCAAAGTTCATGGTCTCATTTAAATATTTTTTAATCAAACACCAATGAAAGTAGACCAGTACATTCCACTAGTAGCCTAATTGTGACAAAAAATAAATACAAGACAGGAAAACAATTTAACTGTATTAATACATTGTTTCCTCTACCGCGCCGGAAAAAGAGCAATGATGCATTTTAAATCAATTAGCATAGATTTTTAATTAATTTTTTACTATAAATTAGCTTAACGAGAGATCGGTATATTTTGTCTTCTTATGGGTTTGTTATTTTATAAGCGCATATTTATATATAATGCGAGTAAATAAAGTAAAATTAAATACTTTAGAACTTAGATTACGCAGATTAAAAAAAATGTAGGGTTTAATAAAATCTTAGATTTTTATGAATTTATTTAAATATAATAGTAATTACAGCTTCGTAGAGTGTCTCGTTAGCATGCTCACAGCACCAACATTTATGTATATATCATCACTCGCAATATATTTATATTATATGCATTTTTACTAATTTATTTTGATTCTGAAGTATTACTGCGTTATCAATTATTTAATTACAACATAATCGATGTATAAATATTTATTCTTCCAGTCGAAGTATGGAATGTATTTGACACATCATTACAATGTAAAAAAACTATCGGCAATTACATACCATTTTTGCATCTCTTAGACAGCTGTTTATTAAAATGCAAGCCGCGTAATATTCTGAGCATCACTAATCTTTCAACAATATTGTTGGGTGGCGTAATTAATAATCATTATTAAGTAGTTTTTCCTTGCAAGAGTCAGGTGCTGATTTTTGTATGTTTTAGAGTTTCGGGTTCTAATAAGTATTTACAATTTGTTTTAAATTATTTTTTAAATTAGATCAAGATCGGACAAAAAGTTTTGTTTCCAACATTAAATTTTCTGTGGATTCCAACACGATAAACCTGTCATTTGCAGTAAAAATTTTGCAAAACAACCAGTTTTAGCTGCCATTTTTTCAAAATAGCGGCGTGCTAAGATCGAAAACTTGAGATTTTCATTACGACCGCAAGCTCTAAAACAACAAAAAATAAAAAATAACCAATGTTTGCTTCAGTGACTGGACTATATCTATAAATCTTTAGTTTTCTTGCATTCTGCAATGATTCTAAATTTACGTTAAAATTCTCAAAATAAATATGAAAGTTTGTATAAATGAGCTAATTTTAGATAAACCTTTTTATTTGAACATTTGTCAGGAGTAATTTTAGTTTAACTGGTTGAAAATAGCAGCAGTGTAAAAGACAGAGATTCGCCTCGACTGGCACAGTTTTTAATGACACCTCTATTGAGTCATCATCAGAGGCAGTCCATCAAGGATTGGATAATATTTAGATTAATATAGGTACAGACTAAAATTAACCCAAGGAATAAATAATGTAGGATTTTTATTACTCCAAAATGACTTATTTATTTTTTAAATTAATTGGGGTATTGAAATCCGTCAGACGGGTGGAGCTTAAAAAACATTGCGGTGATCGGGGAAAATTTCATATACGGGGTATACTTTGCGTGTAATATTGTGATTTTTAGAAGTGATAAGAATTGATAAATATAAGTGCAATTTATGATTGGGCCGGTACTAATCCTAAACAAAAGAATTTCGTTGAAGGAGAGCGAATTCTCAAATCCGGACATATTATCAAATGTCGGAATAAATAACGAGAAAAATTTATGAAAAATGAAATGTCAAAAGTACCTAGTTATATTTACGGCAATTTGCTTAAAAACATCAAATTTAAAAGAAAATCCCTACGAAATTAAACACCCGTTCAATGCTCCTTTAAAGCTTGGTTAGGTGAACAATATAAACATAATTTCAACATTTTTATAATATTATAATAATTAAGTTACAAACTTCAAAATATTTGTATACATATTGTTAGTGCTAAATTTGTCATTCATCAGTGATTTAACTATTGTAGTACAGGATAATGAGTACATCTTATTGTTAATATAAAATATTTTTGTAATAAATAATTTCACGATAAATTTGCAGTGTTAGCATGTAAATTTTTCCAGTTCCGAGTACAATTTTCTACCATCAGATGTCTTATTATGCTCATTTGATGGATCCCAATATAACTAATTTTATATTAAAAAAGTATATTAATAATCAGCACATACATATAAAGAAAGTTCAATGAGTAATTAAGTGAGAACATTTCGGACTCCTAAGTAAAAAAATCTTCTATTCTTTTTATGAAACTTAAAATGTTATATATTATTGATTGTTTTAAGTTATTTAGAAAAAGAAATAAAATGAACAAAAATATTTCTTAAGGAATATTGATCAAAAGAAGCCCTGGAATTCAAAGCATACCTTAATTGAATATAATTAATTGAAGGGTTAATCTGAACGTCTTGAATCTATGAAACAGACAGTAATAACAATTAGACGAACCGCCTCTGATGTTACCTGTGCCTTAATTGAACGAATATTTATACAGCGGACCTGTTTGCTCTACGTTGAAATCCAGCTCTGATTATAAATAAATGCTTATAAAAACGATTTTTAATTTTGATCAAATAGAAAAGTTACCAAATCTCGCGTTTGATGTTAATTTTTATAGTAAGTTGTGGGTAACCTAGGGCAAAATTAAGCTCCCAATAAGTTGTAAGTGACTAAATTTTAAAATGGAAATTACAAACGGAATATGTGCAGTTTTTTTCTGCCGTGGAAAATGTTTTTTATACTATAAAGATAAAATTTTAAAAGCAAGATATTTAGACGAAAATGTACAACAGAATAAGCGATAAACTAAGCCCTTAACCGTTACCATAATTTTAAGTGAATCGTTCTTCTATTCATATTACACTATTGCATTTATCATTTATGTAGTAACAGCTGTGATGTCTCCATAAAAGAATCACCATTGATTCTACCTTTCTGTAGTTTATGATACTTAATTTTATATTAATTACACCTCGTTTCAAATAAGTGAAATAACATTTTTGTAATTGTATTACACGAAAAGATAAAAGAACTTTGTTTCCTTGTATTGCGAAATTTGTAACTCTCTAAAAATTGTAAGAACAGCCATGTCGTAGAATATTGCCTAATTGTAATATTGAATCGTGCTTATATTCAATATTTGTTTATTAATTACTGCTTTAGGTATTGTCTCTAATTACTTGTATCGTTAAATATTGTGATCTATTGTTATTGCTAAAGAATAACAACTATAAGGAAAAGGTTTGTCATTTTCCAGATGAAATAAATTTATTAGACTTATTATGTCACTACGTTTTAAGAGATTCCGTAGCTAAATGGCAAAAACGGAACCCTTATAATTTCGTCCTGTCCGTCTGTCCGTATGTCACAGCCATTTTACTCGGAGACTATTGGTACTATTTAGACGAAATTTAAAAGGTAGATGTCTTCTATGAACCGCTATATAATGGTGAAGTGAAATTACGAAAAAAAAATTAGGGGTGGCTCTCCATACATGTAAATGAGGGATGAAAAGAAAATGATGGAGAAGTTTCAAAATGACTTTTTTATATAAGTCAATAGTTAGTGAGATATGCGCTTCTAAAATTGTAAATAGTGTGTCCCCCCCCCTCTAACTTTTCAACTATGGGGTGGAAAATTCTGAAAAAATTTAAGGAAGTAGAACTTATAAAATACTTTCAACAAAAATTGGTTTGAATAAGATATGTTGTGTTATAGTTTTTGAGATATGGGATATTTTCGGCCGACCACGGAACCCTTCACTATGCGTGGTCCGACACGCACTTGGCCGCTTTTTATTGAATATTGCGAAAAATAATTTCTGTAATGCTTTTAAGTATTTATTAAATTGTAGGTAGGCATACTTATACACCGTGTCCCAGATTCATGTATACTGTATAGAGAAAATAACATTGAGAATTTATTAAAAAATAATAATGAATTGAAAATATGAATTGGTGCTAGGCCCAAATAACCTTAGCTGTTGGTGGTCTTTAAAAAAAAAAAAAAACATTGAGAACATTTGCAATTTTGTAGTAAGCTATGGGCCATAAGACCTAATGTAGTGGATTACATAGAAAAAATAGTATACAGTTAATGTTTTAAACAATTTTCCATAGCAACGGTTGACTATTAACAGTAAGTCGGAACCTCCTTAAAAAAATCAAAGCATCTGCTACATATTTACATCAGGTCTTATGGCCCATAGCTTACTACAAAATTGTAATTAATGTTTTCAATGTTATTTTCCCTATGTATACATGAATCTGGGGCACGATGTATATTTGTGATCCAAATAATTTTGTTCTCTTATTTTAAATGAATAGGAACTGTGAAACTTAAAATTTTATTTCAATCGAAAAGTAATCTCCTTAATATACATAATGTTTTGAAAATACGTTAAATAACATAAGGAGATTACTTTTCGATTGAAATTAAATTTTAAGTTTGATGAAATATATAATCGATTTTTGAATGGCAAATCACCATGTGTGGGCGATAGAGTTACTCATATAGAACGTTTCTCCGTGCTTTCTTTATTGTTTAATTAATGAAATAATTATTTTATTCACTACTAATCTAGGACGTGTTCGCGGTGAATAGGTTGGAATTTAGATTGTTTTGAGTACCTACCTAACAAGGATGTTTTCAATCGTTTTATTAGTTCATCGTATCGTGAGAAGTTCCGTACTCCGCAATCCGCATCACGTTGTTATGTCATTAATTACTACCTACGTAAAAAAATTAATAACATTTTGGTTTAATATCTAGAAGTGCATTACAGCTTTTACACGGTTTTAAAAGTGTAGGTAGAGTAGTAACGTTTAGAGAAGATGGTAGGGTTATTTGTGCGCACAAACGAATTTCGGATCGGACGGGTCTATGTTTTCTAACAAGGGGTGGCGAAAAACAAATAAATGACCATATTCATAGGACCACCTCTTGCTAGTAAACATAGACCCGTCCGACCCGAAACTCGTTTGTGCGCAGAGATGACGCTACTATTTGCTCTAAACGATACTACTCTCTACACTTATCACGCCCCTTGTATTGATGTTTTGTGTAGATTAAACGAATCAAGACAAATCACTTTCTTCCAAAAACTAGGAGCCATGTTATGGTAGTGTTGTGTCTTTTTGAGTCAACATAATACCCTACATTGTCGACACAACATTGTTTTGTTTTGGCAGTTTCTATTAGCTACGCTTTTGAAACAAACAAGTAATTCAAAATTATAATTTTGAATTATAAAGATCTTTTTGAAGAGATTTAATTATATAGTAGATCTTTATATAAAATTATAAATAAATAAATAAAACACAATAAAATTTGATTTAATCAAGACGAGTTTGAAATAGGTCTGATCACAACGAAATTATAATTTTGAATTACTTGTTTGTTTCAAAAGCGTAGCTAATAGAAACTGCCAAAACAAAACAATGTTGTGTCGACAATGTAGGGTATTATGTTGACTCAAAAAGACACAACATAACACCCCCCTTCGCATGGGAAAATTACAATTGAAAGTGGCCAGTTTTCAAATCTAACTGCAAAACCCACAGGAAGGAACCAAAGAATAGATATATAGTTTATTACGCATTAGTAATTACATACTAGTGTTTGTTATGATAAAAAAAATTAATTTATCATGGTGATCTTCGTCTGAGAACCATAGATGGACAGCTAGGCACGTTGTAGAAGGCGTGACGAAAGCAGGAGTCCACTAGTGAAGTTCGTGAAGAAAATGAAGTAAAATAAGTCTACGAATTGATGAAAAATAATGGTAAATAATAATTAAATCAGCTGAACATCATTCTGCTTTGAGCTTGCGTAAAAAAAAATTGTTGAACATAATTCTGCTGAAAAGACAAAAAGTATCAATTCGAGGCAGATGATCAAACACAGGGCGAACAGATAATAGCCTGGAAGTGTACAAACATATATAGGAGTGTATCGACCTCAGCAGGAGTAACCTGAAAGAATATAACGAATAAGAACTAGTTGTTCGCTTCGTAAAAATGACGGTAGCATGTCGCTAATCCGTTGCACGGAGGGAAATAAGGCAGCAAAACCCATGTCTAAATCAAAAAAGTAAATATTTGATAGACAAAATAAAAAATGTTAAATACTGAATAATTATAAATACCAAATATCAAAATTCGCAGTGTTGGTGCAATTAGTGCAAATATAAATATGAATTGTTTGATATAATGTTGTGAAATGTAATGTGAATAGATTAAATATATGTTAAAAGAGCATAAAAAGCATAAAATTATTAAAAAATATAAATGTCAAAATGAAAAAATTATCAATAAAGTATAAGTTACCATGGATGATAATCTGAAAAAGTAACTTAGGAAAATAAGTAAATAAATTTATTGTACTTAAAAATAAATGAAGCGTTTGCGAAAAAATAATTAAAAAATGTCACTTTTTATCCGTTTTTCCAATAATGTTCTTCATTTGAATGTATTATTTATGTTTCTTCTAAAGCTTCTGTCCATGATATAATATTTTGAAAAAATATAAGTAATGCTCACTTGTCAGGGGTCACCAATTATAAAGATCTTTTTGAAGAGATTTAATTATATAGTAGATCTTTATATAAAATTATAAATAAATAAATAAAACACAATAAAATTTGATTTAATCAAGACGAGTTTGAAATAGGTCTGATCACAACGAAATTATAATTTTGAATTACTTGTTTGTTTCAAAAGCGTAGCTAATAGAAACTGCCAAAACAAAACAATGTTGTGTCGACAATGTAGGGTATTATGTTGACTCAAAAAGACACAACAGTAGCATACGTACATGTGAGTTACATGTAACAGGCTAACAGCACGTTATATCCAGTATAGTAACAAACAACTTATTTTTTAACAAAACTGACAATTTGGAGATAATTCGATCGCACAGTTATTAAAAATATATCAAGGATATAAATTGGACCAAAATTAGTTAGCTACTATCTGACGTCTTCAAAATGAAAAAATTGTGAAAAATGTGCTACTCAACTTTCGTTTGAAATGATATGATAACCCCACTAGTCCTGACATCGCAAAATGTCGTTTTGGAATAGCATTTTTGATATAACAGGGCAGGTATCGTGACGAACTAAACGCTGCGAGAAAACGGTCTCAAATCTATGAATCGCATGCGCATGCTGTTATATAATCAAAGATTGAGGATAATATTATATTATGTGCACAAAAACTAGGCCAGTTTGCATTCATTATGTTTAACAATTCATTAATCAAATGCGATTACTGATTTCTATAATGTAGTTTACTGTGTAATTGTTAAGATGCGCTGTTTTAAGATGCCAAGACTAATTAAGCCGATCTGTTAATTATAACGTTTATTGTATAGATAATCATGCGATTTAACTTTAGTTAATTATTTTTATTTATTTTGTTTATCGTAAACTAACAATATTATTCTTAAAACTTTCGGAATTATCTGAAACAAGAAACTTTTTAATAGTTAAGGACCTTTAATCTTTAACGATTCCTATGGCTGCAAAAGTAACACAGCCTGTGTTTTTTTTGTTTATTTAAATATAACGCATAATAAATATCCACGTTAAAATGTATAAAAAGCAGATTTAAAAAATTAAAAACAAGTACAATTTCTAAAACAGTAAAAAATATAAAACAAGTTTTTCGAAACTCAAGCAGCTCAATGAAATTATATATTTCTGCTCTTTGTTAATAAATATAATAATTTCTGTTTTTTTATTTGATTTTATTTTTATTCTGTTAAAAGAATGTAATTAATAATTTTTTAATATTATGTTGACTCAAAATGATATTCTTTGATCTAATTAAAATTAATCTTGCATGCAGCATGCGACCTAGAAATAATTGTTGCGACATAATTTGGTTGAAAACAAAGGTTTGTTTTGTTTACTAAAATTTTAATACTGACGCCATCTGCATGTGGTATTCGTGAGTCGTGACACATTCGGTAATTTCACTTTCATTGAATGTTACTTTATTATTGTCAAGGGAATATATTGTGCATAAACAATTACATTTCACGATGACGTTTGTGGGTCGTAATGTATAATACGGGTTAGAAAGGTCACTTGACTTTTCTTTAGTTTCTTAGAATATAATATTATTATATTTTATTATATAGTACCTAAAGTTGATTTGAGTGAGATTGGAGAAATAATAATAATTGTAATATACAGGGTGAGTTCAACCACCCGTATCAGTCGTTTTTATCGAAAACGGTTAGTCGTAGAGAGTTGTGTCAAAAATTTGTATTATAAAAGCCCTAATAAAGAATCGAATGGTGATATTTTTTTTTCGGGAAGGTCGGCTTCCCTATTAATTTTCTCCAGAATTTCCAGAACTCCGGAATTATAAATGTAACGATAGGTCGAAAGTGGTATTGTTGAAAAGATCTTTAAAAAATTAGCAAGTTTTGTACGGATTTTTTTTTTTTGTTACTGCCACCCCTGTTAAGTAATATTTGTTTGAAATTACTAAATTAAAATGTCATAATAACGAACTTTTTAAAAGTCCGCATTTAAAATCTAGTTACCTATCTATCGATCATTAAATACTGAAGAAGTACACTCACAGTATAACCAGAAGAGCTCAGTAGTATGTATTAAAGAGTAGGTAAATGGAAGACAGTTTGAACACTTGTGACAATGTCTAAGGTTGCTAGATTTTTAATGACGACTTCGATCGTTATTATGAAATTTTGATTTAATAATTTCAAACGATTGTTACTTAACAGGGGTGGCAGTAATTAAATAATTTTTCCTACAAAACTTGCCTATTTTTTAAAGAGCTTTTCAACAGCAACACTTTCAACTTATCGTGCTTTCTAAAATTCCGGAGTTTTGAACATATAATAATTTATATTTATACTTATAGAAATTTACAGGGGTAGCAGTAATAAAAAAAATTTTCCTACAAAACTTGCTTATTTTTTAAAGATCTTTTCAACAATACCACTTTTGACCTATCGTTACATTTATAATTCCGGAGTTCTGGACATTCTGGAGCAAACTAATAGGGAAGCCGACCTTCCCGGAAAAAAAATTATTACCATTCGATTCTTTATTAGGGCTTTTATGATACAAATTTTTGACACAACTCTCTACGAAAAAAACGACTGATACGGGTGGTCGAACTCACCCTGTATAACTAATAATTTCCACTACTTGTACAACAGTAATACTGGTTGTTTAAGGTACGACATATTACATGTTTTTCATAACAACGGTTTATTAAACTACATAAATTGATCTGATTTCATGAAACTTGATCCATAGATTCGCCAGTGACATTGCAGTGATGTGCGAGTGCTCGAAAAGCGAATTGTAAAAGTACGCGATCGTCGAGTTGAATAGAAAAAACTTAAAAAATCGAATCGAGTAGTGCAGGAACCAACGAAACGTTGTTAACTACTCAATTTGCTAGAATAAGACCGATAGTACCTACTCATTCAAGGTATTCCTCGTCAGTTCACGTTTATTACAGTAATATTGTTCTTCAATACTGTTATTGAATAGAAGCAATCACCATATTACATACGGCCCGCAAAACCAAAAAAAGTCTATGTCATAGCTTTACTAACATTATTGAAAAAGAAATGCTCTGCTCACAGTGAAAACTTTAAGTCATTTTTAGATTGTTCAATTCTAAATTAACAAACTCTATGTAACTGACATCTGGGGTAAAAAGTCAGAGTTCCGTTTTCTGTTTTCCATTTCGGGAAAGTCAGTGAAATATTTACAGCTATTAAAATGAGATAAATTGCGTAACATTGACACAGCAAAACTAAACAAGCGAGATCGTTTGGGGGCTGCATTAGCAGTCAATCAAATGTCCAATGTAAATAATGCATGAGCCAACGGCACACTGTCAATGGCCTCAACCCAGCCCGTCTTACAATCGTTTGCATACCTTGCCAGGTGTCGTGCAACAACTTATAAAGTGTGAATTTATATTTGAGTTTAATTCTCTTTTCATTGGATTTATTGCGTGAAAAATATAAATAGTGTGAAGGAAAAGTACAAAACGATTTTTGTGAAATTGAATTTGAAAATGTGAACTGGTGTTAATTGTTAAATGATTGACATGACTTCTCGCTCCTTTCTGAATTAAATTTTTTTTTATTTCGTAAATATTTTTTTGACATATTTTCAAACAACTGAACCAAAAAATTGCGTTATCACGATGAATTGTTCATACTTTGTCCAGCCAATAACTTTTTTCATATTTACAGTGAAATTGGTTTTCATTGCAATGAAAATTTTCATTCTCTCAATTATTGATCTGTCAAATATTTATGATGATTTTTTTCAGTGAACGTTCATTAGCTGAATATACATAATTCTCTTCATAAAAAACTGTTGCTTTTGAAAAGCTAATTTCCAATAAAAAATAAACAAGTAAATAATTCAGATAATTGTGCAATGTATTAAAGTTGGTCAGCGTTGAAATTCTCTTTGTTGCCTTGTTACTAGTTATCTCTTTTTAATCAATATAATACAATGCCAGTATTTCCGCAGCATATTAAACATTTAAACTACTTAAGTACCATTTCAAATCATCTTCAATCTTAAAATTTTATTAAAATGTCTTGCTGAGAATATCGTGGCTATCTACTTCAAGCCAAAGGTTAAAAGGGAAATTTAAGACAATAGTTTCATTATTCTGACATCTGCATACTGAAATAGTGTAAGAATTTCTTCCTAATTTGGAGAAAAAAAGTAACGATGTAGATTTTCTTTTTATACTAATGAAAGTGAAAGCATATTGTGTTGTACAATTATGAAAATACACAAAATTTTGATAACTTATCTAAATAATTACAAGACTTATAATTTAATAATGTCAATAGTTCAAAATAAAAATTTCTATTATCTGATAATACTTATTTGAAAAACCTAAACCTAAATGTTGGTAAAATTTTAACTCTTCAAATATAAGTTCGACGAAAGTTTTAAAAAGATAAAAATAAAAAAACGGATGCGTGTACTTAAGACCACGCGGTATAGACGTAACTCTCTCAGTCTCATTCCCGCTCATTTATAAATCAAAAACTTGACAGCTTCCATATTCTTGTTATATTTTTCACCTGTTCCATCACCGTAGAAACGGTATTTCCGTTACGTTTTATTGTTTGAAATCACTGAGACTAAAGAAGTTTTACTTCAAAAAATATGGAACAATCAATTTTGAAACCGAAATTATATTTCTCAATTTAGTTTTTTTCTGTTTTTGCGAATTCCTACTTCCAAATGTTGCGTTTGTGTAAATTATGTATAATAGTTCCGATGACAATACAATCTAATTTGCAGAATCAATTCCTTTGGCATTAAAATTTCCGTAACTATTCCACCATTTCCACCATAAACGTCCCGTTTCTTTCGCCATGCGAAATACAATATTTTTAATTTCTCCGAATAAATTTTGTTTTTAAAAACACTTATTTCAAGATTTTCTTCAGTAACTCAAGACAAAATATGTCGACGTAGATCCTTACTCAAATTTAATAATGAACGTATACTTCAGTTTTTTCTATTCTATCTATATCATCAGGCGGCCTTAACAAAAAAATAAAATATAAGTTTTCCCAAAATGAATACTGGTAGAAAAAAAAGTTTGAACATCAAAATTATTGATAATTGTTGTCTACAGTATTATTTTTTATGAAAAATTATATGCGCTATTGAACGGCAAATCGAGCGCATATCGTAAGCAATTATTTTCGGTCGTATTTCACTACATGCGACCGTATGACTTAAACCGGTACAGTTTTTGCATACATAATACGTGTGCACATATAATATTGTATTATCTAGCCATACACTTTTATGGTAGGTACATGCAAATGAGAGTGTATTGTTTATTATTTCGGTTTCACCAACGAGTATTGTACACAGTATTAGCGACTAATCAGGTTGTAAGTCGAATTAATTATTACACTTATGATTGCATTATCAAATTTACTGTGAAAAACCGTACAAGCGGAGAGGACGTTATTAAGAAGACTATTTAAAAAAAAATATAATATAAACTCTAGTTTAATATTACCATTTTTTCGCTGTTAATGTGATGAACAATTAATGGAGTAAGAGCGAAACTACACGGCGGAGTTTCCTCGGCGTTTTTAACGCGACGGATTGCACGTCCAAATCGAAACCGTACCTACAAACGAGTGAAACTAGACGAACGGAATATACGTTCGTCTAGTTTCACTGGTTTTTAAGCACGCGGTTTCGACGTGCAATCCGCCGGATTAAAAACGCCGCGGAAAATCCGCCTGTATACTTTCGCTCTAAAGTCGCTCAATAGAGTTGTTTCGCGAATTCATACTGTTTGAACTTTTTTTATTCATTTACCAAGAACCTCTTTTTGAAATTTTTCGATATATAATTTTTACAAATAAATTTTTATTTTACTGAACACTAAGTTAAGTGCGGTTAAGTGCTAATTCTAGAGGATTAAGTTTACCATATAGCTGTCTTGTTTTATGACTATACACAGAAATATATTTCTGATGTGTGTCATTTATATCTATATGACAGGCGACGATATTAAGGTTGAACGCATATTATTATAAGATGTTTTTGCATAGACGCAAAATGACAATACACAATATTTAACAAAAAAATGTTATAAATGTCACATATGTTATACATTTTTATTACGGACTGACGCGGACGTGTATATTAATGAACATTGTATATTTGTGCTTTGGATTAATTTTAAAACATTGTAGTGAAATACATACCTAATATTTGAATTAATAAAAATTCGACTGATGACCAGGCCTATACTTCCCACCTAGTAAATATTTGCAAAAAATAAACACTCTTTTTTTTTATTCTTTGACTAGGCCCAAATAACCTTAGCTGTTGGTGGTCTTTAAAACACAATTTAATTTTTATTCTTTGAAAAAAGCATGGCCCTCTTTTTTTTTTGGTGATCTACTGATGGCTAGCTTAATATAGCAAAAATCATGCATTTACCTTGATTTACGTACAATTTTTATTTTTTTTATTAAAATATTTTTTTTCTCGAAAACTATACATTTTAGAGAAAAAAAATATTTACATTTTTTTCATATTATAACATCTAGAATTCATTTGTATTTTTTACTTCCCACCTCTACTATGGTAGGGAAGTAATGGATTCAGTCCGAAAACAATATTTCGAGATTTTAACAGATTTTCACGTTTTGAGACCCTAGCAATCGTTTAAGATCATTTTCTGACTGATGTCTGTATGTGTGTGTGTATGTGTGTATGTGATGTGTGTGTGTATGTGGTCAATTTTTCGCCTTCGATATCTTAAGAACGGAACAACATACGGGCATGCCGATTGTTCTATTGTGTTTATCAGCCTTTAACTTAGATCTGATTAGATTTTGAGTCAAATCGGTTCAGTGGATCCTGAGATATTCAAAAAAACGTCCTCAATGTCACGTATTAACATAGGTAAAAAAAATATAAATGAATTCTAGATGTTATAATATGAAAAAAATGTAAATATTTTTTTTCTCTAAAATGTATAGTTTTCGAGAAAAAAAATATTTTACTAAAAAAAATAAAAATTGTACGTAAATCAAGGTAACCATGATTTTTGCTGTATTAAGCTAGCCATCAGTAGGTCACCAAATAAAAAAACTCGGGTCGCAGTGCCAAACCCTGCCGACAATTAGTGTATTTGCTAATACAGGCACTGTGGCATTATTATGGGAACTTAAGTTTGTTTTTTGACAAAATAAAAAATTCAACCCCTTAATGCATCCCTTAAAATAATTAAATTTTTCTAAATTTCAATATTAGACATGGATTTTATCAGTACACTCAATTAAATACACCCTTTCATAAGTATAAAAATCCGTATCAACAAACTAGTGTTTTTATAAAATTTGAAAGTCCGGTCCTGTCGGGCCGATTTTATTAAAATTTTAGCACCACATTTTAATCTTTACTAAAGAGTAAAATTTCAATTTTGAAACGATTCTGATAAATTTTTTGGTATTTTTGGGCCCAAAAACTTTTTGGAACCCCTAAATACAACCCTGAAAATGGTCCGATCGGGCCCATTTTAAATAGGCTTCTTGCGGTGATGGGTTCCAATGTGTGTACCAAATTTCGTTTCAATCGATTAAGTCTGTCGAGAGTTATCGTGTACACATATATATATATATATATATATATATATATATATATATATATATATATATATATATATATATATATATATATACATACATATATATATAAACATTTTCAAAAATGGTGCCAAAGTGTTCAGGAGGCTATGAAACGTCGAGAAATTTTGGTCCGACCCCTAGGTCCCGCCATCCGACCGACGCCAATAGTGTATGTGCCATATTATGGCAAATACACTAAAAAGAGGGCCATGCTTTTTTCAAAGAATAAAAATTAAATTGTGTTTTAAAGACCACCAACAGCTAAGGTTATTTGGGCCTAGTCAAAAAAAAAGAGTGTTTATTTTTTGCAAATATTTACTAGGTGGGAAGTATAGGACTGGTCATCAGTCGAATTTTTATTTTACTGAACACTAAGTTAAGTGCTAATTCTAGAGGATTAAGTTTACCATATAGCTGTCTTGTTCCACTGAACCGATTTGACTCAAAATCTAATCAGATCTAAGTTAAAGGCTGATAAACACAATAGACCAATCGGCATGCCCGTATGTTGTTCCGTTCTTAAGATATCGAAGGCGAAAAATTGACCACACACACACATACACACACATACAGACATCAGTCAGAAAATGATCTTAAACGATTGCTAGGGTCTCAAAACGTGAAGATCTGTTAAAATCTCGAAATATTTTTTTCGGACTAAATCCATTACTTCCCTACCATAGTAGAGGTGGGAAGTAAAAAAATGGCCAAATTGACAGACATAAATTAATAGATATAATAAAAAATAATTTACAACATTTATTATGATATCTATTAATTTATGTCTGTCAATTTGGTCATTTTTTATTAATTCAATTATTATTACACAGACAAAAAATCATTTACTATAACATACCTAATATATTTTAAAATATGAGGGTATCTGTGAATTTGTATTACCAAAATTTAAATAAATAATCTTATGTGACTTAAATATGCTTGGTTTCTAATTCGACTTTCAGCTTTAAATGTAGATTTAAGAATGTAATTTCTTTTCAACTAAATGGAGACCTCAACCAATGATATTCTTAAATCTACATTTAAAATTGAAAGTCGTATCAGAAACCAAGCATAAGTGTTATTTAAAATTGAGATAAGCTTTACGTCTAAGATAAAAGATAGAAGCTAGATTGATTAAATGGAGGATCATAACGAGTGTATAAAAAATCTATTGAAGGGGTTCTTTTATAAGAATGTTTATATAAACTTAGCTTATATAATAACTTAAGTTATATAATAGCCCCTTAAATAAAACAGATATGACGTTTATATTTGAACGTCTTATCTGTTTATATGGTCTAGCTTTTGACGAAAATAACCTCATGGAGTCATGGCGTATGTCAAGATAACTCAAAAGTAAACAACGGTTTTACAAGGATTTGGAACCCCCCCATCAAGGTTTTTTATGAGTGCCCTTCTTTAGACAATAATTAAATCCACAGTTTCATGTAATATTTCACCTATTTTCCTTTCTATAATAAAAAAATTACAAAACGGCAAATTATAAAATTTACGATTACAAAAACTTCTATGTGATGCCAATTGGAAATATTTTAAATGTTATACTTATGTACAATATCTCAGGTCCTAGCTGTCATAATATACCTACACATGTGGCGGCAGAAAGAGCTAGTTTCTAGTAATATTAATATTGTGGATGTTTCGACCCTGTTTAGTTAAAAAATTAAATTCTTTCTGGATTCGGCCGGTGGATTTCTAAATCAGGGTCAAGGTTCTTCGGAGGATTTATCTTCGCCATTGAAAATGAAGCATATTCCCGGAACACATGCAGTCCGAAATTTGATTCTGAAATGAACAATAATTTTGCTATAAGTAATGTGTACTCTAATGCTTGTTATAAATTAATATGACAAATGTAAATCAAAGAAAACGTGTGAAAATGAGATTATAATTGTTACCAATTAAAGCATCTGAGGTAATCTCAAGATCATCTTTGTATTGAGCTAATAGTTATGACTTGCCTAACTTTTAATACAGCGTTATGGTTTATAATCATTGTTGAAATGGGGTCAAGTATTGTATTATTCAAATTTATCGAACAAACTATAAATTATAATCTATTTACGTGCCTTCTATTGTGGACTCTATCAGTCCTTGAAAAATTAAATAATAAGTAGTTTGTATTAGCGTCCCTTTATTTTTAATGGCGATAAAATTAATTTGTACTTATCAACAATACAATGTGTATATTAATAGTCGAGTGAAATTTATAGATTAGACTTATTTATATTATGTAAGACTGTTTTTGTTGAGGATCTGTTGCGGTAACCATACAGTATACAGGGTGCTAATAAAAAAAAACTTTCTACGCTTTAACAGGTGATAGTACAGATCAAAACAAGAAATAAAATCTGATAAACACACGTCCAATACTCAATGGTTTTCGAAATATGTACTTTGAAATTTTTATTTACACCTTCAAATTGGGATGTATCTAGTATCAAAATATCGTAAAACAAAAGATTGTCCTGTCGTATCAAAATATATCGGATGAATCCATCAAAAAGAATTTACTTACGAGTATTAATAAGGATGTTTAATTATATTACAAGAGCGCTAAATGCGTTATTGATTATGTAGTAAATTTTTAATTGTTACACATATTACCTATAGGCTAGATTATATTACATTCAACCATATTTTGAAAAGAATTACGTATTGGACCTGCAGGGTTTATTAGAATATTTTTCTTGTTTTTATCTTAACTATCTCCCTGTCAAATCGTAGAAACTTTTTTTAACACCCTGTAGAAGATACAGTAAAACCAAAATGCCGCAATTAGAATAATTTTGGTGACATGCTTTGCTGTAGGCAAAAATTAAAATTTTATCTATGTTAATACTTTATACTTTGCCATTACTTTATTTTAACTACTGAACATTTCGGATAATTTTTTCGTATTTTTGAGGAAAATTCAATGCCGTAGAAATTATGGTATAACTGCGGTAACATTTGAGATACGATCCAAACTTATATTTTTGATGGATAGCAGAATAATCGTTGACATAGCTAAAAAGGTCGTTTTTTACATTTCAGAAACTATATAGTATTTTCTATTCTCTATCAGCAATTTCAGACACATTTTTTAAAATTTTATTACGACATTAATTAAGTGTGCCATAAAAACCTAAAAAAAAGTGAACATTCGTGGTATAATCATTAATCAGCCATTAAGCATATTAATTATCGATACTTTGATAAGATGGTGTAAAATGAGAGAAAAATTTCAAACAAAATAATATGTAGGCTAAGAATGTTTGCCATACAAACTTGTGCCTAAAAGCGTCCCAGTTTATCAGTACCTATCGATAAATATGCTTTATGGCTGTTTAAAGCACGCATTTTGAAGTAATTTTTAGGGTTCCTCACTAGAAAGGAACCCTATTATTGTGCCAACGATGTCTGTCTGTCACAGGCCTCTAACTTCTAAACAAAATGAAGTATGGACTTGAAATTCACACATAATCTGTTTTACCGCGGCCCAAAGACAGAGCTAGAACAACAAAAGATTAAAAAAGGTTTATTTAAAGCGCCTATATAGGTACATGCAAACGGGGGTTAAAAAAAATTTTTTTTCTACCTATTCTTGTGGGATATCGTTGAAAAGGGCCCTTTGAGTAGATTATGAATGTGTTTTTATTTTTATTTATTTTATTAAAATTGTAGGTTTTAGAGACAGTTAGTTTTGCAATTTTTAGACCTATTTTATTACCAGGTCTATCTTAACAACGCCATTACCTATAAGGCTGTAATTCACGTCAAGTATTACTCCATACCAACAAAATAATACTAAAAAATCAAGAAAATAAAAGAAATCGGTAAACATAACTTACATAGTACGGAACCTTACACTTTGCGTGGCTCGACACGCACTTGGCCGCTTTTTTAGAGTTCCGTACTGGAACCCTATGACTAAGTCTACGCCGTCTGTCTGTCCTACATTTAAAAGGCTGTATCTTTTGAACCATAACAGGCAGCCGGTTGAAATTTTCACAGAATATGTGTTATTATGGCGGATATCCTCACAAATAAAAAAAACAAAAAATAAAAATTAAGGGGAGATCCCATACAAAAAACTTGTTTTTATTAACGTTCTTTTGTTTTTGCTGTATCGTAAAAACGGTAATACATACAAGCGTCAAACTTAGTGTGATTATAGTGAAAACTCTAAACTAAAACAACAAATAATAAAAACCGACCAGGCGACCAAGCGTGAGTCGGACTAAATAGTTTATTAGGTATATTTAACAGTTTTGACATTTACATTAACGGTGGCACATACAGAAACACGTGCATTTTAAAATTGACATATCTTTTTTGTCAACCGATTTATATGAAACAAACACTAAATGTCATCCCAAGCTTATCTCAAACATTAGGTACCACTGCCTAAACTCCTTATTAGTGTATTTGCCATATGGCACATACACTATTGGCGTCGGTCGGATGGTGGGACCTAGGGGTCGGACCAAAATTTCTCGACGTTTCATAGCCTCCTGAACAATTTGGCACCATTTTTGGAAATGTCTGTTTATATATGTATATATATATAGATATATATATTTATATATATATGTGTGTGCGGGCTATAACTTTCGAAAGAGTTAATTGATTTTCACGAAATTTGGTAGGCACGTTGAAATCTATCACCGCACGAAGCCTATTTAAAATGGGCTCAATCGGACCATTTTAAGGGTGGTTTTTAGGGGTTGAAAAATGTTTTTGGGCCCAAAAATGTCGAAAAAATTCTCAGAATCGTTTCAAAATTGAAATTTAACCCTTTAGTAACGATTAAAATGTACTGCTAAAATCTTAATAAAATCGGCCCGACAGGACCGGACTTACAAATTTTATGAAAACACTAGTTTGCGGATAGTGATTTACTTACTGAAGGATGCATTTAATTTGGTACAGAGGTTGCATTGATAATAATATTGAAAGTAAGAAAAAAAATATTATTTAAGGGATGTATTAAGGGGTTAAATTTTTTATTTTGTCCAAAAACAAACTTAAGTTTGCGTATTAAAGCCACAAGGCCTGTATTAGCAAATACACTATATTGTCGGCAGGGTTTTGGCACTGCGACCCGAGTTTTTTTTATTATTGTACGGAACCCTCGATGCGCGAGTCCAATTCGCACTTGACCGGTTTTTATTAGTTGATTTGAGTTTGTTGTCTTATTATGTTAAAAATGTACCCAACAATTTTTGCGAACAGGTTTTGAATTTAACACGTTTCCCGAAAATTGGACTGATTTACGATAATATTAAAATACTGATGTAATAACTACAAAATTACAAATTGAAAACGATATAGCTTGAAATGTAAATAAAAGCGAAATAAAGACAATAAGTATATAAATTACTGAATGGCAAAACTGTTTGACATTAAACATCTTCTGTTTAACATTTCTTTGGGAATATATTACAGTCTAACAACAGTATTGTTAAATTATCAGATTACTAGTATAATTATGGCGAAATTGTAAATTTACATTTTATGGCCAAATAGCCTTGAATGTCCGATTGCACTATATTGCCTTATAATTTATAAACTCTTTTAACACTTCTAATATCTGATAATTTATAAAGATTAAAATGTGCCACGGGTTACTATAGTGATAATCAGCAACGCCAAGTGTTACTGTGATAGTAAAAGCTATATACAGAGTGGGCCAATGAAAACAGTCCGCGCAAGTTTTGGTCACTAAACATCAAATTTGCGAAAAAAGCTCGCACACGTCAATTTTACAATCAAGGAGGACATCTAAATCGATTAGTATTATTTACGTAATTTCAACCCTGAGAACAGGGTGGATTGCCCCCCAAAAATTTTCAAATAGAAAGAGGTGTCAAACGATTCGCAGTTCGAAAGGCATCTCAATTCTTTTTACAACAGTCTTTTTGTTTTTCAAATCCGAGCATTAATTGCGGAGAAAATGACATTTTAATTTGTTTCATATTAAAAGAAATAACGGCTATATCTTGATATAATAAGTGTGGATAATGGGAAGACAGCCAGAAGTAAATACAAATTAGTTATTCATATTTTAATAAATCGACGTTTCGTGAAAATTTTTCACATCTTCAGGATCTACAAAAATGTATACAATAATGTGAGTACTTTACAATAGAATTATACTAAGTTAAGATACAGTAGAATATTCTTTGAAACTTACCATTAAGTAGAATAACACGTAATGTAATTTTAACTACTTTTACGTGTTATTCTACTTAATGGTAAGTTTCAAAGAATATTCTACTGTATCTTAACTTAGTATAATTCTATTGTAAAGTACTCACATTATTGTATACATTTTTGTAGATCCTGAAGATGTGAAAAATTTTCACGAAACGTCGATTTATTAAAATATGAATAACTAATTTGTATTTACTTCTGGCTGTCTTCCCATTATCCACACTTATTTTAATTTGTATCAAGTAGTCTTAAACAATTGAACGTAGCAAACTAAAGCACGTCATCTGTCAAGTAAAAATACAGATAAGAACTCAGGGATAATTTTATTAAGTGCTCAAAATGACCACCTCCAGCTTCCATATAATAATAAAAATTATCCTCAAAGCGTCGTCGTACGTTCTCCAACATTGCTGGAGTAATCTGACTAAGATACTTTACAAATTAAAATGTCATTTTCTCCGCAATTAACGATCGGATTTGAACAAAAAGACTGTTGTAAAAATAATTGAGAGGCCTTTCGAACAGCGAATCGTTTGACACCCCTTTCTATTTAAAATTTTCAAGGTGTAATTTACCCTGCTCTCAGGATTGAAGTTACGTAAATAATACTAATCGATTTAGATGTCCCCCTTGATTCTAAAATTGACGTGTGCGAGCTTTTTTTCGCAAAACTGATGTTAAGTGGCGAAAACTTGCGCGGACTGTTTTCATTGGCCCACTCGGTATATAGTATTATGGTTACTTTTATTAGACACTGGATTATATTAATAGTCTCGACAATAACAATTGAAGATGCACATGCATATAACTTTTGAGGGTGTTCAATGTTATCTCTATAAAAGAGAACTATTTCTACATTTCTAACAGAGAGAATAATCAGGTGGCATTGGATTGTAATTTTTTTCTGTCCAATTCTTCCGCGATTATGGTCAAGTACATGCAATTCTAGCCAAATTTGATGGAGAACCTAACCCGAAAGATGTATATAAATACTTCAGAGAACAAAACATCCTCATTGATTTGGAAGTGATTTAAAGGTTAAAGGCTATCCTATATATTATAACCTTTAATATTTTGTAGCAATTTTTGGTCAACAAAATTTTTTTGGGACGTATTTTGAACCTAGGCTGAACGATTTTGCAACCATTTTAGCATCCCCGTGCGTTCAGTGTTGTGTTTTGATGATGAGAAAATAAGCTGTTTTGTTCTAATTGGGAGTCAATAATCGGAAAAAAGTTAATGAGAACGTCAAATTGACTCGCAGTATCAAACCTCCGTAATATATTGATGTTATATAAATAATAAATGGGATGCCAATTATAGTAATATTTTCAACTTAAAAACATGGCGGAAGCGAGTCATACTGTTCATAGAACTACTGGTAAGTATATTATAGAGACACAATAGTTTATCAGTTCAGTTTTGACATGTTTATATTGTTTGCGGATAAAATTATCCTAGGAACGGTATTTGAACATTAAAATCAAAAAAAGTTATGTGGTTAGAGCGTGTAACAAGTAATAGTATAGTCTGTTCTCTTGCCAATCTGCGCGAAATGTCTTTTAACTTAATGATTTTGCAAAACATATCTCACGCTGTTGATAAAAAATAGACACCCGTCAATTGAGTGCGTACGGTTTTGCTATTGGCATTCAATGAAAAAAAAAAGAATATTTTTTCTAGTATTATTATAATATATGACTTCATCCTCAGAAGATTGGCATTGATTAATATCTTGTCTGGGATGTCAAAGTTTAATTTGGAGATAACTTATATTTAACAATAATCAGTGAACATATTTTATGTCAATGTATTTAGTAATAATATATTATAATAATCTAACACGAAAATGATATACAATTATACTTGCCAATTACTGACAGATAAAAATCATTAATTTATAGAGCAATAAATTTACCTGTAATTAGGTACACATAAACATTCAAGATCACGAAAATGATATAAACACTGTTTTAATATAACTATTAAATTTATATTTTGTATTTATATTGCAACATAATTATGTCATTTTGTCTTTACCAAATATGAACCATGGCATATTACAATACAGTTCCGATAAATGAACGAGAAAAATTAAGCAGACAATTTTTTTCCCTTTTACAAACTCAGTCCGGGGTCATATATCTGTATGAAGGGTAATAAGTCATTTTTAACGTGATTATAGAATAATAATTAAATCATTTTAATCTAGTCGATTCTTAGTGATCTGTGTCGATTCTTACTGATCTGGTCGATTCTTGGTGATTTGGTCGATTCTTAGTGATCTGGGTCGATTCGTACTGATCTAGATATAATAGAATCTTAGTGACCTGGTCGATTCCTTGTGAGCTAGTCGATTCTTAGAGATATGGTCGATTCTTAGTGATCTGATCCTTAAGAATCGACCTAGATCACCAAGAATCGAGCAGATCACTAAGAATCGACCAGAATTAGTTTCTAAATTATAGATACTATGGCATAATAATAATTGGACTGGTTTAGTTCGAATTCGTATTTCTGATTTCCATTTCTAACGTTCCGTACCCAAAGGGTCGAAACGGAGCCCTCTCGTTAACAATAAATTTTATTTAAATATTTGATTGCAAGTAGGTAGTTAGTGGAAATGAACTTACCGGAATTAAATTGTTATAAAGTTTATCGTGCGACAAATCACGATTATCCTCTACAATAATAACAACTGATCAATTGAGCCAAATGTCCTCAGGGAAGCATTGCTTAACATGGCTGCAATTAACGGATTACAGAATTGATGATGTAACAATAAACAAAACAGAATCGTGTGTATTGTTTATGTCGAGTCTTCAGACGATCTCGTGAGTCCGTTTGTAAAAAAAACTGTAACAAAACGCTCTGCTGACCTGTGCCCGTATTAAATTACACTGTAATTATTTATAATATCGCTTATAGATTGTATGTATAGGCATACTTATATACAAGGTGTCCTTGTGATGTGTGTTTTTGCAATGCAAATTACCAGTATGATTACTGTTTAACGTAAAACTTCTGCATCTATAGTCATATCTACTTTTATGTTTTTAAACCGCCTCTATGAAATATTTTGTGTTTTAAAAAAGAGTGTTTATTCATCCACGTCCAGCTTTTATTGGACTTGCCTTGTAAATGTGTATTTCTCTCGTTCATCACGTAGATTATCTCGAAATCTTGAGATGTAGGGAACTAATCAAAATCTAGATCTGAATATTTTACGTTATGCAAATTTAAAAATAAATAAGTAATGGATTTTCCATGCTTATAAATGTGCAATATTATAAAGGTTTTTAAGGAATTTTATATTACTGATTTCAATTTTGAAATCAAAGTTAAAAATCCAAAATATTGAAAAATGTTGAAGTGAACACAGATTCTTAACTAATATTTGCACACGGGTTGCAAATGCAATAATCGATATGATCATTCATGATAAGCAGTAATAATGCCATTTTTTTCTAAACAATAATGCACAACCAGGATATGTTTATAGTTTAACATTTAAGTTAATTGAACTAGTTTATTGTAAACAATAATTAATTATCGACAAGCCTTCCTAACCTTACAGTAAACGTTATTAACAAAAAAATTATGTCATGAACGGGTACTTTTCGAAAATGTCAATTCCAAGATAAACTTGATAGATTGATTTCATATTACAGAAAGGATAATATTATGTTATGCAATTTTAAGGAGCGACGTTTAATAATAGTTCCTGCTTCCAAATATAAAAAAATTAATAACTGAACCCAAAAGAATATATTGTTTTTCTGTTTGTGTAACAAATTGAAACAGATATGTCTAAACGTTTCATTTTCGTAATCAGAATATCATAATAATACCTATAAATTAAAGGTATTATAACACTTTATAATTTGTTTAGAAAACACGATATTTTATTTTAAAATTTGTAACGAAAATATAAAACTCGTTATGTTAAATTTATGGTAAAATCAGGTTTGTAAAAAACTTTTTAACAAAAAAAAACCCTTCAAAAAAGCCACTAAAAAGAGGAAAATAATAAAATGTTAAGGTCTGCGCCAATTTAATAAAATATGAAGTCGGTTAAAAAGTATATAATTAGTGTCTACTTTTTAACCGACTTCATATTTTATTAAATTGGCGCAGACCTCAACATTTTATTTTTTTCTTCTTTTTAGTAGCTTTTTTGAAGGTTTTTTTTTTGTTATTTTTTTGTTATTTTTTACTTTTTAGTAGGTACGTTATAGTTTACACGTTATATAGCCGACTTCTGTCTTGATATTTTACATTTACCTTAACGGCGCTACATCCCGTTACTCACATTTTATTAAAATCAGTCTAACTATTGAACTGATTTAAATAAAATTTATATGGGACCACCTCGGAGGTATGCTCTATTAAATAAAACAATATCAAAATCGGTTCACAAATGCAGGAGAAATCGCGTGACATACACAAAAAAAAAATACAATCGAGCTGAGAACCTCCTTCTTTTTTTTGAAGTTTTTTGAATCTACATCTAACTGTTATGAATTCACGTTTACAGAATAATATATAATTTGTCTTTCGTTGCCATCGTTACACCGTTTAACGCGTTAAACGGTCCGAACTTGTATCAGAAGTTACACTTCAAAAATTACTGGAAACAAAACTTCGTCGGTCGAAATTTTCGTCAGATTTATATTTTATATTAATTATATTAGTTACATTTGTTAAATTCTAAATTCAAAACACAATATGTAGTATAATATATTTTTTCACTCAGTGACGTCATTTTGATCGATTTAGTTAACACACTCCCACGATACCTTAGCCATATGTTCGTTATTTAATTTCTTGACAATTAGATCTACAATTACGATTATCTATCAGTGTATAATAATGTATAAGTCGGTGTCCCGTTTTGCCAGTCGTGTCGTGACAATGTTAAAGTGCAGGCCCTCGAGCTACTGTATCTGCAACTGTTAATGTAACAACAAATGATTATATTCCGTATCTAAATATATATCTCCATAATCAATATGTCTATATACAGCAGAATAGTTTTGGACGCGTTGAAAAGTAATCATAGAAAATTTTTATAGTAATTATGGATTCCTTTGATAATTTGAGATTAAAATATACCAGAAAAAGAGAGCTGACGCTGCTAGGTAGGTTCATTATGTAACATAAAGATTTCAGCTGATCCCAATAATTTAACTGCATCACAAGATATAGGTCTTAATGTGCCTAAGGTATGTTTTATATTCTGTTAAGGACACGAAGGGTCAAAATTAAATGTCGCAACCCGGGGCACAACGGACACCTTAAGGAGAAACTCAAAAAAAAAATTGAGTATTCCATACCGATATTATTTATGTCCATATTCTAGGACCTACATTTTTTCTTCTCAGATATCATTCTGAATTTAAATTTAATTGTAGAAAAAAGTTGTTGTTAACAAAAACTGTTTTCCATTACTAAAGATAACAATATATGATTTCACAAAACACCTAAGTGCGGCGAACTTTAAAAGTTAATTTGAATCCTATAGATCTGGGCATCTTAAAAAAATATGGAATATTCCAACCTTTTACAGTAAAAGTGTGGAAAGCCATTCGGCATTCTTCAACTCAGAGGAGAAAATGTTTCGATTGGTTAATTTCCGCTACTTCGGATTGAGTCCAGTGCTAAGTGCTAACACAAACTTCGTACCTCTTAGATTCAGTTATTCAATTTAAAATCGCATGCAATCCTTACTAATATTATAAATGTGAAAGTAACTCTGTCTGTCTGTCTGTTACCTTTTCACGCCTAAATCGCTGAACAGATTTCGATAAAATTTGGTAAGGAGATAAATTATTATTATTATTATTATCCTGAGGAAGGACATAGGCTATCTTTTGTCTCGAAAAAAAAACGCCTTCGCCCGAGTGAAAAAAATGGTTTCAGTGAACCGATTTCCAAATTTTTTTCACAGGCCGATAGGTGATTCTTTGCTTTAAGACATTGGCTATAATAATAATTGATCGGTCCGGCTTCGCCGGAGTGAAAAATGTAATCTCAGAAACTACTGAACCGATTTTAAAAATTCTTTCACTAATAGAAAGCTACAGTATCCCTGAGCGATATACGCAATATGTTATTTTGATTCTCGCGGGGGGGTTAATAAATCATAAGTTCTTATTTCTGGAACTACTAAACCGATTCTAAAAATTCTTTCACTAATAGAAAGCTACGCAGGGGAAGAAATTCTTGCGGGGAGCTAATAAATCATAAATTCTTATCTCTGGAACTATACTAAACCGATTCTAAAAATTTTCTCACTAATAGAAAGCTATGCAGGGGGAGAGATTCTCGCGGGGGGATAACAAATTAACAATATACTAAATATACGTGAGCGGAGCAATGGATGACCGCTATTAAATCATAATTCCATACCACCCGGGCGAAGCCGGGACGGGCCGCTAGTACATAATATATACGAAACATCCGCATAAACTAGTTACAATTATGTGCTTCAAAAATGCATCCAACAAACATATGGTGCATTGAAAATGGTTTATTTTTAGTTTGATATCGTAGGTCATGACATAAAAGCTTTTTGTTCCTATCGATGCAATCGACAAGAACAACATTCCGATAAGGTAATGTTGTTTACTTTACAACAACCACACGTGGACTCATTTGTTTTAATCATGTTAGTGATTATTGTAAAGCCCTAAGTGATTTCTAAAGTACCGTTGCTCCATAGAATACTGTATCTATGAATATAGAAATACTCGCGTTCTTAAAAAAATACTTCAAACAATAAATTTTATACGATTTAAGTTCATTAACACACCTCAGAATATTTGAAGAGGGGAAAACTTTTATTTTCTAAACAACAAAATGACCACATTACTAAAAATTTTGGAGCATACAAGTAATTCAAGAATTACAAG
This sequence comes from Mongoloraphidia duomilia, assembly GCA_039654895.1. Lineage (NCBI taxonomy): Eukaryota > Metazoa > Arthropoda > Insecta > Raphidioptera > Raphidiidae > Mongoloraphidia > Mongoloraphidia duomilia. The sequence continues at coordinate 33,446,112 of CM077518.1, read as the reverse complement.
GCGCGATATTCATGTAGGTATTGTGTGTAAACGGTTTTATAAAACTCGTCAATATCTATTTTCAAAAAGATCGGATAATTTTTACACAAAAAGTACATATTGCCGCCGTTTTGAAATCTGACGTCATTTTATTTTTTTGTGTTCTATGAAACTCTGAAATACCGATTTTCAAAAGAATCGGAATATTTTTACAAAAAAGTACAAATGGCCGCCATTTTTAAATCTGACGTCATTTTATTATTTTGTGTTCTATGAAACTCTCAAATATCAATTTTCCAAAGGATCGGATAATTTTTACAAAAATGTACATACGGCCGCCAATTTGAAATCTTACGTCATTTTATTTTTTTGCGTCTGAAACTCTTAAATATCAATTTTCAAAAGGATCGTATAATTTTTAGAAAGGAGTACAATATATTTCCGCCGTTTTGAAATCTGACGTCATTTTATTTTTTTGTGTCCTATGAAACTCTCAAATATCAATTTTCAAAAGGATCGGATAATTTTTACAAAAAAGTACATATGGCCGCCATTTTGAAATCTGACGCCATTTTATTTTTTTGTGTCCTATGAGACTCTCAATATCAATTTTCAAAAGGATCGGATAATTTTTACAAAAAAGTACATACGGCCGCCATTTTGAAATCTGATGTCATTTTATTTTTTTGTGTCCTATGAAACTCTCAAATACCGATTTTCAAAAGAATCGGATAATTGTTACAAAAAAGTACATTTGGCCGCCATTTTTAAATATGACGTCATTTTATTTTTTTGTGTTCTATAAAACCCTCAAATATCAATTTTGAAAAGGATCGGATAATTTTTACAAAAATGTACATACGGCCGCCATTTTGAAATCTGACGTCATTTTATTTTTTTGTGCCTTATGAAACTCTCAAATATCAATTTTCAAAAGGATCGTATAATTTTTAGAAAGGAGTACCTACTAAATATTTCCGCCATTTTGAAATCTGACGTTATTTTATTTTTTTGTGTCCTATGAAACTCTCAAATATCAATTTTCAAAAGGATCTGATAATTCTTACAAAAAAGTACATATGGCCGCCATTTTGAAATCTAGCACCATTTAATTTTTTTGTGTCCTATGAAACTCTCAAATATCAATTTTCAAAAGGATCGGATAATTTTTACAAAAAAGTACATATGGCCGCCATTTTGAAAAATCTGATGTCATTTTATTTTTTTGTGTTCTATAAAACTCTCAAATATTAATTTTCAAAAGAATCGGGTAATTTTTACAAAAAAGTAGATATGGCCGCCATTTTGAAATCTGACGCCATTTTTTTTTTGTGTCGTATAAAACTCTCAAATATTAATTTTCAAAAGGATCGGATAATTTTTACAAAAGTGACGTTACACTACTTCGTGACGTGACGTTTCACTTTTTATTATTTTTAGGTCCCCATCTGAAACGTGCGTTAAGAAGCATAGCTTCAAATAAAAATAGGTAAAAAAACTTTTAAGTTAAACGGTTTTATAAATGTTTTAAAAAGAAAAAAAAATAGTATTTAATTTAGGTTCATAAGAATAAAAGCGTTGGTCGTACACTCTATGATAATTTATTACAGTCACGACCCACGCTTTTATGCTTATGAACCTAAATTAAATTTTATTTTTTTCTTTTTAGTACATTTATAAAACCGTTTAACTTAAAAGTTTTTTATCTATTTTTATTTTTAATTTTTTAGTGTGATTTATTTCCTTAGTCTGATTTTATAACATTTATCCGATCCACTGAAACGTTACCGGAGAAAGACCTTTTGCCTGTGAAAATTCAAAAGTACGATTTGCACCCGGACGAAAGCCGGGCCGGTCAGCTAGTTATCATAATATTGTATTGTTACCGGAGCTACACATGTGTGCAAAATTTCAACTCAATCGGATCACGGGAAGTGGGTGAAAATTCAAAAGTACGATTTACACCCGAACGAAAGCCGGGCCGGTCAGCTAGTTACCATAAATTGTATTGTCACCGGAGCTACACATGTGTGCAAAATTTCAACTCAATCGGATCACGGGAAGTGGGTGAAAATTCAAAAGTACGATTTACACCCGGACGAAAGCCGGGCCGGTCAGCTAGTTACCATAAATTGTATTGTCACCGGAGCCACACATGTGTGCAAAATTTCAACTCAATCGGATCATAGGAAGTGGGTGAAAATTCAAAAGTACGATTTGCACCCGGACGAAACCGGACCGGTCAGCTAGTTATCATAATATTGTATTGTCACCGGAGCTACACTTGTGTGCAAAATTTCAACTCAGTCGGTCGCAAGATTTGTAACAAATATACGGGATCAAGCTAAATAAAACCACCGTTTAAAAAACAATGCATCACTTACTTATTTTTGCGTGATGCCAGAACATACGTTTTTATTTGAGAATTAGTTCGGTTGCTTTTGCGTGATGCCAGCATATTTTAAAACTCGCAGTCGCATAAGAAGTTATTTACTTGAAAAAAAAATCATGTAAATCGGATCAGTGGTTCTCGAGTTATAAGCGTACAAACGGACATACAGACAGAGAATGTCAAATTGTTCGGGAAGGTATGAACGTCGAGAAATTTTGGTCCGATCCCTAGGTCTCGCCATCCGATCGACGTCAATAATTAGTTACACGTCATTTTAACTCAGTAGGCCAGGGTTTTTAAACTTAAATTCAAACATCAGCAGTCAAAAAATTGAATAACTATATTGAAATAATGCAATATAAGACAGAGCATACGCTATCTTCCAATATCCATATCACACTGTGCAACAGACAAGGACAACCGAAACAAGTTCGCGATTTATTAGATAAAGTCGCATTTATTTAGCTTAATAATCATATAAATCTGTATAAAAAAACTGTTTTGACACAATATTATACATGAAATCTATCTAAAATTTTCTGCTCTTTCGTTTAAGACAGGTTTCGAATCGATCTGACTTAAATTGAGCAAACTATAAGCAAAAAACACCGTTTTTTCTAATTTGCTCCCCTCTGGGGCCAAAATTCAAAAATCGGGCGACGTTAGGATCAAATAGACCCCGAGAGGAATCGAACAAAAAAAAGTTTTTTAAAATCGGTTAATCCGTTTGGGCTGTACGACTGATACAAAAAATCCGTTACAGATTCACAGATTCACAGATTCACAGACAAAGCGAGTGTATATAGGCGCTTCTAGCTTCGCTAAGATCGCGCCTAAAAATGAAATAGTATCAGTTTTATTTGCAGTAATTATGCGTATCAAAAGTTAGTAGAAAATATTTTTCTCCATTAGCTTACGATCCTTTTTATTGTAAGTCAAGTCAGAGACTTCAATGCCAGATAATGTATTTTAGCACCAAGCTATGAAGAAAAAACTCGAATGGAGAAATAGCCTATCTAGAAAGATAACAAACCTAAGTGTATTTATATACATCATAGTACATTAAACACTTGATAATTGTCTGATAAATAACACACACGATGAGCTTCAATAAAAGTACCTAATGAAAACTGAATAAAACATATAAATGCTTACAGTTTAAGTATTGAAATTTGCAACAAAGTAACGAATTGCTTCTTAGTGTATTTCATATGCTAATATGTAGATACAATGCAAGATGTTTCTTAAATAATGTCGAAAACTTCGGAAAGTAATTGCTTAGAATTTAGATCAATTTAAGAAAGAAAATTCATATAAAACGTCCGCAAACGCACAGTTCCTGTGATGCAAGATGTTGAAATTCCAAATTTTTTTTTCATTTTTCAAGTCAAAATCGATGATATAGTTCGACGAAAGGCCTATTTTTCAAACTCCTTCTTCACATCTTTCGGAGTTGAATTTCGAAAAATTACTTCTTGGTGGGTGCCTACATCATAGAAGGAATATAGTACCTACTGCCTGAATTTTACGTTTCTAGGTCCAGAAGTTTGGACTGGACGTTGATAAGTCAATCAGTCAGGATATTAATTGTTTTTATAATTGATGATTAAATTAAAAAATGCCATGTGCGCATAATCCTTATTTTATTTAGTTACCCCCCTCTCTCTTTATCTAAATTTAAATAATAAATAATTATTGATAACTAAAATTTGTGTTATATAATGTTATCGTATTTCAATTAGACAGTTTTCTTTACATGTAACGTTTTTGCGTAGTATTGTCTTGATTTAAATATTATACTTTCAAAAATAACATTTTATACCCGCCCAGTATAACAAATCCATGACGTTAAGATTTATTGTCGACAAAACCGCCCAAAATCCACCCGTGAATTCAGTGACTCAACAATATTTTGCATATACCTATTTCAAAACTCATATAAACTATTTAAAATCATGACAAGATCAACAATACAGAAGGTTGAATGCCACAGGTTATTAAATGCTTTATTGTTTATTGAAATTTAATAATACAATCAATGAAAAGTAACAATTAAAAATCGCTCTACCTGATTATTATATTTTTTATTGAAAAGTTGTAATTGTTATTAGAAGGACTTAAAATTTCAATAGAATGTATAAAACTGCCCGTAGCATTTCTTTTGTTCTTACAATTTCTTAAGATTCAAAATAGGAACAGGAAAAAATTGCCTTATATCTACCGGGTGTTTCAACCAGTTAATACCAAAATGAAACTTTGAAAACTACACAAGGAATTATGGGAGACATGCGAAATAACTTTAATTTGATGATCAAAAATATCGGATCTACGTTTAGAGAAAAAAGTAGCTATTGTATTTTTTCACTGATAATTCCTTCTCTGGTTAGGACTCGTCAGGACACTGGTTTTTGTCTTGTATATATATAATATTGCCTAACTTTTCCGAAATCTTCCATATTGCATACAAGTTGTTATAAACTTCGCAAAATATACAAAAACTATAATCTTTCAGAACTGTTGAGCTACTTTTTCTGGAACCCTTTCTCATTGAACAGAAACTGAAGGCTGAAGAAAGTGAAAAGAGAAGGATAACTTCGCTATGATAATATAATTGTCAAGAGGATGGAGCAAATAAATAACACTGCAGACATATTCAGGAATTTGTGCTATCGCAACTGCCTAAAAACCGTCGGTAGACCCTCCTCTAAGGGTCAGCGCACACATGCTACTTTTTGTATCACGATTGTGCGACTAAGTCGCTTGTAGATCGTCAGATGCAGCTACCAACAGTGTAAGGTCGCATACTATTCACTGATTGACGAAAAGTGAAAACACAGCACACGTCTTAGTCGCAGGTTCGCTCTACTCCATGCCATGGATTCCGATGACGCTGCACTCTTCACGCGCAGGCGCGAGAATAAAACAAGCGGGTTGATCGCTAGATCGATCGAAAGTGCGATTGAGTCTCTATGCTGTTGCCAAATCGCGAACGAGAAATTTTGAGTAGTTGAGTAATCGTCAAATCGCGAACCAGTATTCAGTTGCAGAATCGCGCATTTTCGATACAAATAGTAGCATGTGTGCGCTGGACCTAAATAATATGGCTTGCGTTGCTCTATTGTCAATATTATGTCAATTGTCAATACGAATTATCAAACCAAAGTTTGTTTAAAAAGACATATTTTATTAAACTAATAATCGATAATATATTTTTTTAACACATATTTGAAATGTACATTTAGTGCCTGTTGTCGACTGCTTAAAATAATATATATCGCACGCGTACAATAATGCAATATTTTATGCCATACGACAATATAGCTAGACGTGCGACGAAATTTGTCAACCTTGCAATATTTTTTCACATCTTTACTAAAGACAATAAAAAGTACACGCGTTAAAATGGGCATCACTGGGACTAATAATATAGTATCGTGATTGGAGAATTGGGTCGACTGATTCTATATCTGTATATTATCTCTGTATAGAGAACCGATAATTCATCTGATTATCGTTACCGTTCTCTTTTCTGCCAACATTATGCATACTATTATGTATAATGTTGTTGGCCACATAACAAGACATGAGAATAGCGTGAGAACAAATAAGACAGCGGCACACGGCTAGCGCGCGCCTACATGGACAGACAACTGAGCTTGGCACTGGACAGAACAACTGTCTGTTTACAGGTTTAAAGGTAAAGTATACGTGAATTTAACCCCGAATCGTGAGAAAATGTGGACAGTTTATCGCTGCGAGTGGTGAAAGAACGGTCACAGTGCGAGAATTGTCAGTCAAAGCTAAGAATGTTGAATCTGTTGATAAACAATGCTATAATTATTAGATATAGGTATTCCTACAAATTAATAACGGGAATATCTGTAATTTCATTTTCTTGCCGTTTTTTTTTTAGAGTTTACTCCTTAAGAATCGATATTCATATAAGGCGCCCGGTATGGAAATTTTATGAGGAGTAAAATTTACACAAGCGTTAACTAAAAAGCGTTACGTTTTTTGCGCATCGTACCTTGCGCACCTTTCAATGTATGTGTATACAGTCGACGTGTACAGGGTATGCTGCGCGACAGCTGACGCATGTAAGTATGTATGTTTGCCTACTTTAAGGAGTAAACTCCAGTCGTGTGTCGGAGCTGACACACACACTTTTTTTGAGTTTTCGATTATTTTGGATGATACATAGATGGGAGAACGCATTTCTAGGATTTATGTCTGTCTATTGATTTGTACCGATTTCATGAAACTGGTACTTTTAACTGGTACTACCCAAACTTATATTGGATACTTTTACTCAGCTATGCTTGAGTTGAGTTCAGGTAGATTTAGCACTTCAAAACCGACATTAATGTGAGCGAATTTGCTAAACTATAGTTTAAGGCCCATATTTGGGAGCTTTTAAGATTCCAAGTCTTCATGGTTTCCGGGCTTGTAGGCCGTGGTCCGGTGGTATTTCTACCTGACGTTTCGTCTACAACTGCGGTAGACATTCTCAAAGGCGATGTGGCAGCGGTCGAAGTGTCCTTCTTGGCGGCTCACAGGTTAGTGTGTCGGTGACTGATGTTCTCCCTTCTTTTATACCTAGTGCCAGTGTGTTCTCTGTTCGGTCGTAGTCCGTCTCTCTGCCATTGGTCAACTGCGCAGTGTGTAGTGGTGGTGAGTTCTCTGCTCGGTCGTATCCCGTCCTTGTACGATTGGTCATTGGTTTTGTATGTCGGAGTGCTGGTGTCCAGGTTTTACTGAGATTGAGGCCTTCATCTTCAACCGAAAAGATGAAGGCCTCAATCTCAGTAAAACCTGGACACCAGCACTCCGACATACAAAACCAATGACTAATCGTACAAGAACGGGATACGACCGAGCAGAGAACTCACCACCACTACACATTGCGCAAGTGAATAAAAATAGGTAGTTTTATAATAAATATAAAATTAATTCGTTTTGGTTCGTTATTTAAACCATGTTTAATTCTCCAATTAAAGATATTTATTTACGGGAATAACTTAGGTACCTACGCAAACGGCACATTGCCAAATAGGTACTAGCGTTACGACATTTTTGCACACATGAAATTATAGATACAGACAGTTGTCACGTATCTGCACATGAAAATATTTTATCTCCAAATATGAGTTTAAGTGCTCGAAACTGTATGTCATTCTAACTCCGATTTTTTAGACGCGTGCGTCGATTATATACATTTTCGAAATGATTTTCCATTTTTACAGTGAAATAGATATATGATCTTATACGAGTATAAGATAAAAAAAACTCGGGTCGCAGTGCCAAAACCCTGCCGACAATATAGTGTATTTGCTAATACTGGCATTGTGGCTTTATTATGTGAACTTAAGTTTGTTTTTGGACAAAATAAAAAATTTAACCCCTTAATACATCCCTTTAAATAATATTTTTTTTTCTTAATTTCAATATTTTTATCAATGCAACCTCGGTACCAAATTAAATACACCCTTCAGTAAGTAAACCACTATCCGCAAACTAGTGTTTTCATAAAATTTGTAACTCCGGTCCTGTCGGGCCGATTTTATTAAAATTTTAGCAGAACATTTTAGTCGTTACTAAAGGGTTAAATTTCAATTTTGAAACGATTCTGAGAATTTTTTCGGCAATTTTGGGCCTAAAAACGTTTTTCAACCCCTAAAAACCACCCTTAAAATAGTCCGATTGGGCCCATTTTAAATAGGCTTCGTGCGGTGATGGATTTTAACGTGCCTACCAAATTTCGTCAAAATCGATTAACTCTTTTGAAAGTTATAGCCCGTACACATATATATATACATATATAAACAGAAATTTCCAAAAATGGTGCCAAAGTGTTCAGGAGGCTATGAAACGTCGAGAAATTTTGGTCCGACCCCTAGGTCCCGCCATCCGACCGACGCCAATAGTGTATGTGCCATATGGCAAATACACTAAAAACCGGTCAAGTGCGAGTAGAATTATAATTATTAGTTGCCAGAATTCATGCCGCATAACAACACACTGTGAAAATTTCAATTAACTACCTCTAACAGTTTGTGAGATAGACGGGCGGACAGACAGACATCGTAGGCAGGATAATAGGGTACGGAACCCTAAAAACAATCCAAGAACTTTTTTCTTAGTTCTCGTTTATGTATACCTATCCAATTTTCAACGTAGCTCCTTTTTCATATCGAATGTCTTGATACTAGACTACATTCACTGTCTGGGAATTCTAAAGAACTGATGGAACATTAGGGGAGCACAATAGACCTTATTGGTCGCAGTGCATACCTACAAGGGCCCCTACTTTTTAATTCTAATTCTAATTCTCTTGATAACGTCCATAAGATTAAATCCAAGCTAGCTTGGAAAGAGTATAGTACCTATATTAACGAGTGATTAAAATACATAAAGACATATGCAAATTTGCCCGTAATAAGACCATAACACTACACTAACAGTTAAGTCACGCCAGAAATAGCATAATGGATACTTTATCGTACTGTTTAGAATCTGTTTATATATTCCATTCAAACAACACATTGCTTTTAAATTTATTATTACTTACAGTAAAAACGTATAAATTTAGTATACAAAAGTGTCAAATGATTCAAGTTTTAAAGACATTGTTTAATTTTTAAACGAAAGAAAGCGGTTCTTATGCCATTATTTACTTTTGCAATACAGTAATTTATTATTACGAAAAATATAAGATAAACGAATTAAGAATAAAGTATGAGTTTATATCTATTTATTTCTTTTTAAACGATTTTATAGCTCCGCCCGTTATTTATTTTTTGAACCGCCAACAGAACCGTATTACATTGTTTTTAGAATTTGTATCTAATAACAAATACTACAGATACATGCAACTCTTGACGGTTTACATACATTCCTACGGCAGCCATAGAAACTCGGGTGGCCACTTGCCAACGCGGTCTAGCAACAATATGTAGGCAATTGTTGATAGACTGCGTTCTCTCTTTGTTTAGTAATGTAATATTGTCTAAATTGTTTTCCTTAGCTACGCGAGAAAATTCACAAATCTGAAAAAAGACAATCAGCGATTATATTATTACAATATTGTATTTGATAATATGTTGGCATTCCAAGCCACATGTGGCGATATAGTGTTGCTTGTTTTCAATGTTAGGCCAGAGTTGCAGGTATTTAAAATCTATAGTATTTTCTAATAATACATATTTTTGACAATTCATAAAGTTATGTGACTACATTATTAATTACAAGAAATTCTTGTATTTGTTATCCTTACTATATAAGCATATGCTAATTACAATTATAATATAAGCGGTGATTCAGATCTACAATACTTTCCATCCATGACACGATAAAGTATTATTAGTTGAGCAATTCAAATAATTGCATTTTTTTTCAAATAATATGATTATTCAAAACTGTATAAAAAAATAGATCAGTGCTGCTACTGATTTTTATAATACCTACCTATAGTACTTACGTTTATTAGTCTGTATCATAAAATGTAAAATTTAATAGCACTGTTAATTTTAACATTTATGATATAAAATATAAATAAAGCACTGTTCTAATTTTTGCAAAAATAAACAACAGATTTTTGAAATAGGGTTTTATAATTTTAAAAATAGTTAACGATCGACCACATTGCGTAATGTAACACATTCTCGATATTCAGTTAGGTACCTACTCAAAACACTTAATTTTGTAATTTTATTAGTGATGATTAATTGATCATTAAATTTTTTATATTTTTAAAATAGTCAGTCCCTGTCTTAAGTAATTTTTCCTGTCATGATCGTGACAAAAAAATTTAATATTACAAATTAGGACTGTGGCATGTAAAATTGTAGGAGGAACAAGTTGTGTATATAAATTTTATCAAAAATCTAACAGGAAACCATGTAAATGTGATTTATATTATTGAATAATTCGCTATCTGATACACGTCTAACATATTTGCAGCATTATTTTCTTACAGTTCTAACTGAGATCTATAGTTGGTATCCCTGATCTTAAGTGTGACCAGAAAGAACCGATATGGTAATAAAGTATGAATGATTACAGAAATAACATTTGCATTAGTTTGATTGATATCTTAATTTCTTACAACAGAATAAAATATTGGAACGTTTTCATTTGAATAACATATAATACTCGATCGGTTAGGTCAGTATTTATATCGATTGGAGCATAATATTTAGGTAGATATGTACCTATATTATTATATACGGGTAATATATAGATTAAATATCCAAGGCGTAATGAAGTATATTATTGACGAAGTGTGATATTATGTTATCTATACTGTCATAATCTCTCATTACTAGATCAGGGGTTTCCAACTGACGGACCTCGTGATACTTCTTTTGCGGCCAACGAAGTTTCTTAGAAAAGTAATCTACTTCAGTATTTTTTTGTAAACGGAAACTTGTTTCCTTCAACCCTTGCACTAGACTAAGTAGACTGACAATTAAAAACTTGTTAACTTCCCACTGGAAGCCGTTTCTTTTTTATTAAATAAAACGACTGCAAAAAAGTAGATTTTATACGAAATCTCGCCCAAAAAAATGTTATCATCTTTGTTAAAAATAAATAATAATTATGTTTTAATGATTAAAATGATTACTTTTCTGTGTAATTTCTAATTTAATTTTGTATTAATAATCAATATTCATCAAATTGGGAAGTTCGTCGTGTGGACCTCAAGGGTCGCACTTGTGAGTCCCAATTAAAAGTAACTTTAGTCTTAATGAACGGCTTGTTCGGCTTGTTTTTGTGTAATTTCGCACTTTTAAGACACCGACCACCGTATGAATATGTTATAATAATATGTTCATACTTTTTTAGCCAATAACTTTTTAATGAAATTGGTATTTAGAAAGGAAGTATTCCTCTCAATGAATTTTTTATAATGATAATGTATTTCTTGCACTGAACAATCATTGTCTGAATATTGTTTTCAGGGTTAAGTTATATACGGAATATTGATTTCTTCCATGAGCTAATGTTTCACCAGTTTGAAGATTTCTGAGAAATATTATAGGTACCTACCATTTTTTCAGAGCATAGCTTAGATTCACATTGGAGTAAACTCCGAAAAAGAAAAATATTGCAAATTAACGGAGCCAAGGATGAGTGGTCGGGAACTGATGCCTTTACACTATATCAAGAAATTCATGCATTAAATACAGTGCAAATAAATATTAGTTTTTTTACTAATATTTACTTTGTTCATTTTAGTCCTTTAAAATTTTATCCCCCTTTGACACCCGTACGGGTTAAATTTCGAAAAATCCTTTCTTAGTGGATGCTTATATCAGAAAAGGAACCAACTGTCCAAATTTCAAGTTTCTAGCTTCAGCAATTTGGCCTGGGCGTTGATTAGTCAAAAAAACCCTACATTCCAGTTTGAACCCCTTAGGGGCTGAATTTATTTCTAAAACGATTTATTCATGTATTGTCATCGGGAATACATATGTGTACAAAATTTCAAATCGATCGGATACGTAGAAGTCGTTCAAAATTGACTTGCAAGATTTTACCTAAACAAACACACACAAAAACAAACTAACATACATTGCAAGTTAAATAGAAGCTTATAAAAGTAATAAGTAATATGTGTATTGTGGGTTGAGGTTAGCTGCATTTCAAATTATTTAATTTTTTAAAGACCACTGACCGTCCGGTTTATTTAGGCTCATAGTATCACCTAAAATTTTCAATTTATTATTATTCGTTAAGCCTTAGTTAGTATCCATTATAATTTTTTTTTGTACAATAATATATTAATAATAGTTGTAAGTGAATCGAATTGGACGATGATATGCGAAAGAGAAATGAATGGTGAACCCGTTACATTTCAGTCCCATAAAATAGTTGGGTTGATTAAACGGACTCTAGTTACATCATTGACTCATTCAATTTATATGATTGAAAAAACGCAAACCGGTAAATAGGGAGTGTCTGCGGCACCGTATATTAATTGAGTCAATTTGTTCAGTACGCCGTTCAAAGTTTAATGACTGAACTTCTTGCGTGCGACTATCCTGATTGGGTTTAAATAACGCCAAATCTACATAACACCAGTTTACACTCATCAAGTCTCAACTGAAACTAATCTACTGCAGAATATGCAACCATTAAATTTCTTCACTACCCTTCTGCAGGAAAAATATTTAAAAATTATCTCTTGCGTAACCATAATCTAGTGGATTTTGTTTAGTCTATAATAGTTTTAATAGCGAGGAATACAAAAAAATAATAATAATAAAATAAAACATCAAAAAGTCTCTATAAAAACAATTATAAAAATATTGGCTTAAATTTAACTACGTTCGGTATGTGCGAACCCAAAAGTTTAAATATTTATAATAATATGTAATTTAGTCAACTAAATTTTCATAAGTCATTTAAATTTAAATTTGATTGAATTAGTCAAGAAATGAGAGCAAAACATCTACAACTATGGATTAGATTTTTAGTTTTTGTAGATTTAAAAAAAATCAACTAAAATTCAGCTAGTCAAATAGAACCAAATTACGTTGATTTTTATAATTTGTTCAGCTGCGAAAATTTCAAATATTCACACTGAAAACACATCTGAAAATAATACGAAACAATGATAAAACAAAGTTAGCAACTGATAGATGTTCAATGGGTTTGTGTGCATGAATGGATTAAAAAATCATTTATATTATACAACTGTATTCTTAATGAATAATAATAGAAACAGCTCTACAACTTATTAATTTATTTAAGATAACTGTACTCTAAAACCGAGTGTTGGTTCTTTTTCGATATTGACTGATTGATCGATGATTTAACATTACAGATAATGAATACCTAGTACAATTGACTAGGGTGTGCTGATGTGAAGAAAAATAGAAATAGATACTATATAATATACTACCTATATCCCCAATTTGAAGGACAATTTAGAAAACATTCTTTGTAGACAATATAATTTTGATATAATGTTGCTAGTTATGAATCTATCATTTTTTGATATTTAAAAGTGGTCATTATTTTTTAAATATAATCTAAATACACTATATACCGGGTCGAACATAGGGAATTAATTTTGTGTGCCATTTTTAAGTTTTTTGGCTTTTACTTCTACTTGTATAGACTATAATAAGAAAACAAACAGGTACCTATCTAAGTAATGAAGAATTTAATTAGTTTTTTATTATTAAACAACGAAAAGTAATACTTAATAAAGAAAATAAAATTATAATCAATACCTATTAAAAAAAAAATCCATTTTCAACTAAACAATATCCCAGTCTGTTATAAAAAGAGATTCTAACGTTTTGTTTTTCGCCTACTTAATTTGAAATCATTACTGCAAAATCGGTAAATTTCAAATTGGTATTTTAATGTAAAAATTTCCTTTTTGGTCTTATTTTTAGAATCATTTGATGCGCAATAATAATTTTATCTTTCGATAGGTACCATTACCTTTCTTGTACGTTGAATTGGCGAACACGAATCAGCAAAAATGAACAATACCTACCATGTTAAATCCCTATGTTCACCTTTGAGACCGGACACGGGGTATAATCACATATAATGCACATTATCTGTTTTGTATCTGCAGTGTGGCTGTATGAATATAATCTACCACCTACGAAACACATTAAATGCGTATGTAATCATGAACTAATTGACCGGTTAATGATGCCTATGATATACTTACTAATTATTATGTAAATTTTAAATAATACGCTGTTTTTTATATTTTATTTTTCGAAATATGTATGCAAACATTTGTTTATAGCATATTATTTTTAAAAACTATTGAATGCCAAATACTATAGAATTTTAAATACCTGCAGGCTGCGATTCTGGCCTAAAATTGTCTACAAGCAATACTAGCGCTGAAGCGGTTTGGAGTGCTAAAAAGTTTTGACATATTATCAAATACTATAAAAACAATATTATAATGTAACTAGCGGCCCGGTCCGGCTTCGCCCGGGTGCTAAGAAAGCCCGGGTGCTAGGAATTTCCCGGCTGCAATACACTACTCCGCTTCGCTCGTTCGCTTGAATATTATAATTACATTATGTGTCCTCCTTGGCGGCTCACAGGTCACTGACCTTCGACCGCTGCCACATCGCCTTTGAGAATGTCTACCGCAGTTGTAGACGAAACGTCAGGTAGAATTACCACCGGACCACGGCCTACAAGCCCGGAAACCATGAAGACCTGGAAATATATATAATATATAAAGAAGATCAGTAGATTGATGTTTTCAATTTTTCAGCGTAAGCTACAAGAAATAATTTAGACAATATTATATTAGAGAAAAAGAGAACAAAGTAGCCAATTTTTGCTATGCCGTTGACAACCTGAATCCATAGATGGCACTGTTTTTTTTTTCACTGCCGTAAGAATATATTCGTATACTGTCAAGAGTTACACGTATATTTACCTTGTCTCTATACAATACCTATTTGTTAATACTGAGCGTTAAAAGTTTATAATATAATATAATAATATATAAAAATATAAATAAAACAAGGAAATAAAAATACGTTATCAAGAAACATTTGAAAAAATTATAGCTCATAGATTGCACTAAAGCAAAAATATGTTAGAAATGCCGACGCACCGAGCTAGTAAAACTTTAGTGTCCCTCTGACATATTTGAAACAGTATCACGTATATATACTGGATTTATAACTTTCTTTACTTTGTGTTCCAGACAAAGCAGGGTGCATTTTATCCCGGAAAATTGCCCGAGTTACTAGTACCTTGAGCCGTTCCTGAACGTTATGCTTTTTTATATCAATCTAATCTGAGTTTGAGTACTCGATTTAAGCTAATTAAACATCAATACAACATTTCACGCTGATTATTTAATTAAAAATATGTTCTTTGTTTCTCTTTGAGGTTGATAACATATTTTTCATGTAAAATATATAACAATGAGCGTATTTATTTTTAATTTAAAACGACTGTTATTAATAATTGTACAGTTAAATAACTTTGAATTAAAAATGTTTCTTTTCTATTGTTTCAGATTTTCGGTTATTGAGTACCGATAACTTTCAACGTCTCAGAAAAATTCAAATATTAAGAGAGGTAAGTGGGGTGATACTGATTTTTCTTTAAGATGCTGAAATGTTTTATTTAGTATGATTTTGTATTGTAATATATTATATTAATTAGGGACTTTTCATATAAGTATAATTAAAGGACGTTTCACATTCGACCTATGAACGTAATGTTAAGGTGCATTTTCATGCGACGATTAACGCTGGTTTCTAGCGTCAAATGCGGTCACGTGATATGAACGCCATCTTGAAAAAATGTAGCGTCAAATTTTAGCGTCGGCAAGATTAGAAATATATTTATTGAATAATAATAATATGCGTTTAACGTCCGTTTCTCGACATTATGTCATAACAGATGCCATTCGCACCATTACTATCGTTACGAAACTGTTTTCTGAGTTGGCGGAATAAATATTTATTTACAATAATTCGTAACAATTAACTGTATACAATAATTGCAACAACGACAAGTCAATTCTAACAATAAAAAAAACTTAAACGGTAATTATTGAACTAAACGAGCCACTTAAATAACACTTAGCAAATAACTATATATACAAGGATTATTTATTTATAATTATTTCTGTCACTGTATTTATATCAGATTTATTTCGCTGTTCAACACTGTCACAGTACAATCTACACTGACTGATTCCCGTTGACTGATCAATATTTATTTCATTGCGTGACACCGTCGACTGATTGCCTGACTCACTCGTACTTCGCTTATATAGGTCGCGCAGCCCAGCCTAGTACGTTCTCGCGTTCTCTAGAACATTCCGGCAGGCACTCGTATCTTCGATACCATTCCACGCTTTACCACCGTGACCCCTCCTTCTCCTCGTTTCTATTGGACGCAGTGGCGTAACATCTTGGGGTTTTCTACATTTTTTAAGTTTGTCTCTTGCGAGAAGTCGCTCGCAAGCTACCCTTAGCCGCACACTCCTCGCTGAAATACACAACTGATGTTTCACAAGAAATTTCGAGTATAGCTGTGTAATCGTCAAATCGCGCGGTTCCGTTACAAAAAGTAGCCCTAAGACGATTAAAAATAAATTTCGGGAAAGCTTTTTATTAAGATTTGACTGTATTATGAAAATCAACATAAAAGTACAGCCACGTAAATATTATAACAAGTAATAAAACATGTCGACGACATAACAGAACATAAATCATGACCTGAAGACGACTAGCACATTACTGTGAACCATGAATTCATGAAATATGTAAAAGAAACTGTATTTTGATATATTGTATTACGTATAGAAATAAACAGAGCCCACGGTACCTGCTGTGCACGGACCCATTCTAAACGGCATATATTAACCCATTCCGAGTAGCGCATACATTATAATTGTCATAGACCTTACGATTTCATAGCTTGTCTTTTCTGTTATTTCATGGATTAAAACATAACAAAAGATCTCATATCGATAGTTAGTACAACAAAAAAAAAGAAAAAATGAAAACTGTACACTTAATTCGAAACACTTCAACGGATCAAACCTCAACGTACATTTCGCTAATGAAGTCAGAGAATCATACTGCTTGTTTCTTGATGATGCTAACTTTGTTAGCACAATTCGCGATTCATGGCTTAAAAACGGGTCGCATCAACAGATTTAAAAAAGATTTTCTCAATTTGTTGTCTAACTGGGTACCTAGATACCTACTACCTATATGTATGCTTCTGCGCATAGCCGCCTTTATTCGGGAACTGATTTGGATTACACGAGGAAGGACCTTAGACTAGTCACAGTGTCTGGATTTATCCGAGCAATTCGATTATTCTAATGAAACTTTTTAACCGACTTAAAAAAAAATCTAGTTTAAAAATTCAATCAGAATATGTCTCGAAAAGAATTATAAATATGTTCGCCTTTATAGTTTTACAATCGTCTACCTTATCAACATTTAATTTTTTAGTTGGCGCAAATATTAACAACTATGACGTATATATAGAGACTTAATTGCGCCGATTTTTAATTAATTAATATAGATAAAGGTGACAGTAAAACTAAGGGCAAAATTATTTTAGGTATTCTGATTGCTTTTTTGAAGTCGGTTTGATTTTTTAAACCATTTTTATTTAAGTCTTTATGGTTTCCGGGCTTGTAGGCCGTGGTCCGGTGGTATTTCTACCTGACGTTTCGTCTACAACTGCGGTAGACATTCTCAAAGGCGATGTGGCAGCGGTCGAAGTGTCCTCCTTGGCGGCTCACAGATCAGTGTGTCGGTGACTGGTGTTCTCCCTTCGCCTCCCATCGCCTTTGAGAATGTCTACCGCAGTTGTAGACGAAACGTCAGGTAGAAATACCACCGGACCACGGCCTACAAGCCCGGAAACCATAAAGACTTGGAACAATGCCGGCCGTGAAAGCTTGCACACCATTTTTATTTAGTTTCGAACCTAAGACATTCTGTTAGTTTTAAATTAATTTTAAAAAAAATGCATGACTGAATTTATCAAAATTTGCCCCTATATTACAGCTGTTTTGAAAATATAATTATCGTGATTCCAAAATCGTTATTCCAAATCTATAAATACAAGAAAAGCCGTCAGAACAAAGCCAGTTCGAAACTGTATTTCACTATTGTAATTAAAAAACTGCTTGATATTCTACTCATGCGTTTATTATAAACTACAAAAGTACCGCACAAACAATTATAAAGGCGTAAATGAAATCCCGATACGATTAATTAAGTTATGAAAGGATTTTGTGATCTGCAATTAAAACTTATTGCATTTTCGTGAACGAAAGTTTAAATTGTAAATCAAAATTCAAATGTCGTTAAACTTTAAGCGTTTACTTGTATATTGCTTTTCGGCACGTTGTAACTAATACAATAGAAATAATTAAAAAAATTTTTACATAACTAATTAAGTACCTAAGTACATTTAGTCTTTCAGACTCCTTGGAGCGAAATTTTTGGATATTCTTAATGAATATACAATTCGTTGACAGGTGTTTTAATCTTTTAAGTTGTCACTGCAAATATCCATTAGTTTTAAAAATATGTTTTGGTAGCTCGTCATTACTATAGCTTTTTAAACATTTAAACTGCATGCGGGGTCAATCTTGTACGTATATTCTCGCAAACATTTCTATGTAAAAAAGTTAATGAAATCTGTTTCATTAACTTTTTTAATTGCAAACACGACCAACTAAACAAGCTTTGGTATAAGCAATACTCATTTGTCAATGACTTTAGCAATAAACAAATAACATAATAATATGGACTTTGACTGTTGGCAAATAAATAATTAAAAAACAGCGGTACCTTATAGTACTTAGGCTACTAATGAGAAAAGACGGTGACTGATTTTACAGTAGACACGTTTTTGTAAATACATTATAGTATACACTTGCATACATTCTGAACCCTTAACTTAAAACTAGATACCCCATCTATATATATAAAACAGTTCCGTTACTGACTGACTGACTGACTGACTGATTGACTGACAGACAACGCCCAGGTCAAACCGCTAAAGATATAAACTTGAAATTTGGACAGTAGGTTCCTTTTGTGACGTAGACACCCACTAAGAAAGGATTTTTCGAAATTCAACCCCTAAGGGGGTTAAATAGGGGATGAAAGTTTGTATGGAAATTCGTCATTTTTGAAGCTAGAAGCATGAAATTTTGCATAGGAGTTTCTTATATAACGTAGGTGAGCACTAAGAAATTTTTTTTTGAAAATGCATCCCCTAAAGGGGCTAAAAAGGGGATGAAAGTTTGTATGGAAGTTCGTCATTATTAAAGTTAGAAGCATGACATTTTGCACAGGAGTTCTTTATATTACGTAGATGAGCAATAAGAAAGGATTTTTAAAAATGCATCCCCTAAGGGGGTTAAATAGGGGATGAAAGTTTGTATGGAAGTTCGTAATTTTTTAAGTTAGAAGCATGAAATTTTGCACAGGAGTTCCTTATATAACGTAGATGAGCAATAATGTATTAATAAAATTCGATCGAACGAGCGAAGCGAGTGAGTAATGTATTAATAAAATTTGAGCGAACGAGCGAAGCGAGTGAGTAATGTATAATTAATATTCAAACGAACGAGCGAAGCGAGTGTGTAAAAATTAATAAAATTCGAGCGAACGAGCGAAGCGAGTGAGTAATGTTTTAATAAAATTCGAGCGAACGAGCGAAGTGAGTGAGTTATGTATTATAAAATTCGAGCGAATAAACACCACCAGCCCGGCTTCGCTTCGCAGGAGGAGAATTTCTCGCGGGGGATAATAAATCATAAATCGAAAAATACGTGGGCGAAGCCACGGGTAACGGCTAGTTTATCTATATTTTGTTCGGCACAATTTTTCCATATAAACTGGGATCGTATATAGGAAGACAATTAATCTTTCGACTGAAGATTCCTCAGGCAGAATATACTTTTTTTCTCCAGGAGTTCCTAACTCCAACAGTCAGTTTGGCTAAGAACATGTTCTCGTTCATGCATAATAATTAATAACCACAAGGCAAAGAAGCTTATGCTGATTTTTTGTTATGTTTTTTTGATTTTTAAATAATATGGACTACGGTATAATGGTACTAAATCTCAGTCTTTCAGAAAGTCATCTCGGTATCATCACCTATACCAAGACCAAGACAGAATATATTAGTTTTAGTTGTCACCTTTCATTGCAACGAAAAATTGCTAGCTGAATTCCTTGTACACTGTGGTCCATACTTCCATAGGATAATGTTATTATGTCCCATTAAATGGAGTATCCATAAAAACTGCTACTCATACCAAGTTTCTCGGTATTACAATTTCTGACACGTTAACCTGGGACGCACACGTCACTGAATCTAGTAAAAAATTGAACAAGACTTGTTATTTACTATGGCAAGGCAATTTCGTACAATGCTCAATAATCTTGACATTCTCAAAACTATTTATTATTCTAACTTTCAATCAGTCTGCTCTTATGGCATAATTTTTTGGGGAAATTCTTCTTCTCTACAGAGACTTTTTGTTATCCAAAAGAGAGCTGTTAGAATAATAACAAACTCCAACCCAATTTCATCTTGTTAAGAGCTCTCTTCAAGTCTTTGAAAATTCTAACTTTGCCTGTTCTGTACATTTATGAATGTATCTGTTTTGTCTTCAAGAATAAAGAATTATTCTTTAGTAATAGTGATTTTCATACCTGTAATACGAGATTCAGGTCTTTATTAAGAGTTCCTCACCATAGGCTAACTTTGTTTCAAAGTGGTGTGTATTACAACTGTGTTTGTTTTTATAATAAGCTGCCAATCTCTATAAAAAACATTAAGACTTTAAATAACTTCAAGCGATCTGTTAAATCTTTTTTGATACAGAAATCTTTTTATTCGATAAATGAGTATCTGTCGCAATGATAATGACTATGAATGTTTAAAATTTGTGTTATATTATATGCATTTTTGCATTTTATTAATTCTTTTAATATCGCTAAATTTAATTTAATTTTCTATTGTAACTTTGTAATTACTAATTGATGACGCACCCTCCTGTTTCGTACAGTGTTCTTTTGGGGCAAAATATATTATTATTATTATTATTATTATTATCAAACTGTGCTAAAGTCTGATATAACCCACTTTACCTTGTGGATTTACGTCCATAAAACACGCCACACGTTGTATCTGATGGAATTGATTGCTAAACGAAGCTTACAACCGGTCAACCGGGTGAATTCCATTCGATCGACTGAGCACAACAAACGAAACAATTTTGTTGTTTTGCTTATTCATATTGTAGAAGTTATACTTTGCCTATGCACATACAATAAACAACGTGTTCACATGCCAACTTGATCAACTAAGGTATATGCTAGTAAAATACGTCTCAAATGCCTTGACTGCGAATTGGTTTCAGTTCGATCAAATAGTATAATTTCATTTTCCTTATAATTTTCTGTCAACCTCACAGAGAATTGGTGGGTTTAAAATATAGTATCTTCAGTAATTCTTGCGATTATATTATAATTTATAACGATCTTAAACTATTTTTTTTTCAAATTATAAGTTGAATAAATTTCACTACCGATCGATTATTGCATTGATGAAATAGTTATATGAGCTGTCTTTGATCCAATTGATTTAAAGTAGGAATCTACCAAAACCAGCACAAGGGTCAAGGATGTCATCAAATCTGATTACGTTACCGCAAAATTTTTTGAAGGCACGATATGGCTGAAATATGATTAGTGTTGAATTATTGATTTCGGTTAAAACAATATCGAATTGTAATATTAAGTTTCATTTAACTCTCAGTGTTAATAGTATTATTTTTTGGCACAATTACCTCAGTATGATATCTTTCGGTTGGTTCCAATTTAAATAGAATAACTTATACTACCCACATTTATTCAGCAAGAACAGGTACAATTAATTTGTTCAATGAGACTGGAAGTATTATACATTTTCCCCAATAATATTCTGATAATATTAAACAATATTGTCAGGTGTGGCTGTCTCGTAGATTTTGCTGACAGTTGTTTGATTCAATTCTCCTAAATCATGTAGATTTGGAACAACGACAACAATCTCGATATCAATGGTTGATGTGTTACCAGCTGTGTGTTAAGGCAAAAATGTCGCTGTCAGTTAAATCAATCATATCCTTATCCCTAAACTTGTAAACTTAACATGAATGATGGCAACATACCATCCCTTTTCCAAAGGCACGCCTATGAGTATAAATAAAACAATATAAAACCCATCGCTCACGTCGCGCGAATGTTGACGATGCTGTTTTGTGTTATGTACGTTATAGAGAGTGTCGTTGTTTTGTTTGATTGCGAAGTCGATGTTGTTTTGTTGTAAGCCACGGCCAACTTCACCTATATCACCTTTTGGTGCTGCAAAAGTCCATACTGCGACTGGTTGTATTTTTAAATGTTGTCAACTTCCCTCCAAGACGTATAACAAGCTAGCACAACTACGTAATATGTAGACTGTATAATATGTAATAAAAAGAGGCGCAATGATCAGATGTGTTTTGTTGCGCATGCGTACATTGATGAAACGCCGCCAGTGTGACCAGTTTCACCAGTGTTAATGAACTTTGGCAACGGCGATTAAGCAAAAAAATAAATTAACATAATGCGGGGCAATGAATTTTTAAAACATAATACTTGTTAGAAGGCGCACCAATTAGTATTGGGTTCGTATTATATAACGTAAATGATACAGATTTTTATGTTTACACTTATGTTTAGTATGTAGATTATGTACACATAGTGGAGGATAAGTGAAATCAGTGGTGGCAGGTTGCTATTAAAAATTTAGAAAATATATGTTTACATAATATATTATTAATTATCTTCGTGGGAATTATAGATTCCTTCGGAAGAAACCACTCTACAGGAATGTAACATTATAGAAAAGCATTTTTTCTAATCAAAAAAAAAATGGATAGTAAAAATATTTTTGATCCATAAATCAAACAAGATCTTTGAAATTCAGTAAGTAAACAATCTGAAATCATTTATTGTTCTCTGAAAAATAGATCTTTGGATAAAATACAACTTTAGTTACTTGCAAGCAGTTCCGTCTTTACCATAAGGGTACGTGGGGCACGAGCCCAAACCCCCCGGCCTGATGGGGGCCCCGAAATGCCGAAACCCAGTGCCTTTGCATTTATTATCCAATTAATCAATTTAGAAAAACACATTGGCCCATTGGTTTCTTAGTTATTAAACAAAAATACATTCTGATGTTTTCATTCACGTTATATTTTTTTTCGCTTTCTAAAAGGGCCCCCAAAGTCTGTGTGCCCAAGGGCTCCTGCATGGCCTAAGACGGCCCTGCTTACACAATTTTGTTTTTATTAAGGAACAGAAATTTTACGTTATAATTGAATGAGAACAGGGCGTGTTTTCGTCTGCTCACATGAAACAGCAACAGGGATCGTTCAAACACGCAAAATATTAACAACTGACCCTTAAATAGAATAGAGCTCAATCTTTTTGTTATTTAGGGTTAATACTTATTTGCCATCCCTTTGAAGGCTGCTTATTTTAATTTGAGTAAAGTACCTATCAAATAGTTCTGCAGAAAGATGTCTGACACAATTCGATACTAGTTCGAGAAGAATGACGTTAATGATAGAGTGTACAAGCACTTCTATAATAAATACAAATTTCCGCTCATAAGATCGTCCTTTAAGCAGGGCTCTTCATCCTGCTGACAATACAGACACACGGTCTGTTACACATACCATTTTGCATTAAATCGAATTTGATGGTGTAATACTGTTTTTGCAGCGATAAGAACCAGATAGATAGTTGGTAAATCTCCGCCTATGTCCAAAACAAATTTACATAGTGACTTTAACGATGGGAACACAACTTCTACTGTGCATCGTAATAACACAAAAACCAGTATTACAGACATATTGGTGGCCAAAAAATACATCTCATTCTTCCAGTTCGTTTGTAAACTACAACAAAATTTCCCCCTAATTTATGTAATAAATGGTTTTCAGAAATGCATGCTTTAAAGCAACCAGTATATTAATTCTTTTTTATTTTTCCAGTGAGGGGAGAAACAGATCGTTTAATTATCAAAGCCTAAAATTTCTTAATGAAAAAATGTCTTAAAAATGATTGGCAATACCTAATTTCAAAATAACATTATAATAACGAAAACATTTTGTCTCAACAAACATTTAAGAACATTCCCTTACTTCAAAAAATTAATATTAACACACTCAGAAATATTTTACAAGGATTTAATAAAAACACACATATAGATACCATGAGTAATTAGTATAATACAATATTAAGTACCGAAGCTTTATTTTTATAGCCAAAATAATACAATAACAATACAATATAAATAGAAAAGTGTAGCATCATCGTAGGTTACAATATAATATAAATACAATATAATATAAACTTCTAAAGACGCCAAATTATGTTCCTGAAAGGTAATAATAATCATTTTCACGCGGTAGTGGTATACTTTCTTGTCATAGAATTAAGAATTTAAAATAAAATTAAATCAAAATGAAAAGTTTTTTTTTGGCCTACCATTCACTACTGCCACAGCGCGCATGCAGGAAGATTAGTTTCTGTTTCCTAAGCCCAAAAATATTTCTAATTGGTTTTAAGATGATGGATCGGTGCTATTTAGTTTAACAGTTTACTATATTAATATACCTATCAAAATCACAAATACAAATTATTGCTCTACATTCTTTATTTATGATCACTATTTCCGTTTAGGTATCTATAATATATTATATGGAACGTCACGATTTGTATTGTTTCCTTGTTTAAAACGTCTTTTTAGTTTTAACATTCTACAATAAATTATTTTTACGTGTGTTTTCCATATTATTAAAATTAAATTGAACATAGAAAAAGTCTCATTAAACTTTAG
The DNA here is from genome assembly GCA_039654895.1 of Mongoloraphidia duomilia. Lineage (NCBI taxonomy): Eukaryota > Metazoa > Arthropoda > Insecta > Raphidioptera > Raphidiidae > Mongoloraphidia > Mongoloraphidia duomilia. The sequence continues at coordinate 33,421,304 of CM077518.1, read as the reverse complement.
GTGCATTGTTACTATGTATCTTAAAAAGGCCTATTCTTTCTAAAACTTTACAACCTGAATCTCTTTCAAAGTAGCTCGATAAAAAATTGTACATAGAATTTGACAAACACACGTGCATTTTTGTATCTATCACGACTTAGAAACTGTAGATCAAAAAGCAATTTAAACATCCCTAACGATTTTTCCAAAGTGTGAAAAACTTATGTTTAATTTCACTGCAATTTATGCAAAATTAGTACCTATACAAAATAGCGTCATTTTAATAAAAATAATAATAAGCAAAACTATTCTAAGATGTTATCTAGATATTATACATTCTGCATATCGAATACTTCTATTGAAACTTTATAAATTGTCGTGCCTGTCATTGTAGATATCCTATTGTTAGGACATGTGAATTGGCATAACAACCATCTAAAGTCTAAACGTTGCAACAAAAAGGAAGAAAAGACAAAACGACACAAAACATGACTGATTAAATACCGCAGCTAATGTATGGATGGACGTTACTTTATTTTGCCCGATTGCGTCAGCTATCAAACTCGCCACGCGTGTTCTTACATCATTATACAATTTGTTCGGCGAAAGAGGACGCAACAGGGTCATTCACTTTTAAACGATAGAGTCAAAGCTGCGAGTTTACAAATTGCAAGATTACACATAAATATGACCTTTGATCTGCACAGTGCACACGTGCATACAGTTTAATGTTTAAGTATTTGTACGCCAGTGATCCGTATAACAAAAAGATAAATATTTTGTTTACCAATAATTGTATAGGTATTTATTTGGTTATAGTTTTGTACAATTAATTTGTACTTGACTAACAATGAGATTAACAATCAATATGATTAGATTCCTAGACCGTAACTAATTCACTATATTAGTGAAATTAACATATGAATATCAGACGACTTTATCGTCATGATATATTTTATATAGAAGGCTGTATAGGAAAAATGTAAATGCACCTTCGGGACTCGAACCCAGAACTCCCAGTTTCGCGTCGGGAAAGTTTCCAGTTACTACACAGTGCCCAACAGCGTACATATTTTAATCTTTCCTATAGGTATATTGCAACGATGACCGCACATCCATTAACTGCGAGAGCTATTATTTTTATAACAACATTGCAATGAAAGCTGGCCATGTTAAAGAATGTAAATTGTATTATAATTTCACGTTTTCATTATTTTTTGGAAAAAGTTTCTGGAGGGTGTAGCTACATAATGATAAATGTTTTTATTCACCACATGCACGCTTTTAGTGTTTTTTCGTGTAATGCGGATCTTAAATGGCCGTTTATTGACTAGTGACGTTATGATCCATTGTGAAACGCTTTTCGGTACTATAATGAAAAACATTTGAAAAACCCGTTACATAATGAACCATTAAGTATCTCTTTTCGATGCTATAATGAAATATGGTTACTATATGGCAACGAAATAAATAAATATTGTATCAAGGCCAATGATTTTATTATGAGTTGTACTGCTAGGTCAGTGAATCTAAGGTGTTTGACATTAATTCAATTAAAGTCTAAAACCATGCATGTGTTGAATAAAGTATACTGCAACGCGTGTACTAAATCTTTATACGTCAGGCGCGATGTTTTCAGCACTCGTATTTGGCTCGCGATGCACATTTTCTAAGGCTCGTGTGCGCTGGCCAACTACTCGTACTGAAAACATCCATCATGACGCATAAAAATGTATTTAGCACACTATAGTTACACAATATACTATTATTGTATTTTTTTAAATTGTTGTTTCAATTTTTATTTTATTGGAATATATAAATATCCTATGATTTAAAAATTAGGTACCTACTACTAAAATTCAGCGCCAAATTTATGTAAGCTGAAATGTAAGATTTTTATTACAAAATTATAATTATGTGAAATTTCCGAACGTTTCAATTTTCTTAAATTTTAAATGCATAATATATTTTACAATCAAAATTATTTTGAACACCTTGTATAATTAAGATGACCCCGACGGTGAGGTCGTGCAGACTCCTTAATATATTGCATCCAAGCTTCATTTGTATTGGTGTATTTGTATAAGACCGGATGTTGATTCTTTTAGATGCGAATAAAATTAATGTGAAAACTGATTTTCCATCTGATCTTCACTTTATAATCTACAATATCTTCCGACGAATATTGAGATGAAGCATATATGCTAGCTTCATCTCAACTTTACCTATAAGTGAATCATTTAACCAAATCTCTATCTATCATAATAACGGAGAATGAGTTTGTGGGCACACTATATAAAACTTTTTAACAAAAAAAAACTTCAAAAAAGCCGCAAAAAAGAGGAAAATAATGAAATTTTGTGATCGACGTCAATTTAATTACTAAAACTTTTTATATATTATTATCTACTTTTATTTTATTAAATTGGCGCCGACATCAAAGTTTTATTATTTTCCTCTTTTTAGTGGCTTTTTTTAAAAATTAGTCGAACTACTGAACCGATTTAAGTAAAATTTTTGTGGGACCACCCCGAAGGTATGCCCTATTAAATAAACTATAATCATCAAAATCGGTGAACATAGGTACATAAAAAAAACACAGGTGCCGAATACCTATAGAACCTCCTACTTTTTTGAAGTCGGTTAAAAAAACAAGTCTGAACGCTCTCTATAGGTAATAAACTTGAATATGAAGCGGGTTTCATCGGAACTGCTCGAAGAAGTCCAAAGCGAGCAACAGAACATACATGTATGAATCAGGTTTCATTTGACCGATCGGCGAAGCCGAAAGCAAGCAACCATGATGCATGTTAAAAAAGAACGATATTTCTTTATAATAATACTGTAAAGATTACAGATTATAACTTATCACTGATCTTTATATTAAAAAAATAAATAAATAACAAAAATTTGATTGATTCCAGATAAGGTATAAATACGTTTGATTACAACCAGTTTGCAAATTGAAATAAAACAACAATGCAGAATAAAATTAATGTTGATGCAAAAGCCACAACAATGTAAACAATTATAATTATATTTCTTTTATTTTATATCTGAGATCCTTTTCTTAATATCCTTATTCCTTACCTCGTCAAATTTCGCTGGGGTCATTCTGATGAATTTTTATATTGTACCTACTTACATTTTTTTGAACAGATAATATTACGTACTTTTATCACCCAGTATTATTCATGCTATGCATACAATCGTGTTGTAGATTACATTGTATACAGGCTGCTGTATGATCGGTTGGGTTTAATTATTTTACGACTATTAAAACTTGAGCCAGGTGTGTTATGTTTTTTTCTCTGCATGAATTATTATCGAAAGATCTGAATACTACATGCAGCGAGTTACACTGTTTCTTCAGCCTTGATTATTGAAAGTTTTCACGCTATTTTTTCACTTTCGTAATTTCACGCGATCAAACAAAAAGCTGTCAGACAAGCTGTTCATATCGCGAATGTTTTTTATATTAAGTTTTGAAATTACGGTTAAGCTGAAGAAGAATGTAATTTAGAACTCTTATTCAATGCATTTTATACAATTTGGACTAAAAGACAACAAAAAATATTTTATAAAGAACCAAAGTTACTTTTAGAGGATGTGTCCATATCTGTTTGTTTTTTAGTTTAGTTTTTTATGTAAGTATAATGGCGATCTTTATGAAACTAAATGAATGCTTTAGTTCAAATTAATATGTTTAGAATTAAAATATAATAGTAGATTGTATATCTACTGGCGTAATGAGGTATATATAACTGTCGAGTAATGGCTAGTATGTTAACACGAGTGACAGCGAATTTTAAGTCCGAGTCATAACTCATAAAATCGTTACGCACGAGATATATATGGTATTTTTTGCCATACCCACTATAAAATAGCCATGCTTTTCACTTCATTTTTAGTTTTTTAAAATTTTTTGATAGTTCATTCTTTGTCGCCAACTTCTATAGTAGACCGAGAATAGCTGTCAATTATAGGTAATAGGGCGAATAAACATAAATCACTATGGAAATGGTTTGCTTTCCCACACTAGTGTGGAAAAGATACGTTCCCGCGCACTGGCCTGTCAAAAGTTACTTTACATGCATGTAAAGCAGCTATTTTATAGTGAGTATGGCAAAAAAACTATTAAGATATTACAAAAATCGAGTTTTTAAAAACTTCTTCGGAATATTTGTGGATCGTGACAGGAGTTGGTAACATTTCGTATAGTTCACAATTTCTAAAATTTTAATTCCAATTAGTGTACTACAAACTACAAGCAATATATTTTATGTAATCATGCAATCTTTATTCTTTACATTTCTGGAGACTTTCTTTCGTGTATAATAATTAGAAAGAATACAAAATAATGTAATATAATACCTCATTCTAGGCGACCAAAACTGTAATTTGTATTTTTTTTTCTTGCGACCAATATGAAACTCAAGCCGTTTCATACTTTTTTTACTAATTTTGAAAACGTATTAGAATTGATTCGTGTTATTAAAATAAAAAATAAGAGTATAAAAATTTGACACACAAATTATATTATTTAATATTTTTTTTAATTTTTGGTTTTAATAACCAATACAGTGCATTTGTAATAATTTATAAATAAAATCAAATTAAATAAATGGTTTGACGCAAGGTCCAAGTTTCTTGTTACAAAGCCTCTTGTCAAGCGTGTTGAAATTTCATTTATATCTACTGATACGTATAAAACAGTTCCGTGACTGATTGACTCACTGACTGACTGACTGACTAACTGACTAACTGACTGACTGACTGACAATTCGGACAGCCTAAACCACTGAAGATGGTAACATCTGTTAGAAATGCACTAAGAAAGGATTTTTCGGATATCCCAAACGGGGTGAAATGGGGTAAAAATGTTTGTGTAGAAAATCTTAGTCCCTGCGTGTATCAACATGAAAATTTGGTATAAATACTCTTCAAAACAAATAATGAAACACGTATTTTAGGTTTTTTATGAGAACCCCTAAGGAGGGGTGCAACGGGGTGTTGAAATCAACGCGGACGAAGTTCCGGCATAAGCTACATCTTAATTAATAAATTCATAAATTTGAGCGAACGAGCGAAGCGAGTGATTAATGTATTAACTATATACAGACTGTCCCAAAATGAAACGGCCATATTCAAACAACAGGTAGGAAATGAGCAAAAAAATTTTAATAAACATTTGTTCGGAAATGCTTTCTAAGGGAGTTACAGCCGCTAAATGAATAAGTTATAAGATGGATCGGGCGAGGGGGTCCTAGACCTAGTGGCATGGCCTCGCAAGTCACCACATTTGTCTTGCTTAGATTTTTTTCTATGGGAATACATGAAACATTAATATTAGTTTACTAAACGGAAGTTAACACGCGAGAACTCATCAATCGCATTAATGCAGCCGCAGTAACTGAGATAAAATATGAAAACAAATAATCTTTTGCATTCTCATATTCGGCGGGCTGAAAACTGCATTCAATGCAACGGCATAATTTTGAATACTTACTTTAATTAATAATTTTTGCTTGTGTATTGTTAGGTAAGTTTCTCTTAGAAATAAATTATAATTTCCTTTTGATGTTGTACCTAAACTGTATTTTTTTAGCTAATGACTTAAGCTGTCGACGCGTCTATAATGTACAATAAATAAAATAAAATGTATTTTCTTATTTAGCGGCTGTAACTCCCTTAGGAAGCATTTCCGAACCTATCTTTTTTGAAAAAAGTTTTGCTCAGCACAATATTCCCTACTTGCTGTTTGAGTATGGCCGTTTCATTTCGGAACACCCTGTATACGAGATTTTATATTACTGGACACAAAAAAAACGAAATGTACGTTAACGGAGCCACGGGTAACCGCTAGTTAGGCATATAGATTACAACTGATTAAGAAAACATAGCAAAGTTTTATTGTCACAATTCAAGTATGAAATTAACTATTATAAAACATCAGTCTTGCATTAAAAATAAAAGAGATTAAAATTAAGTACTGTTATATGATTTAGTTTGTTAACAATGATATTTTTCACAACGCCGCTATTGAAAATTCGATTTTCGGTACCTGTTAAGGGATGACAATTTTCAGTTGTCGGTTTTCTCTGTTTTTTAACATTGTTAAGAGAGAGATAGAGCGATTGAGTCGCGCCAACTTCAATTCGCATATAATATTCGAAAACGTCAAAAAGACAGACATAACCCCACATAAAATTCACATGCATCTGACAGATCTAATATTTTTGCGGCTTTTTTGCGCGTCCAAATTGCAGGTACCTTAAATCGAATTGTCAATAGAGTTGTTGTGAAAAATAATATGCATTTAGTCGGAACGAAACACAGCGAATGCAACGCGTGTGAATTGCATCACACTTCACACTTATAGTTGCAAACGCTGTGTTTCGTCCCTTGTAATGCAATATACTACTGCATTGGCATCATAACAATTTGTTTTAGTTTCTAGAGACTGTCTAATAAACAATTTTTATTCATTATTATATATAAGTTTTGTTATTTTTTCTGTACAGATAAATAAAGTGTTCTAACATTTCTTTGTCTTTATAGTCTCATTTACATTAAAAAAATCTCAGATTGCTGTCAGTAGCCTTACATAGCCGGGCGCATTAAATGCATTTGCACGTTCACAGCAAACTATCACTTAACTAAAATTAAGGATTTTTTTGTTAATTATTGTAGCCACCTTGATTTAATTAATAATTTTCCCGACAAAAATTTAACACCAAGTGCTACAATAGTTTATGTTTATATATAAATTGTTTCATAGAGAACTTTACTGTTCTGCCTGCGAGTACATTATTTCATGAATTTAATCAATATTATTTATCATTATTCGTTGTCAATATACCTAAACATAATTGATTTCCTACAAGGAAATATTATATCCAGATAGTCGACTGTTGCATTACTGTTATTGCTGTTAACAATAATTGATAAATCAATAAGAACGCCATGACAGTGTTACGTAACAATCATATTAAGTCGTTTGCAATAATTAGATGCCTTATCTGCGTACAGATCAAAAGGAAGAACTGACTTATAGGTTAGGTATTCTACTTTCTCTGATCATTGCTGCTCATTGATCACCTATTGTTTGGTAGTCACGTCACAAATTCAGTGCGTAATGTTTATTATGATGTAACTGCGAGGCATGGGACAATTCAAATTATTCATGCTAAAAACTAATTCTAGATTAGCAAAGATACTACTGCATCAGACACACTGTTAAGTGTTAAGCCGGCTCCAGATGACATGACAAACGTAGGCCAATGCAGTGGCGGCTCGCGGGGTAGTGCCACAGTGCCATGGCACTACCCCTAATTTTTCAATTTTCTTTAAAAATATTTTTTGTTAATATTTTTATTAATATATTTTTTTTAATCAATTTATAGTATTATCGATCGTCCGGACAGCAGAGTTCAGTCTAAATCGCACAAATTTCCTAAAACATTTTCACCACGCGATCAGTAACACGTATCCTGTGCCATTTAATAATAGGCACAGTGTAAACAAAGCATACCTTATGGTCCTTATATGTGAGCAAGAGAGATAGAACTATTACTCATGATTTCCCTATGCTGTAATGCTAAATCTAAATGAAATGTGTGCCAGGCACATTATCAGCGATATTCTGTTTGGTCATTGTTGGAATTTACAACTGATTACGCATTGTTGTTTCGGTTAAATGTTATTGTTGATAACAATTTTGTTTTATTATTTTACGGTTTGCTTTGTCAACATTTTTTTTTACTTTGTGTAGCTTTGTAGTGTGTTATTTGTGTGACTACTGACAGTATCGTCTTAACTCTTAATTTCCTTAGTTTGTTTTGTATATCTATTGGACATTATTGATAACTATTCGCCGCTATGAACACAAAGTGAATTTTTTAAAAATCTCTTTTAGTGCGCTCTCTTTAGAGGAAAAACTTCAAATAAAAGAATTAGGGCGGCTATTACCTGATTTAAAAATTGAAAAACAAAGTGGAAGTGGACAACAAAAATCTCGCTGTCGCAAATTCAATAAAAATATTTATGATAAAAACAATTGGTTGTGCGGGTGTGAGGAAGAAAAAAAATGTAGGTATGCTATCGGCGGAAAAACATTTTGTTAGTGGAATTGACAATTTTAATAATAAAGTAATTGAAAAATTTACAAGAAATAAGGAAAGAAGGATGGACTTTATTATCGGAAACTTTACGTCATAATTTATGTGTTGCGTAAAATATATTTTTTATTTTATTATTTTGCCAGAAATGTGTAGAGGTCTTGAACTTTATTAAACTGTTTTTTTTCGAATTTCTATTGTTGCACTTTGTGCCAGTGTGTACTTGTTTAGTCAAACATAGACAGTTGCGTGGATAGTCACTAGGTAAGTTATTTTCTATGTTTTATAGGTACTTCTTTTCTATTTTGACCTTCGTTTTGGCACCACCTGTCTAAATAGGCGCGAGCCGCCACTGGGCTAATGTTGGCGAAGGTATCGGCAGCCAATGTTGGGTATGGTTGGGCATGTGATCATTTGAGTATGCCCAGTACCCACACAACAGGATTCTGTTTGGCCAGTTTTGACCAGTTTTAGTACACCCAATGTTTAGCGAATGTACTTCTCATTCAAGTATCACGTGATGACATCCTTTTAAAACGATTTTATAATTCGTTTAATATTATGTGATTTTTGAGTTTGCAACTTTAAAAAAATATTCACATAACGTGTGGATTGATAGATATTCTGAAAAACGTCATCTAATAAACATATTGGTATTAATATTATATATTATTAGCCTAGTGGTTGAAGAGTAAAAAAAAACTCCGAATTCGGAATTAATTAGGGGAAAGCTGGAAATTTCTTCAGCTTAGGTCTGTAGTCAACAGTGGATATTTTCAAAACAATAAGAGATTTAATTTCTGGCTTAACGACAAGTTTTATCAAACAACGTTTGCAACAAAAAATGTGGACAATTTTACGACAAACATTTTTTGTTTAAGACATTTTTTAATTGCATGATGTTAATTTTCGATGTTAATTAAAACACGTGTTTCTTACTATAAATCTGCACGCACCGGCTAAAGCTCACCTATCAGGAGGGGGAAAACTTAGTAGGTATGTTCAATCCAGACCTAAACTGAAGGGATAAAACCATTTCCAGCTTTCCGCTAATTAATTCCGAATTCAAACGCCAAATCATTGGTCTATAATATGGGAAAAACACGAAAAAAAGATATCTATAAATTAAATTATTATCAATGACATACGGTGTGTTTCTAGAGCATAACGCTATTTTAAATCATATTTTCAATCACAACTCGTCGAAAATATACTTCACTACATTCTAGGGCCTATAGATACACAATCTACTTTATTGTGAATTGAATTGTGGATTATAGACGCTCGACAACAGAGGTCATTAGCGTCTGATACTTTATTGTGAAGAATGAAATGATAATTCCAACGAAAATTGTTCGATTAATTTTTACGTATTTCAGTGTAAAAGAAGATTACCTAAAATTAATAAAAGTGCAACGAGAAATTTCCGAAAAAAAACTACAACAAACGTTCAATGCATGCGCATTGCGCATACATTAACACAATAAACGTATTGAAGAGTGTTCACGCGTGAATTTAACGCAGTTTTAATGTCTAACACGCTTGACAAGATTTATTCGCGGAATAAATTACATCACGTTGGTAACACTGAACCTGTAGCATGATGCGTAAGTACATGCATAATTATAATTGTTGCAAGTACATACATAATATGCGTCCATCAATCTACATGTTTTAATGCAGTCAATCTAAAGCGCGGTTCAAAATAAATATTTCAACGATAAATACCCCAATTATGTCAATCTGTCTAACAATAATTTACAAACACCGCTCAGACCCGGATAGGACTGACGAGTGTCTCGGTGCCTTATGGGATCCCCAAAAAATAAATAAAGCTCTTAATATAAAAGATATTTTTATATTAATTTTTGTCGTAAGACTCGTCGTAAGAATTATATCTTAGGCTGAGGTTGACCCGGTAGCCAAATTATTTCCAATCTGAAACTACCTCCACCACACTCCTGATTTTCGACACAGCTTTATATGAATTACATGTCGCCTTAATTTAATTTAAGCTTTAATGTTTGGATACAGTTTCACATATTTCTATTTGGAAATAGTAGATTGTATGTCTAGATACGTATAATGGACAATATTACGGCGAGTTATAACTGTATGTAAAAACGAGCGATAGTGATTTTTTAGTCACACGAATCGTAATACCATTACATACGAGACATATATGGTATTTTTTGCCATATACCCACTACAAAATATCTACTTTTCCCTTCATTTTAAAAAACTTTTGACAGTTCATTTGCGTCGCCATCGTTCCTTCCACAGTGTGCCGTGACGTTAGTGCAAGTAAGTAATTACAGGCGCACGCAGGCGTATAGAGCGAATAAACAGAAGTTGCTATAGCAACCGTTACTTTCCGCAAAGTGAAACACTTTCCGTACACTTACCTGTTAACTGATTAAAGGCCGCTATACACACATCGAAAGTAGCTATTTTGTAGTGGGTATGGCAAAAAGTAAATAGTGAATTCGATTTCTTTAATTGTGAAATTTATAACTGGCTTCAAATAACAAATGATTGAATATTTAAATCGAAAATTTATTAAATTAAATTTGTCTTGATTTAAAGCGATTCTGAGAGTTCCATATGTAATTTTGCGCATTCAAAGTAATAGAAAAGTTCGTTTTGTTAACAAAAAATATACTTCTGAGCCGTTCTTGTTTTTGTAACAAAAATTCTGCACTCAAGTAATGACACTGAAAAGAATTTAAGAACATTTAAAGATTATTTTTGTATGTATTAAAACAAAAATAATTAATTCAACACCAATTTTCACAAATTGATTTATGTGTTATCTAAATAACATTTTCAGTTGACCAGAGCGATATTTCCTTGTCTGCTCTTTATTCAGACCCGTCATATTAAATTACCGTACTTATTTGAGGAGGAAATGAACTAGTTATTTATAGATGCAAGCAGTTTTTGTTTTGGTGGTTCTTTATAAGCGGAAAAAACATTTTACTCAGCTCTGGCTATTTGTGTGGGATCAACAATTTGTGGAAATATAAACAAAAAGCTATACCGGCCGAGTCGCTTTAAAACTAAGCCAGATATTTTTAACTATTCAAAGCTGTTTAGAAAATGTCGGTGCCTAGGTGGCCTTGTTTATTAAAGATCAAAAAATTCTATAATTTATAGTGATTCAGTGTAAACGTCTCTATACACATAGGTATCAAGCTGTCAAGCTAATAGTGAAGACATATACTTACTTAGAAAAGGTGATGACATCATCGGGCATAAAAAGTTCCCGTGAGATACGACTCAAAACATCGCTGTTTGTTACATTAACAAGACATGGTTGCCATGATATAGTTTTATATGTTTATAAATAGTTTTATAATATTAAATTGTTGGATTTTCTCTTTTTACTTAAAATACGTGACTATTAAATCCTGAATCCTCTAACGCAGCGGTCTTAAATCAGTGGTTACGCTTCCCAGTAGTTTCTCACTACAATGCTCGTATACAGGGTGGCACATCTTAAACAATGCAGACACTTATGACCTCTGTTGTCGAGCGTCTATAATCTACAATTCAATTCAATTTAAACAATGCAGTGAAATGTCTCGTAAACGGTACAAACCATAAAAAAATGTTTTATACAGAAGGAGTGTCAAGGGGGACAGAAGACTGATATCAGATTTAACATAGGTAGTGCTGTGAAGATCAGACGAAGGTCAGCTTCCATTTTTTAATTGTAACAGTGCATTTTTATTCCAAAATACGGTACAGTATTTAATAGTAAACAGTAAATTATTAAGGTACATATGAGCTAAAGTTAATAAATATTGAGATATTTACAAATTAAATAGCAAATTTAATTTTATGAATTGAATACAAGCCAAGAAAGCCGATGCGTAAGATCATGGCTATCTGCTATGCCATAATCTATCTAATTGTCGTTCATTTTGGCTGTTATTTAATTTCTAAATATCTCAATATTTATTAACTTTAGCTGATATGTACCTTAATAATTTATTGTTCACTATTAAATACTTTATCGTATTCTGGAATAAAAATGCACTGTTACAATTAAAAAATGGAAGCTGACCTTTGCCTGACCTTCACAGCACCACCTATGTTAAATCTGATATCACAGTCTTCTGTCCCCCTTGACACTCTATAACTTTTGTATGAAACATTTTTTTATGGTTTGTACCGTTTACGAGATATTTCACTGCATTGTTTAAGATGTGCCACCTGTATAGTAGAGGTGGGCGATTATGAATGCTTTACATAATGGAATAATAATGAGATATTATGAATAATTGTCATAATCGAATGAACATTGTATATGGAGCTCCCCATTTTTTTGTTTGACGTCAGTGTCAGATACAAACGGCATGCCGTGGTGCCGCGGCGGGCGTGTGCATCTCTTTCACACGCACTTACACTCATTCATTCTAGTGGTCTCGTAACGTCTAATCGTCAACTATATTAATGACCATAATCGAAATATCTCGAGACATCGTCATAATCGAATGATTTCGTTAATATCGTTCATATTCGCCCACCTCTTTATGTCTTTGCAATTACTAAACAAAAGTGATAAAGGAATTGCTACGCTGAATCTGGGCGGGAAAATGTTGACAGTATGATTATTCCGGTCGCGTCGTACCGGATTAATTTTTACAGATATGTACTAACTATTGAGAACAAAAGGCAATATATAGGATACAAGGCTAAAATATTTTATGAGTTTGACCGATATATATTTAAAAAGAAAAATTATGTTCCTATCGTTTTAATAGTTCTAAGAAATGTGAATATTGGTGAGTTATTGGTTTTTTATTGTAAAAAATACGTCTTCACCTGATAAGTCGATAATGTTTCGACTTTAGTTTATTTGAAAACAGCTCCATAAAAACCGCCATAAATATTTAATGTCTGTCCTGAGATCTCAACTCTTTCTTTTGAAGATTAGAGATCAATAATTTTAAATATAATATAATATAGATTTTATGTTTAAAAAAAATTGAAAAATATAATCGGTATTAGTATTTTCCACTTCGATATTGCAAACCTTAAAACGTTTTGTAGCCTCGATTATTAAATAAGCAAGCTAATTTTAAAGATTGTTGAAAAAACTCATATAGGTATATTGCTTTAAAGAAAATTCTTGAAAAAATTACAAAAATACACGGATCTAATTTAGGTAATATAATATTATATTAATGTAAATATAAAAACACCATAAATCGGGTTCATTTAACTAAATAATAATTAATATACAAAATAACTACAAAGTTTGTAGAGATTGTGATCGAGTATATATAGTCAACTGATGTAAATAGGAAGATGATGTCTTCGTGGATCAATGAAAAGCGATTCTGATGTTTAATATAATATTTGCATTTAACACCAACATCATAACATGTCACCAGAAATTTCATGCCAACCGACATTGTACATTGAAAATGTCATGAAATTTATGTACCGAAACGTTCTACAATTAGTAGGCAGCATAAATCATGAAATAAAAACAGTGAAATTTTAATATTTGATAAAGATTGTATTAACTTTTAATAAATATAGTCTGATTATAGACGCTCGATAACTTAGGTCATCAGCCCCTTAATTACAACAAATAAAATCATCAATTAAAACTAAACGACATCACAAAACATCAATGAGCGAGATGGTATTAGAAGCCACGACAGCTTGATCCAAAGGCCAGCACGCTGACCATTATATTAAGCTGTCCTCGAAAAGGTTTTTTGAATCGCATTATAAGTTTTCATATTCGTTTATGATAATATCACATCCACGAAATCCTTGGTCAATTGCGTTAGAAGTGATCTCACACTTTGAAATGTGTTTCGCAATATTTTGTATGAAAAAATGAGACAAACTGTCACCGACAATAAATACAATAAGTACTAGATTTAAAAGTAAAACGTTAACTTTGTATTCAGCTGAACTATCAAGGTTTTGAATCATTATATAATTATACTGTTAGGCTTGGCATATAAATCATCTTAAAAATACCATAACTGATTTAATTTTAGATATAATTTGCTATCGACATTATCAAAAATCATAATCAGTATTGCTGGAATATATATACCTTTAAGGAGTTACGCAATAGCTAATAAGTAAAATAAATTGTTTAGATTATTTCAAGAAAATTGCCACAGATGATGTAGGTGCCAAAAATATGTTTTACCATTACAAATACTTGGATTATTAACAGAACCGTTATGTCCGAGACTGTACCAAACATAAATTCAGATAGGTATATCATCCGCTTTTGAAAAAGATGCGACGCTCTGATTAAAAGAATCGCGATTTTAAATTTGGGAATGCGAACTATAAACATTGCAAAGTGACATATAATTATTTTTTATCATTTTCCAATTATCTTTTATAGAGGTTAATCCCCTAAATACTTACGTTTGTCTTATGTGGAAAATATTTTACAGTAAATACATAATTTATATGATACCACAAAATATATGTTGTTATTAAACAATGTTGTGACCAGACTTTCGATTTTTTAGTTATTGATAAATGATTAATTACTTTCTCGTGTTTAAAAAAAGATATAAAAAATTGAAAAGTAAACAAACACGAATTTAAAAAAGCTGAAAATGTTTATCAAGGTTTTTTTAAATATAAGGTTTCTTCAATTTTGTTCGGAGTCCACACAAGCAGAACAGAGAGAATCCCAAGATCAAGCATTAGGTACTATAAAGGACTCAAATATAGATAAAATCAAATGGGCTGAAAGTAACCCACGCTGTTAAGCACCAGGTCAGTCGAACATTTTGTCGGCGGTGTCACGATTTTCAACAACGGCTCTGATGTAACAGTTTAACAGAATTAATGCCCTACAAAGCTAAACCTTAACGACTTGGAATGATAATTTATTACATTAAATAATTGAACTTCTAACGGAAACTGCTGCGTTGCAATAAAAAAGTACAGTTAACCGGCAATAAGTTAGGATAGTTGCATTGTTTGTTAAATGGTTTGTAAGTATTTGCATAAAACCCTCGGATACAAAATAATAAAATAAGGATTTTTTGAGAATTATAATATGTAAGAATTACAAAAGAGTTGGTTGATACTTTTGCGGATTACAGCTTCGGTTAAGAGGAACTTAATTCGCTGAATCCCTTAGAGTGACGATTATTTTTTCTTCTAGACTTCAAGCCGTTGTATCTCAAGTGTACTCTACATTGAGTCCGTGGCTGTACAGTGTACACAGATGCCCGTATATATTAATATAAAACAATTCTAAAGATAATTGACCTATCAGTCATAAGTAAATTAAAATTTTACTTTCTTCCTCAGCAAACGTATTTTTAAATTAACAAACATTTTTGCAAAAAAATCAAATAAATTAGAAAATTGACAATTTAATATACGCACGAAACTTGTTTTCCGTTTAACATAAATTATGTGAAAATGTTTAAAGAAGTTAAGAATTCTTATGTATATTAATAGTTATTTATAGAATAACAATAAATTGCCTTTAAGCAAGTTACGTATTAAACAATCGGGTCTCGTGCTATGCTGCTACAGAAGACACAAGAATATCGTGAGTATAAACAATTAAATTGCAGCAAATACAATAGCTATTACCTTTCGTTTTATTTTTAAAACTGTCATAGGTTTACTGTTAAGCATTAACGTGCCAATTATTTCTGAAAATTTCTTTTTTATCCTTAACTTACAATGTCGGCGCAAGCAATCGCTACTTCCAGATCTCGTTCCAGATTTTTATCTAAAGTCTAAAAGCACAAATAGTTAATCTCTTAGTACAAATTATGGTAATGCTATATCAAATTATAAAACCGACAAGTTTAGTCGTTAATATTATATTGTTTTAATATTCTTTTTCACGCAGTGAGTTTTGAATAAATTCGCTGAAATTGCAAGGAATTATTTTTGAGATAATTATGTCAATACGAGTATTGAACAGATTTATTTTAATGGCGGTCATTTTATATAGTTTGTTTATTTTTGAGTTTTGGAGTCATTGACCCTTTGTTTCAATATTTTGGTAGTCAGAATTCATTCGTTTTAACTCAGTGTATAATTTTAATACATCAAACATTAAATTTGATATTTAATTTCTTGCTCCTTTTTGAGAAGTCTGCTTATTTATTTATTTACCAACAAAAATATATACTCTATATAATACAAACATATAATTTACAAAGTATATGAAAACGAAATTAAAACTATTAGTTGATATTCTGGCGTTAGTTATATATATCAAAAATTTAATGATGAGTTGTTTTTTCATGATTTCCGGATCAATTTTTTCCAGTTCATATAAAGATTGCGTTTGTGTATTTTAATGAACTATTTCATAGTGGCTATAATTTTCTTGGACCACACAACTTTCAATTTCGTTTATAAAATTAATATAATTTTAAATTAACTGGTAGTCATTTTTAATTTGTATGTGCTCTGAATGTTATTATATTGATATTATTAAGGAATTTCAAATTAGGCCTAGGTTCAAAATTAATGCCTGAGAGGTAATAAATAATGCGAATAAAAACAAATCGTTTATAATCCTGATTCGCAAAATTTAGAATGATTGTTTTATACTTTAACCCCCAAACTACATCATTTCTGAGAATAAATTAATTTAATCATCCCCTGATGTCTTATTTTTACAGTTGCAATTAAGACATATTTACTGATATTTTTTTTTTAATTTTCTGTTCCAGTCCTTTTTTATCATATTTGCAGACATCCATTTTAAATGAGGTAAACAATATGTATATATAAAACAGTAATTCCTTGCCAACCACGAGAGACGTATTCCTGAAAAACTTCCCTGATTGGCAAGACTGAAACATTTTGGGTATAGACGCAATTCTGTACACCCAAAAAATTACGTATAAAAATAAGTATAGCTACAGAACAAGGAGCGCGTTATCATTCGCGGTTGGAAAACCTACGATTGAAAATCCGGCGGTTAAAGAAAAATTGCTGTGCACGAAATTAAATAATCTGTCATTAATGTATTAGAATGAGAATAATTGGAGCCTTATGCTGATTTGTTTAGTTTATAGGTATTAATTGAAAGCTCGAAGATATATTTTCAAGGGGGAGCGGGGAATTGGCTTACGTGGTGATATGTGACGAAATACCTACTACATTTTTTTTCTACTTTTTTAAAAACTATAGATTTTATTTTTTTATCCCGATATGAAAGAGAACTTTTTCATTGGATCTGTTATTACTATTATATTTATATATAGGTATATTATATTTTTATACTATATTTATATTATAGGTAATTATATTATATTTATACTCTTAAACTTATACTCATAAAAATAATCATTTAATGGAGGAGGGAGGCAGGTTTTGTGACGAATTATTAGGTAGCGGATTTACAAAAATGTGATGTAGCGTGACAAAGGGAAAGGGAGCCGGGAGGGATAAAAATGCGCGAATTTTACATGACGTATTTTTTATGGATGGCCTCACAGTATAAACGATGCTACGTCTGGAATTAAGGATAACCCATAGGCTATGATTAAACAACTATTAAAGTTGTTATATTCTGTTTTATAGTAACATAAAGAATAAGGAAATTACATTATAAATTATTACAATTTATTACCTGTAGATGTAAATACAGTTATCTTAGCTGTATTGAGAATTTACAGTATTTTTATATAATAACAAAGGGATAGTCCTAAAAAAATATTCTGAAGACTTGAACAAATTTCTAATAAAAAAGTGGTAAAAAACTGGTAACGTCAGAATACCTTACAGCCTAAACCATTGCGTCATCGTGATTGAAATGACGTTAACCCCAACCGTCAGATTAAGTTTGTTTGTAAGTTTATTATTAAACTAATAAATTGAAAATATGAATTGGCACTAGGCTCAAATAATCTGTGCTTTTACAGAAGTCTGTAATTCGTTTCATTAATTCATTTGTGAAGCATGTAAGCCAATAATAAGAAGTATTAGAAATACCTTCTATTTTGGTGTCCATCCTGTGACTTCATGTGTTGTTAACACGACGCGTTTCAGCAACGAGTTGCCATCTTCAGGTGTGGTTAATTTTTTATAAAACACACATTGAGTATTCGTAACACGTTATAATATTATGATGCTAAGCACATGTCTGTTATGTTGTGGATTGTGAAGTACTGATTTAAATTTCGAGATTTTATGATTTCTAATACTTCTTATTATTCATATAGTGACTTGGAGACCTAACACTCTAAAAATGTATCATATAGGCCAAGTTTATTGGTCGTGGCGCTAGGTGTATATAATTGGGAGTTCTAGGCTCCCGATTATACGCCGTACCTCTACACATCGCTCATTGATTTAAAAGCTCCTCATGCTATGCAAATTTTAATCTATTAAACATTTTGTAAAATAATGGTAAAATAATTACCTACCTAACTATTGAGACTTAAAAAAGATACAAGTGCGAGTAGAACTCCCGCCATGAGGGGTCCGTACCGTTCGCGTTATAACAATTTGACAATTACTTCGTTAAGGTTGACAAATTATTTACAAACTAAATAAAAATGAAATTTGTCACGTAATAATTCCACATAGAAATAGAAAATAATAATTTCGGATTTTTTCTTTTACTTGTGCTATGAGATCTTCTTTCGTGCCAAATTTCAAGATTCTATAGGTCACTCCTTACGATTCAATATTGTTTTTACTACAAAACCGCTTGAAGTTCATAAAAAATTTTAATGTTCACTTACAAAACACACTTTTCCTGCCCACAGTACCAAATTCACTTTGTAATTCAATCTATGTTCAGTTATAATTCCATATACATACGCAGTACATATTCTTACACAGTATAAAAGAATCAATCCCAACGGGAAGTACCCTATAAGTCTTGATGAGTGAGTTGGTATCAAAATACGTAATTTTTTAAAGGTCGTATCTTTTTATTATTGCATTGACTTAGAAGCTTGAATTTTTTACAGGACTATGGGGTCGTAGATCTTAGTATTTTATACCTTTAGAGGTTCCAGAGAAAAACGATCTTGACGGACAGACGGACAACAAAGTGATCCTATAAGGGTACCGTTTTTTCATTATGAGATACGGAACCCCAAAAAGGTTAAAAAAACTTACGGGAAGGCCTCGTATAGGTATATAGGAATAAAGGCTAGAAATATTGTCATGATTATTAATTCATTTATTTAATAATGGTAGCGAAAGTAATAATAATAATAACAGCTACCACAGAAATACGTCGATTATTTTAAACTATATTACGTATGTAATCTATAATCAATGGCAGAATAGCTAATGGAATGATCATAGCTGTGTGTCTACGCAGTAAGACGTAAGTACATAGCTAAATTCCAAATCTAGAATTCTAGGTTTGTTTATAGTCTGGTCACCGAAACATTACACTGGTCTTTACTAACAATTACCAGATTCTACGCTTGTCTCTATTAAACATGTGGTATTAAACAAAGATAAACTAGGAAATTAGTCCTCGGGTTGTTGCTAAATCATGTTTCTCCTTGCCATCGTTCTTCACTTTCCCTAAAGATCCTATATTAATTCGTTTAGAGAATCGTGCTCCACGGTGAATGTAATCTATAGTGAATGCTAGTATAAATGTATACAGAGTAGTATCGCTTAGAAAAGATAGTGGTGTCATTTCTGGGCGCAAACGGGTTTCGGATCGGACGGGTCTGTTTTCTAACAAGGGGTGGTCCTATATACATGGTCATTTAGTTGTTCGTCGCCAGTCGAGACGCACCATTGACCAACCCTTGTTAGAAAACATAGACCGTCCGACCCGAAACTCGTTTGTGCCCAGAAATACCGCTACTATCTTCTCTAAACGATACTACTCTAAATAGCAACGGGTACTTTCAGGTAGAATTTGGAGTCTATGTAAACTGCAGCGGAATAAAATGCGCGGTGGAAAGATGGCCTCTTTGGAAATGTAGGTACGTGTCGACTAAAATATTCCACATACCGTGCGAAACACGTACATATTCTGGCTGCATATCTTCAAGTTCGAACACGAAGAAGTCTCTTATATACTTAGGTGATAAGTACTGGAACACAAAAGTATACTTCAAACATTTTCCAATGTCAGTTTATTTCATCTAATTAGCTGCTGCGGACCCAACTATCTTTATCTTACGTCATTACGACTGGCTTATATTATGGAATCTTCATCCCAACTTGCCAGAGTTTTCCACAAAAATATTGTAATCTTTACCACGTTAGCTTTCCTCCGAAGATATTCGCCATAAAAAGACCCGCTGCACTTTTCAAGGTGGTAGAGGGTGCTACCTGCCGGCTTTTGGATTTAAGGGATTAGACATTGAGGGATTAATCTGTTGCAATTTACATCTGCCCGTTCACCAGCCATTCTATGGACAAGTACAAAATTTC
Source organism: Mongoloraphidia duomilia (assembly GCA_039654895.1). NCBI lineage: Eukaryota > Metazoa > Arthropoda > Insecta > Raphidioptera > Raphidiidae > Mongoloraphidia > Mongoloraphidia duomilia. The sequence goes on along the minus strand of CM077518.1, from coordinate 33,400,809 downwards.
GGCGAGGAGTTAGAGAAAGTATTAAAAGACAAATTCACACCCCGAGAAACCGTTCAAAGGCTCTGCATTCAGATGTCTAAAAACAGGCGACCCAGTCGATCCCGTTTTGGAACGTGCAGCCAAAGAAAGCGGAGTATCAATACAGAATATTTTGGAGAACTTGCCACAAGAACTTTCTTTCTTTATTTTTTTATATGTGTGCTGATTTCATCCTGTATGTTCACGTCTTGTTGCCTTATCTTTACACTACTGTCATGACCTAATCTAGATATTCCTCCAAATGGACGTCAGAAATCCATCGTTCCTTCTTACGTCATTATTCCTCGCCACATTGATTCACAAATGTGTAGTTTAGGAAATAAGAAAGAAAGAAAGAAACAAGAAAAGAAGTTAGCAAATATCAAAAATAATATTTTTTTAAAGATACAGGAACTTCAGTCTCTCTTTCTATGAATGGAAAGAGTTTGAAGGTTAAAGACGCTCGATAACTGAGGTCATTAGCGTCTAATAATTATGAATGGAAGCTTTAAAAATATATATTATATATGCTAATGTCTATTATTGTTTCAGTGACCAAAGTATGATAGTAAGAAACAAGTTTTTCGTTAATTATTTCGTGCAAATTGTTAATGTATCTTGATGTTTCATTCTGATACAGACATAATAATTCCGGTTCTTATACAAACTTGAGTTATACATATTGTTATATAATAGCATGCAGGTACAATAATAATTAAACCTGAAAAGGTAATGAACCGTTCGGCTGACATAACTTTTGTGACTGACAATAATATAATCTTGAAATTTAATCTCTCTTAAAGAAAAAAGATATACTGTAATTGGAAGATTTATTGCCGAGAGTATCATTTTGAAAAAGGCAACTATTTATTACCAAATCTTATGTTTTTTCATGTGTAGGTGGAAAATATGATACCATACCGCACATGTCGATTTTAACTTTTTTTTACAATTTTTCAAAAATAAACGCGCCATAAACTTCACCGTTTAGGCTGAATAAAAGCATAGGGCGATGTCAAGGAGAACGTAAATCAGTATATAGTTTCGCTACAAAATATTAAAGACTAGCGGTACCCGTCCGGCTTCGCCCGGGTGCTAAGAAAGCTCGGGTGCAATACACTACTCACTCGCTTCGCTCGTTCGCTTGAATATTATAATTACATTACTCACTCGCTTCGCTCGTTCGCTTGAATATTATAAATACATATATATATATATTTAATTTTCCTGGACGTGATTCAAAACATAATTATAAATACACTACTCACTCGCTTCGCTCGTTCGCTTGAATATTATAAATACACTACTCACTCGCTTCGCTCATTCACTTGAATATTATAATTACGAACAAATTTGATTACCATAAAAAAGTTATAGTGAGTCAACCTTAAAAGATAGACATATGCTGTCGCGGACTTTTTTTTAGAACTTTTAAAGGGGAACAATTCCGTCATACATGATTTTTGCGTAACTTTAACCGTTTACGCAGCGGAAGCTCTCAAAAGAAATAATTTTCCCCGTTTTTGCAAAATTTTTCATTGATGCTCCGCTCCTATTGGTCGTAGCGTGATATTATATAGCCTATAGCCTTCCTCAATAAATGGGCTATCTAACAAAAAAAACATTTTTCAAATCGGACTCGTAGTTCCTGAGATTAGCCCGTTCAACCAAACAAACAAACTAACAAACTTTTCAGCTTTATAATATTAGTATAGATATTCACACAACACCAAAACGTTTAATAATTCTCGACGTACGTTTCACCAACTATGTTGGCATCATCAGGAGATGATAATCACCGCCTGATGATGCATCGGTGGCGAAACGTACGTCGCGAATTTATAAACGTTTTAGTGTTTTGTGGTTATTTTTGAAGTGAAAACTTCCTTAGGCGCGTTAGGCACTCTTTTCCTGGGTAGTTAAAAAAAGGAAACCGTTCGCAATAAATATGACGCGTCTGACATAGCTATATCATAAAAACGGTACGTAGTACACTTGCATTCATAGCGCAGTTGGTAACGTCTTTGCGTTATATGCTTTTTGGCGTTTTTTTTCTAAATTCTACATGATAGGTATATATTTTTTTATTTTTGTTATATTCTTTCTTTGACAATAATTATAATTTTTTTGAAACCACGGTGGAATTAGTTAAAAATACAATTTTAGTATTTTAGTAATAAATTATTTTTAGTTCATAAATGCGCTATAATAGATGACACCAACAATTAGAAAATCTGAAGTTTTCCCTTCTGTCGTGTGGTCATAAGCACACACCCATTTTTTTAATACTTTGTGTCTTCGCGCCAAAGGTTCCATCACTCTTCATGAATAATTTCGCTAATAATTTTAATAATGGGCAAAGGTATTCGTTGGATTGAATTGTAAAAATAATTACAAATCGCGATATTTTTTATGTAACGTCGCCTTATTTTATCAAAGAATGAAATGTAATTATTTTTTTATTTGAAACTATGCGACATATTTCTCTTACTCATCCAATAATATGATACATAGCTGAAAATCTTCTCGAAAAAATTACACAATAAAAAAAGCCATCGGATCACAATTTTTATATTTCATTTTCGCTTATTTATTTTTATTTTATTGACATTTTAACATTCCCATGGAGTGTATCGCTTAGGCGGATGTGCCATCCTTCGCGAGAGAAAATGCTGATCTAGTTGTGAACAACATAATCACAAAAACTTTCCTTTATATGTTAGTGTTTCAAAAAATATTTCCTAAATTTTAATTCAGTCAAAAACGTGCCTAAAAGAGGGTTGATAAATAAACTGTACTAAACAAGATTATGTAGGTATGTACTCTTAAAAAAATTACAAAAAAGTGAAAGAATTGCTATCATTGAATGATATATGACATATAAACAATAAAATAATGCATTTCTAGTCATTTATTTGCAGTATAAATTCAATTGCAATAAATTTACCATTCATCTTCAAGAACGTAATAAACTTGATGATGACTAAAATCTTATAACCCTTATTCAGAATAATATTTTGATTTATTTCCAGCATAAATCTTAATTCATAATTACAATACGTCTTCAATCCTTCTTACTTTTCACATCTAAAGTTCAAAAACTTGCAATCTACTAAAAATAGAAACAATGCGCACCCACGCCACCTACAAAGTGTCGGATGAATATGGCATGACAGATAATTTTATGTATATCCACAATAAAATTACTTTTAACATCATATATGAATATACGCACATACAATAAACATCTCTCAAGTATTAATAAATATATGCTAAAATATTATAGCCAAATATTTTAATACTCACGATGTTATTACAATGTCTCTTTATAGCCGTGCGTAACACGCAACATAATCGAATTATAAAATTACACATTATACAGAATGTTCGATTAAACAAAGACCATTTAACATTTTTTTTAATTTTAAATTGCTCAAGACATGTTTCGTCCACTATATATAATTTAAAATTCTTGGTTTAGAATTTCAGTCAAACCGATTCTGTCCTAAAGCCTATCTAGATTCTAGCGTGCTTCAAGAGGTGCTCTGCCGCCGTTACCGAAGTCACAAAACTATCATCGTCTAATATCTATACATCTATATATTTTATAAATTATAAAGTCCCCCGTGCTAATCTCCGAAACTACTGTGCGGATTTTCGTTCTGTTTTCACTAATGGACAGGCTGATTCACGAGGAAGGTTTAGGTATATAATTTGTGAATATTTTGTACAAATTAGCTAATGTTATGATGATATTTGTCGATTAAGTCGAAAAAAATCGTGCCTCCTGAGAGTAAACACAAACCTTTCGATAGCGATTCTGGCGGAGATTTTTTTTTTGTTACTGTAGGTACTACTTAATTGTTTTTGTCACATTTTGAATCAACAAAGTCGTGTATTTGAGACACCCAGTAAATTTACAAAAATCAACAATTCGGGAGGCCTTGCGGCGGCATCTTAATACAAGCACTAATGGCCAATAAATATAAATTATATACACAGATTTTAATTTAACGCGAATTTTCAACTTTAATTGCACGTTTTAGATGGCAAATTTATTAATTGTAAATCAAGTGTGCCGCGTGTTAAGGCCGGGCTGCGGTGGGGCACCAGGAAGACATGCTTGGAGAAAAATCAGTCGGTTTTATTGACAAATAGCTATTGTGATCTCAGATAATATACAAGATTTCCTACTTTATAATCACGAATAACTGGTGGAAGCAGTGAGAATAAAACATGCACCATAACTTCACATATTTTTGAAACTATATGTTTACCAGTAACAATAGTTCATTTTGCTACTACACTTTGTCTTTTTCTAGTCACTTTTTTACTATTCCATAATCCATATAAACAGCACATCTTATCACAAACATATAAGTTAAGATTCGCCAGTAGTTGAAATGATTTATCTCTAATTATTGACGCAATTCTATTCTAAGTTTCTTGCGATCAAGAATTCAATTAGATATATTATTTTAATTGATAAAATATGTCGCTTTATCTCTGTCTATTCAGTTGAAACTATAATAAATTGTTGATTTTAGTTTTTCTCATATAACAATATTTTCTGTCAAAACTTAGTAATTATCCTTTTAAGTTTTCCATACCATCAAATATCCCTGTTCTTAGGTGGCTTCTCTCACAACTAAATTAATACATGAAGTTAGTTTCGTGAAAATCGGACAAACTGTTTTTGTGTGGTGTCAGAACAAACAGACAGATTTATGTATATTTTTTCGTCGATATTAATATTATATAACGAAACTTTTGTCTGAAATATTGTTTTCTTCCGGGTTTTCGGACGTTTTTTTTAGAATTTTTGTCTGCCTATTTTATATTTATACAGGCATTTCTCTAAATGGCCAGATCAACTTCCGTAGGTGACACATGAGCTCACTATCAATAATTTTGTATCCAAATTTTAAGTGTAAGTATATATGTATAGGACTCTGGTTAAGTTAGGGTTTACGTTAAAACTTAAAACCGACAGTCACACGAACGAATCTCCGAGCAAAATTACCGTTAAGACGAGAGAAGCCGCGGATGAAAGCTAGTATGGAAAAACAGAGAGTATGTGTTTAAGACCACATGGTAGAAGTGAAACTTCTTGACTATTTTGACTACCCAATCATAGCTAGCAGTGTCAACCAAACGCCTTGTGTATATGTTTATAAATAGTGCGTCAGTTCTTGCTTGTGCTTTTTCAATCTATCATGTCGCATTTTCGTTTCATCGTCTCATAAACTTACGCTCACTATAGAAATTTCACTTCAAAAACGAAATAATATGTGTCATCTATAATGTCCATTAATACATGACCACACACTGCATATTGTGTTTTGTTGACATTATTAATTGACATTGAAAGTCCTAATGTCGGATCCACAATAAGGACGTTCTGTATGTTCCATCAGCATGGTTGGCATTGCAGGCCGCACTTCTACTAGTACGGCATTCGGTCGCAAGAGCTGTTCGTTCGATGCCCGAGGATATGGATTCGGCTGCCACAAGAATGCGGTTTGATTTGTAGTCCGTATTGCAGTCTCTGACAACCGGCCAGGAAGCAATGGCGTTCGTATATATCTATCCACTGTTGGAGACTTCTACACTTCATACTGCACCGTACCAATTAATTACATAATATCCTCCTTTTTTAATGTGTGCAAAAAATGAAATAAATAAATGTGGTTTCCTTAAAAACATGAAATAACAGCTTCACCAAAAATGACTTGTCACATACATTTTGTCAGTGTCGACTGTGATCAAATAAATAATAATAATAATATATTTAGTTGTAGGAGAGACCGAAGTCTATTACATTAGTCATATAAAAGATTAAAATTAATATTCTTTTAGGCTATATAAGTTTTTTGACAGCAAATATTTTTTTAGGTCATAGTTAAATTTTTTGCAATTTTTTATATTTTTCAAATGATTATGCACTCGTGTCATGACGTTAGTGATACGACGAATTACAATAGTTAGCGAGCTGGTGTTTATTTTTAATTTTTCCTTATTTCTAGTACCGTATTCGTGATTATAAACATTATTTTCAAAAAATTGTGGGTTGTTCTTGACGAATTTGCTACTCTCCAAAATGTAGAGATCATAGATAGTTAATATTTGTAATCTTTGAAAGAGGGGCTTACAGTGCTCTCGTGGTGCCACTTCCACCATGATACGAATGCATCTCTTTTGAAATATCAAAATTTTTTTTGTGTCGACGCTATTTCCCCAAAACATAATTCCAAACTGTCTATCAATGTATCTATAATTCTATATGTATATTACTTATGTTGTAGGCTTTTCATGAAACTCATGTAATGCAAGTTTGCTTATTCAATAAAGCATGCAGTGAATAAGTATTAAGTATACATTAATTACCTGACTAAAAAGGTTGCACTGAACCAGCTCGTGACTAAACTGATCTAGATGATGCCCCGATTTCAAAAAGGCTTGTTGCATCTAAAAGTTATTAAAATCTTTTTTATTCACCTGGAAACGTAGATTTATTGCTTTTAGAAGAGGTTTGAGCTCGAGGAAACGTGAATCTTTTAATTTGAAATTTTGAATAAAGAACCAAATTTATTTTTTATGAAAATGAAAAATTTAAAAACTGGGTTGCACTTACAGAACGAATTGTCAGTAAATGACCTTAGATTGTGACCACACATATTTCTTCATAAGAAAAACATTGCAAAACTGTGTATTAACGATACAATACGTATTTACCATGATTTTTTTGTACAATTACTCCTTAGAAACAACATTTTTATAGGAATTTTAGCTTGAAAAACGATCTTTTTACTTCCCACCTCTGCTATGGTAGGGAAGTAATGGATTTAGTCCGAAAAAAATATTTCGAGATTTTAACAGATCTTCACGTTTTGAGACCCTAGCAATCGTTTAAAATCATTTTCGGACTGATGTATGTGTGTGTGTGGTCAATTTTTCGCCTTCGATATCGTAAAAACGGAACAACAGACGGCCATGCCGATTGTTCTATTGTATTTATCAGTGTTTAACTTAGATCTGATTAGATTTTGAGTCAAACCGGTTCTGTGGATCCTGAGATATTAAAGAAAACGTTCTCAATGTCACGTATTAACATAGGTAATAATAAAAAAAAATGTAAATGAATTCTAGATGTTATAATATGAAAAAATTCGACTGATGACCAGTACTATACTTCCCACCTATAGTAAATATTTGCAAAAAAAAAACCCTCTTTTTTTTCATTCTTTGACTAGGCCCAAATAACCTTAGCTGTTGGTGGTCTTTAAAACACAATTTAATTTTTATTCTTTGAAAAAGCATGGCCCTCTTTTTTGTTTGGTGATCTACTGATGGCTAACTTAATATAGCAAAAATCATGGTTACCTTGATTTACGTACAATTTTTATTTTTTTTAGTAAAATATTTTTTTTCTCGAAAACTATACATTTTAGAGAAAAAAAATATTTACATTTTTTTCATATTATAACATCTAGAATTCATTTATATTTTTTTTTACCTATGTTAATACGTGACATTGAGGACGTTTTTTTGAATATCTCAGGATCCACTGAACCGATTTGACTCAAAATCTAATCAGATCTAAGTTAAAGGCTGATAAACACAATAGAACAATCGGCATGCCCGTATGTTGTTCCGTTCTTAAGATATCGAAGGCGAAAAATTGACCACATACACACACACACACACACATACACACACACACACACACACACATACAGACATCAGTCAGAAAATGATCTTAAACGATTGCTAGGGTCTCAAAACGTGAAAATCTGTTAAAATCTCGAAATATTGTTTTCGGACTGAATCCATTACTTCCCTACCATAGTAGAGGTGGGAAGTAAAAAATGTAAATATTTTTTCTCTAAAATGTATAGTTTTCGAGAAAAAAAATATTTTACTAAAAAAAGAAAATTGTACGAAAATCAAGGTAACCATGATTTTTGCTATATTACTAGCCATCAGTAGATCACCAAACAAAAAAGAGGGCCATGCTTTTTTTCAAAGAATAAAAACAGAGTGTTTATTTTTTGCAAATATTTATAACTAGGTGGGTAGTATAGGACTGGTCATCAGTCGAATTTTTCTCTATGCAGATCAGCTAAGCGATTATTTTTCTGTGAGTACAGTCTAATGCGCTGCATAATACAAAATTTGACAGCGACTTTAGATTGTCTCTGCATATATAAAAAGATTTTATTTTTATTAACAATATGGCCTTTGCTTTGACCAGCAATTAGCCAATATGCTAGTTTTATAATAATGGACTGTAATGAAAATTTGATAAATAGAAAACATAAGTAACGCAATATAAAGCAGCATATAAATCACAGGGATACAAGAGGAACGGGATGTTAGAATAGGGGACAGGGAATATAAAAAGTAAAAAACTGTAATTACTTACTATATGATCACAAACTATTGTCTTTGTCAACTGAGATATTCTGACAATGCGTTCTGTAACCCAGTATCTATATGTGATTAATCTATATTTTATTATTGTCATCAATGGTTGTAGGTAGGTATATTTGAAAAAATTCGACTGATGACCAGTCCTATACTTCCCACTAGTAAATATTTGCAAAAAATAAACACTCTTTTTTATTTTTTGAAAAAAGCACAGCCCTCTTTTTTGTTTGGTGATCTACTGATGGCTAGTAATATAGCAAAAATCATGGATTTACGTACAATTTTCTTTTTTTAGTAAAATATTTTTTTTCTCGAAAACTACACATTTTAGAGAAAAAAATATTTACATTTTTTTCATATTATAACATCTAGAATTCATTTATGTTTTTTTTACCTATGTTAATACGTGACATTGAGAACGTTATCTCAGGATCGACTGAACCGATTTGACTCAAAATCTAATCAGATCTAAGTTAAAGGCTGATAAACACAATAGAACAATCGGCATGGCCGTATGTTGTTCCGTTTTTACGATATCGAAGGCGAAAAATTGACCACATACACACACACACACATCAGTCAGAAAATGATCTTAAACGATTGCTAGGGTCTCAAAACGTGAAGATCTGTTAAAATCTCGAAATATTTTTTTCGGACTAAATCCATTACTTCTCTACCATAGTAGAGGTGGAAAGTAAAAATGTAAAAAAAAACTCATAAGTATATGAAAATAATTCGGGAAAAGATTGGTTGAATATTAAAAAATTTCGAAACGTAAATGGAGGCGTATTATACCGTTTATATTAAAATTCGTGTATATTGTGAATAAATTAAAAAATAAATTTTCTTATCTAATAAAGGCAAAGTCCCATTTAAATCATCCGCGTCGGACGCGCATGTCTGTTAAGTTAAACCGGTTCATCGTCCATCCATAAAAGATGATTTTATGTTGTTAAATTATATCTTAAACATCACTATAACGTGTAGAAACGAAAGAGAGAGAATACAATATCTAATAATGTTATATAGCGTCTATTTCTATCGTATCACCTTCTAAAAAAGAGATTCATCTTTTGTATAATACATCAGACTTCATGTGATCGACCTGCAAAAATCATTTCAAAGTCACGATTAGAACGCGCTTTAATACAAAATAGATCTTATAGTGTGATCTTGAACTATTCTGTACCCTTTTTAGTTTTTGTAATCTAAAAATTAAGATTAAATTATTATTAGTATATTATTAGTTCAAGGTTCAAATTTTAATATGTTGTTACGGCGACTGTTTTAAGCATTAATTTCAATTTGCAGAACAAAATGTCGGTATTAACCCCCTTGCAGAACGAAATAAACACCTAGGCGAGCAAGTTTCCATCTAAGAGAGGGGGTTAATACCGACATTTTGTTCTACAAATTGAAATATCTGCTTAAAACAGTCGCCGTAACAACAAATTAAAATTTGAACCTTGAAGTAATAATATAAATTTCGTCGGGTACATGACACGTTTAGGGTGATCTGCCACCCCTTTAATACTGGCCAATCGATCTGCAAATATTATAATGGCATTATTGGGTCACCTCCAAGCTATACAAACAATTTCAGCCTTGAAACAATAATAATTGTGACCATTTTTTTGTTACTTGTTGGGGGCGGTCTGTATTCCTCACATACCGCTATCTAGCAAAATCCCTTACTCAGTGCACTTTAAAATGCCTCCCTCAACATCTTCACAAAAATAAGGCCTTGAATAAATAACACCAAAAAATTGTCACTAGCTCTCGGTCTAAATATTCTCCTCTGTCGCGAAGGATACGTTTCAGGAAAAAATCGTTGCATTATTAAGTTTGCGGTTAGCGAGATTCAAGCAATTCATGGTAACCAGATTCATGCTCGATGACAAAAATGCTTTCCGAGTATTTTTTTTTAATGAAATGTCATATGTGTGAGTCGTGTATATACTTTTTGAGCGTAAAAAATGTACACATAAAAGTAACATATTATTATCTCGAATTGTGAAAAAAATCTTAAATAAAATGAAATAAATTCAAATAGTCAATTTCTAACTTTAAAAGTTCTTCTGTGAAGAAATTCGACTAAAAGTGTTAATAAGACGCACTTGCCCTAAAATTCATTAAGTTAAAAAGATTTCGGTAAAGAAATTTATCTTATAGAATTTTCATTATATTGTAAACTGCTGTCAGCACTCTTTCAATTTAAAAAATCATCTTACAGAGATTGGAACTAAACTGCTGCAAACTTAAAATGAATAAGTGAGAAGCACAGTAAGTGAAATCTGTCAGAAAATTTTATTGGCCAAACAGGCCAGGCAGACGCTCACCAGCTGAGCTGTAAAATCATATTATGTCTGATGCACTGAAGTAAAACTTTTTCCAATTGATAAAATTAAGAAAAATCGCAGGATAGTGGACAAAATATTTATTTATTAAATTAAATGTACGACGTTTCGTTTATATATTTAAACTTTTTCAAATACATAAAAATAACAATATTTATGAAAATTAATATTAATTACTAACCATAGCAATTAACATAAGGTACATAAGACAAAAACATGGTAACATGGTAACAAATTTTGTTGACTATAAATTTTAACAATCAATAATAATAATAATACAAATGTTAGTATAATTTCATAACATAATTGTACTGACTACTTAAATTTTGATTGTCTGTTCTATAATTGATTGAATTGTTTTTTCTAATAAAACACATTTCACTGATATTAAAATATTAGATAAAGAGTCAAATTGGAAGAAACGCAATATCAGTGAAATGTGTTTTATTAGAAAAAACAATTCAATCAATTATAGAACAGTTCAACAGACACTCAAAATTTAAGTAGTCAGTACAATTATGTTATGAAATTATACTAACATTTGTATTATTATTATTGATTGTTAAAATTTATAGTCAACATAATTTGTTACCATGTTACCATGTTTTTGTCTTATGTACCCTATCTTATGTTAATTGCTATGGTTAGTAATTAATATTAATTTTCATAAATATTGTTATTTTTATGTACTTGAAAAAGTTTAAATATATAAACGAAACGTCGTACATTTAATTTAATAAATAAATATTTTGTCCACTATCCTGCGATTTTTCTTAATTTTATTATAATCACGATGGACACGATTTCTAATATAAATTTTTCCAATTGGATAGGTACTCATATTACAATCATATTTTAATATCGAAGAATGACGCAATTCTGCAGGATTTGTGTCCAAGTAACGACTATATTTTATTGTAATTTATAAATTTAATTTGGGTACGTGGTAGTTTCGGATCAACTCAAAGATGGCGGTATTGACCTCATAAATATAGTCTATCATAAAATTAGATTACATGGATAACACACGTTCATCATTTAGTCAAGTTTTTTATGGTTATTTACGTTGTATCCAAACGTATATTAGTTTATACGTAGCCAGCGTAAACAAGCGATTGAAAAGATTTTATGTTGTACTTACCTAGGAAAATGTGCGAATGTAGGAATAAGAATTTTATTGTGGAAATTTAATGGTCAATAAATTATGCTAATATCAAAGAATCTGTTAAATAATTAAGCTTATATATAAATCACTTTTTACATAGTGGATTGGAAAACTCTTTATTGATCATAAAACGGTTGACAGCATCTATTCAAAGCGTTAGGTTTGTTTTAACATCTCACGATGGTCAGTAAGAATAAGTTTCTTTTTAATGTTAAATACCTTAAAAACACCAATAGCATAGGAAATTTGTGTTTTATGCATGCTAGTTGAGTACCGGAAGACACTGTCTTAATCCTCAAGTTTACAAAATCTATGTTGGCTATGGGTAATAATAGGTATTCCCACACAAAGGTAATATCGGGTTAAGAGAACTGCATGTGAAAAGGTGACGTGAAATATGATACATTTAAATAAATTTTTAACGGGACCTCTGTCTGTACTTTCGTTTACTTGAAGGTTTTTTCCAGCTTTTTATGTTATAACTATAGTCTATACGGAAGAAGATGTCCTCAGAATTTTAGTCTATCGGTCTTTCTGCTTGTTCACAATTACTCTACAATGGCCGAACCGAGCAAAAAATTGCAATACTTTAGAGAAAACCAGCCGTATGTTTGATGGTTTTATAGACTGTCGTTGTTAATGGCATTAACATGGCTCCTATGCTACAAACCCCCTCCGGTTTCAAGTTCTGTGCTGAAAATTGAGAACTAATAAAAGCAGATATTATATTTTCAGAAACTATAATGCACAAAAAAATGTTAGTAAGTATAAGTTCACATAATCCGACTAATTAGGTAAAGACCTTAAAAATATATGTTATAAATATATTTGTAATTCTCTCAGGTCTGGTGAAAAATATTATATTTAGCTCGCTAATTGAATTTAATCGTTTATAATTAATAATAATAGATAAGCGGTTGTAACTGAAACCGGTCCACTTTAAAACAAAAAAACAGAGATCTCTAATTACAGATCCTGCATCCTATTCTTCAGTCTTGTCACTTTATTGTTCGCACTTAGGAGTACCTAGTTTTTTTTTGCATAGACCGGTTTAATAACAAATAGCCGTTAAATAAACTAATATGTGTAGGTAATGTGCTGTACTTATAAATTATAATAATGTACTTACGCGACAAAAGGTCATGCTTTATGGGCATGTAAGAGAACTTTATTTCACAGTGAATGTGGTGATTAGAAGCGAAACTAACTTATTATCACCAGCCGCTACCTGTTTTGTAACGAATTCTGAATTGTAAACAAGACATAAGTGACTCGTCGCTAACTCTTTATGGTGACTGGTATTCTAGATCAGTGGTGCGTAAGCTTTTTGAGCCGCTCCCCCTCCTTATGTTGCGTTTCTGGTACGACTTTAAGAATTTGTTTTCAACGAAATGGTGATCTCCATTTAGTTGAAAACAAATGACATTCTTAAATAAGTAAAAGTCGTACTAGAAACTCAGTAGATATTAGTCTTACAAAGCTCGTTATCGACAATAACAATTTTATGATCATATAAAAGAAATCTTAGTGTATGATCTAACTTGAGCAGTTCTTATCCGGACCTACAAAATTTATAAAAAAACACTAGTTTGCGGATATTACTTATGGAAAGGCTGATGTTGGATTAATAAAATCCTTGCCAAATAAAGAAATTGAGAAAAATTTGATCATTCTAATAGATATTGTATTAAGGGGTGAAATTTTTTATTTGTCAAAAGACAAACTGAAGTTTTGATAACAACATATTTAAATCCAAACATTTTTTTCCTGTGAATTTTTTACTTTAACTTTTCACAAAGGTGTAGTCTCGATATCGACTACTTAGATTTTTTAAATAGGTAGGTAGGTACATATGTCTCTCTTTCGTCTCGTAAAAAATAGTCCAAGGAAGGCTCTGTTTCATACATTTTAGTGCACCTTTTGTCTAGAATCTAGATATGTATTTAGATTCTCAGTTTCTGTTTTAGCAATTATTATATACAAATTCTTAATCGACTCTTTAAACACACGCTCAATCTGAACGCTATCGCTAATAATTACTATCCAATTGATTTGTCTTGTTTAATTTTAGTTCAGTTACCTAATCTGTTCTAATAGGTAATAGTAATGAATTGTACGTAAATGTGAGGCATTGTTTACTTCCTTTCCTATAGTTCCGCCTCTGAATCAACAAATAAAAACACACAACACTTCTGTTACACAACAAGACGTTAGAAAAGGGCGTGGGTAAAAACTATAAATGTTGTCCCAGTAAGATGTGGTTTGTCTCAATAAATACAACTAAACGAGTTTAATAGTACAATATCAGACATTGTTTTAACATTTGCAATTTACATATATTTCTAGTATATTGGCTGTTTGAAGTGTTGATTGTTACCTCATATATTTACTTTTCAATAAAATCACATTGAGTTAGATTTTAAAAATCTGTTCTCAACGTCTGATCACCACTGGATTAATTTTATATCAACGAATTATGTTCTCCTCAACGCAACGGGATCAAACTAGTCAAGGGAAAAATTGATCCTTTCCAAATTTGGGAGTAAAACAAGTAATTAAAATAATTTAAAGTTTAAACAACGACTTGAATAGTAATTATTTACATTGCAAGACGCGTAAATCAACTTTCAATATTCTGATAATTAGACTGTACTCTAGTGCCGCAAGAATTAAAATTTATCAAAGACTAAAAAGTTAAAAAATGATACATTTCTTTCTCTTCTATAACGTTTAAAAGCGATGGGCACTCGATGATTTAAATGAAATATAGGTACCTATAATAGTGAGTGTCCCACGCTTTTAAACGTTACAGTTATTTATTAAATAAATAATTTTCTTGTAGTAAATAATAGTTTCTCCATAATATTTCAAACGTCATGTATAATTTTAATAATTACACCACAGTAACACATTTTTATCTAATTTGATTATTATTAATTGTACTTTTGACATGTCAATATAAATGTTAACAATTGGAGGTGATTGGTGAATGTATAAAGTGCACCAAAATAAACAAAATATTTGAAAAAATCTTTTGTTAATAAATAAAATTAGCATTATTTCTGGTCTAATAATTAATTTTTATTTGAAATCATTTTTTTTAATTAATTATCCACGGGACTGCAGCACTTCCGAAATATCTATAGTTCCCTAGTAATTTCAGTTGCACACACAGTTATAATAAAAGCGTGTTAAAACTAAGTTTCTAAATTTTTAAAGATAATTAATTTGTATTTTTTTCCATAAAGTTTTTTTTAAGTCACTAACTGATTTATCTGAACCTAAAACCAAATTTATCTGAACCTAAAACCAATTAGCTTTTTCCATTTATTATTATAATTTAATTAGTTAAAAATCGAAATTATACTTTCAATGGCTGTCGGATTAGAACCTGGAAATAAAAACATTAAATTTTGAACGACTTTTAAACTATACCAGATGCTTATATGGTATACACTCTTCAAGTCGGTACATACCAAACTAAAATCACTTTTATTCGAAATATTCAAATGGCAATGATCTCACGTAGAATTGTACCTACATAAGATTGCACTTCATGCGAGTAGAATTCATATTCACGAACATCTACTTTAGGTATGAAAAATAAAATTAATAAATCGCTGTGAGAAATAAAAGTATACCTAGCTCTCTTACCCCCACTTAGAATTTCCAGACAGGCATTAAAACTTTAGATCTTAAAGTTAGGTACCTAGTAATTAATCTATAGTTTGCGATAATTATTATTCAACACGTGTTTAGATTTTACGAGTTTACACAAAAATATTGTACTGTATCTTTTGAACCAGTCTGTATAAGACTCTCCCGGATCTCTCAACAATCCCGGATCGGAGAAAGTATCTAGAGCAGTAATTATATCCGGTTACCCTTGTCCAACACGTTAATAGGCATCCATCAAACTCACACACGTCGTTGTATGCACTATGCAGTGTCCAAGTTACTATAAGGTTGCTCGTTGCATCGTGCATTGATGTCTCCCGCGTTGCGTGCAGCATGTGTGTGCTTTTAACTGAGTACGCGTGTTAAACGCATACGTTTAACGATTCACATTATTCAGAAACGTTTGAGAAATATAATTAATATTTTAAAATACAATGATTATAAATAATCTTTATAGATTCATAAAAAATGTCACAAAAAATTTTAACGATCTTACAATACCTAATAAATTGATTCTTGCGGCTATATATTAATGCCTTCAAATCATTTTTTTACCAAAAATACGATTTCTATTTCACAATTACTTGAAAATTAACACAAAAAGTAAGATTTATTTTTTAAATTCAATCGTGAATAATCCGAGTAAACTATAGTTAATTATTGCAATTTGAAGTTTGCTTTTTCTCCAAAAATATTATTTTTATGTTACGGTTAGTGAAAACAACAAAAAAACTTCCTGAAAGATCTATTTTTTCTTTATTTGATCAATATATAGAAATGCATATACAGGGTGCTGAATTATTGCTTTGCGGGTAATAGGGATTTAACCCGTAAAATCAAACTTTTGCGATTTCCTGCTTCCCTAATTATTTTAGGAAAAATATCTTCGAATAAAAGTTTTAGAACATAAAATTCTGCATCTAAATCATTAAACAAAATTAATTTTGCATGCTTTGTAACGGCAGAAATTTGATATGAAAATGTCAAAATTACCTCAAAACAGATAGCGATAGCCATGGAACTTGAACAAAATGATGACGTTTTAGCTGTTAGAATAATTTCTAATCATTTTGTTCAAGTTCCATGGCTATCGCTATCTGTTTTTGAGGTGATTTTGACATTTTCATATCAAATTTCTGCCGTTACAAAGCACGCAAAATTAATTTTGTTTAATGATTTAGATGCAGAAATCTGAAAGGAATTATATGCTTATATAAAAAATGGTAAATTTCAAAAAGCTGGTGTCGGCTGTTTGTTAAATAAGTTATTTAAAATTTTCAAATAAAATATTTTTATTTTATACATTTTTCAGTATCATACTAATGCTGTATGGAAAAATTACGTAAAAAATTTATATAAAAGAAACTAGCTCATAATGATCGTTTAGATTTTGTCCACACTCTAAACGATCATTATTCATGCTTAAACAATTTCAAGTTTCTAAAAGTAAAATAAGTTAAGCACTAAGTAGTACAAAAAATATTTATTTCATTTACGCAATGATGTAATAAAACTAACAGACCGATAATATATGAAAAACATATTGTACCTAATTTGTGATGTTTTTTTGAAATTTTCGTAGGTATAAGTCGCATTATTACCTCTAAATAGACCTATTCTGTTACTGCGGTGAACATAATATATTTAAGATAAGGAGTTTACATATAAATATAATTAACATAATTATTGTAGACTAATAACTACGGTGTGGAATTGGATTTTTTTTGTTTCTATTATTTCAACAGTAGTTTTTTACATCAAAAAAATGTATTTTTTCCAAATAAAAAACTGCCTTCTACACTTTTTTTCGCCGTGTTTTTGTACACTTAGTACCGTAAAGTCTTAATTCGGTGTTTCGTAGAGCATTATATATACTTACATAATACAATCAAACTCTCCGCATGAATAAATAACTCAACAATAATTTTAAGTGGCATAGCACCAAAGCTACTGTAGCATTGCATAAACCAGTCATATTCACACTTCATATTTTGAAAGTGAAGGTCGTGCGTCTGCACGAAGTAGTAACGAGTAACCACTCTGTAGTAACTTATAGTATTGCTGTTACGTATACTCTATTAGTGTTAATGTACAAATAACAGAGTTCTTGACCCAATCGAATTATCTATTCATAATACATTTTTTAACGATTTACATATATAATTGAGTTCAATGAATTGTACGAAATTTGTAGAATATTTTTATATTATATTAACATACCATTAAAACACGTAAAATGTTCATCTCTTTTTTTGGAATCAGTGGTGGCACATTTGGAAATTCATGTGAGGCACCGCCGTATCTGCGAAAAATAACAAAACCAGTTAAGAATTGTCTAGATAGCAGGGATTCAGATACACAAACGTCCAGTTCATAGATTCGGAACTGATGGAAGTATCAATTGAATTTTCAGTTTACAGTAGCCTCCTTTTATTAAAACGCTTAAATGTTAGCTTTACTTATATCTAGTGTTTGTAGGTATGTAAAAAAAATCTTGCATTCGAATTTTCATTCTCTTCAAAATGCCCAATAATTGACGTGATACTTTGCAGACGTATGTAGTTTTGATGACAATATAATATTTTGATATCCATATTTACTTTACACTCACTAATAAATGTAACTAAATTGTACCAGCGCTAATGACCTCAAGGTCGATGCACACATTGTTATTTTGTTAATAAAAAAAAATATTCTGATATCTTGGTTATGATATTATTTACCTATAATATAACAAGTTAAAAAAATGTAAATAAAAATATGTGGTGGAAGTGACTTTGCTTATGGTGGAAAAACGTGTCTCCAGTTGTTTAAATTTTTTTTTTAAATACCTGCGTATTTTCTTTATTTCGTTACTCGTTAAATTAGTGTTTCTATAGTCCTCATGGTTACTGTTTTAAATCCTTCCGAGCTCTCATTCTTGCACGCCATGATGAAAATTCGCTATGTTAATGCTCGGTTTCTGATACAATTTTAAGCTTTAAATCGAGAATCGAAATTTAAGAATGTCATTTTTTCAACTAAATGGAAATCACCATTTAGTTGAAAATTCTTAAATCTAAAGCGGAAGTCGTATCAGAAACCCAGCATAAATCTCATTTAATGTTTAGTTTGGGCAAACAATAAATTAAGAGAAGGAGCTCCTGTTAGGTCAACGTAGCCTATATAAAATAAAAAATCTAACCATGTACACTGTACAGTGTAACTAGTACTTATTTTCTAACTTAAATTAAGCATATAGCTTTAGCAAGTGAAAATTGATCTGGTCTGCCACTGTTCCTTTCTTAAATGGAATTGAGGTGTGATAAAATAATAATTAGCAGAACGAGTATTTAAAATATTCACTAGTATATGTATAATGTATGATTATGTTTTTTAATCAGCGCCTAAAAATAATAATATACTTTTGTTTGTTTCAGATATAAACAAAAACACTTTTGGACAACAGTCGAGTTTGGATATTTTCACTGTAAGTGACTAATATGTCTTGATTTTAAAATATTTTTCGAGATAAAATTTTACAAGAGAATTAAATTACTGCTATAATGTACACAATGTAACTGAAATGTTTTCGAATCACATAAATTGATTATAAAAACGAATTACACCTACGCAGGAACCTGTAAAAAATGCCGAACGTTTCGACAGGGGTACAAAATAGCATGCTAGTTTGATACACCATTTATGGTTGATCAGAGTGGATTGATCTAATAAAAGTAAATAGTGAATTTTACCTGCCCTGTTTTATTATACCTCTGATTATGAAACTCGACCGAAATATTGGAAGGATGATTTTTTTACTACTGATTGTTAACTGGATAATTATATCCTGTTAACAATTATAACAAGTATGATGTATAAAATAGTGGGAACTTGGACAAATAAAATTATCAAACGCTAAATTTTTTAATAACTGCGACGTTTCGCGAACGTTTGTTCGCTTCTTCAGGCAAACTGTAATTAGACAATTATATGGATATTTTTACATGATCATATGAAAAAATAAAATTTTTATATAATAAAAATAACACTGCCTGAAGAAGCGAACAAACGTTCGCGAAACGTCGCAATTATTAAAAAATTTAGCGTCTGATAATTTTATTTGTCCAAGTTCCCACTATTTTATACATCATACCTAATCCATCATGGACGATACTAATAGTAAATTATAACAAGGTTCCGAGACGATATAGTTCCCTCTTGTCGCGAAATACTAGACAAGACTGCCCACTAGTGAGATTATATATTTTTGGAATGTTAATTAAATTTTTGATGTTTATGTACATTTAAAAAACGGCAATACGACTACTATAACCACATGGGGACTCAGTGTAATTTATTAACATTTTCGAAAGATGTTCAAAAACGGTTATGAAAATAACTTTTATAATCAGATAGTTTGCGGTATTTGAAAACTAGCATTATTAGGAGGGTTGATGTAGTTCGGGATTTAATCAAAAACACTAAAATCAATTTTAAGAATAAGAACCACTCTATATATTAACTATTTTTAAAACTTTCCGTGTTTTTGATTGCGTTTCTGCAAGTATTTTATATTTATATGATTAAACGAGAAATATAACTCTAAAATACTAGTTTAAGAGGAAGCTGTATTTATCTATCTTTTAAATTGACAATTTAAATTATTTCCATCTGAACGCTGCAGAGTTTCTATATTGGCATTGGAACCGTTTTCGCATTTAAACATGCGATATATTTCTTAATATTGCTATAATCAGATCATATTTTACACTTCTTTTTCTGCTGTAACAAGTTTGTCGCGTAAACACGAATGGAATGCTAGTTCAATGAATTGTGACCTTGCAAGGACGTTTACATTTTTATTTCATTAAATTTTTAGTGTACATGGCACACTTTAAATCAGGGGCGCTCAACCTTTTTATTCTTAAGATCACCTTAATGAAATGTAACTTCCTGAACTGTTGCTGAAACCTTAAAAACGAACCTACCTTGCTTTTTGGATTGAGATAGTATGTTGAGGCAATTAACCGGTCGATCACGATCGAGGGGTTGTTTGCCTCTGTTTTAAATGATAACATTTATCGTGTTAAAAATCCCGTATTATAATCCTATACAGTGCTTTTTATTTGGTTGTAGTAGTGTCTTAACCCTGTATCATTTTATTACCTATTGTTAATTTAAAATTCTCTTATTTTAACAATATTTTTACTAAATATTAAAATGTATTGATATACAGGGTGTCTTCAAAGACTCTTAACACACTCCTACCACATGTTCCTGAGATCAAAATAAGTCGATTTAAGTAAACTTACCTTCTTACAAAATTGCTTAGTTTGGGCGCTATACGACCCTGAATTTACAATTTTGAAACCGTTTTTTTGTTATGAATTTAAAACGGCTTGTGCGATTTTGCCAAAACTTGGCACGTTGACGTAGTTTTATGGAGCAAAAAAACCCATATCAAAATTATGATTAATATATTAATCCATAGACGTAGAACTCGGGTTTTTACGCCAATGGAAGAAAAGGGGTTTAAGTATAAAATTTAGATTCGGTAACTCATTTGCTACAAAAAAGGTACTCTTAATAAAACTCGATTACTCTCATGGTTTTTGAGAAATTTGTATTTTAATAATTCGCAGTAATTTTTACTCTTTGGGTAGTTTCTTCATTATCTCCAGTTTTATTCTTAGAAAAAAGCATGGCCATTTTATTTGTTTATTGATCAACTTACTATTATCAACGTATTATTATTGATCAACTTATTATTAAAATACAAATTTCTCAAAAATCATGAGAGTAATCGAGTCTTATTAAGAGTAGCTTTTTTGTAGCAAATAAGTTACTGAATCTAAATTTTATACTTAAACCCCTTTTCTTCCATTGGCGTAGAAATTTGAAACGTTCAAATATTAAAAAGCCGAGTTCTACGCCTATATAGATTAATATTAAACATAATTTTGATATAGGATTTTTTGTTCCATAAACGTGCCAAATTTTAGCAAAATCGCACAAGCCGTTTTAAATTTATAACAAAATTGTAACTTCAGGGCCGTATATATAGCGCCCAAACTAAGCAAGTTTGTAAGAAGGTAAGTTTGTTTAAATCAGCTTATTTTGGTCTCAGGAACATGTGGTAGGGGTGTGTTAAGTGTCTTTGAAGATACCCTAGGTATGTTAAAAGTCTTATGAAATTGGATAATATTGTAAATTATAGACGCTCGATTTATCAACATATCGAATGATAAAGTATATGCTTACCTCATCTTTTTTGAACGATGCTTTTGAATATATTATTCAAGTTGTATTATTAAACTATTACGTGTAGGTTTAAGTATTTTCATTAAGGTTTTCTGAGAAGACATATATATGTTATGGATAATAATGGTTAAGATGGTCTTCAAAGTCGTAAATATAACTTAATAAACATATATTATAAAACTGTATTACGTAATATCGTGCTTAAGAGACAAGAGTATACAGAGTGTAACATAAAATATATGTTGGTATGGCAGATTTTAAACTGATAGGTTAGACACGCTGCAAGTTCCATCCATAACTAAATATTAACAAATTTAAAGACTAATAATAGGATATTTGCCAGTGATCAAAATAAAATATAAAACTTTGTTTAAATGAAAGTTTATGCTCTAAAATTATTAGAATTTTTATTTTTATTAATTAAGTTTCGTAAATATATTTAAATTAATAAATAAAATCATGATTTTTAATCTATTTGTCACGTGACTTAAAACACCGCGTGACGTCAATTTTAAGTAAAAAGTACATGTATCCAGAGCAACGCAGCTTACATAGTTTACATCATGTTTACATAAGTACAAAACGGTATTTTTCAACACTCTGTTTCTGGGTTTTTAGATAATATTATTAGCTAATACAAACGCACGTTCATAAAATTTTGACGTCATACTTCAATAGAGCAAAAACGATTTTTAGCGGGCGGGACTAATATAAATATTTCAAAAATCATTTTTGAGCTTATTTGAGATCAGAAAGAAGTGATTTAGTTGTCATTTTGTTCAGAATTTACTGCTCTTTTAACATAACACACAAAAAATGTTAAGTCAAATACCCTATTCTAATTCATAACAATAATCAGGCTCACCATAATAAATGTCTTCAGTTCACTACATTTTCGTATTATATTAATGCATTTGAGGAGTAGAGGTGATAAGATATCAAGATAACATTACTGTCGTTTTGAAATATTCTTCATTTTTGCGCAAAAAAATTATAGAAATAGTATTCGTTTTTTTAACACGCTTTTATTAGCTTCACTTGTACGTTTGCTTGCTTGTTTGTCAGTTTGTAACCGACTTCTTTGAACTTGATTTTGACCAACTTTGAACGGTCAGATTTAGTTTAAACGTTGTCGACTTATCAAGGACCGACGACAATGCAATAATTCAATAAGTTTGTCCCATTATCCTGACCAGGATCTCCAGGACTAAAAAAAAATGGAAAAAAACTTCAGATTGAACTGAAACTTTGCACACTTATCAAGGACCGATGACAATACAACAATTCCATAAGTTTGCCCCGTTGTCCTGACCAGGATCTCCAGAACTAAAAAAAAGCAAAAAACTTCAGATTGAACTGAAACTTTGCACACTTATCAAGGACCGATTACAATACAATAATTCCATAAGTTTGTCCCATTATCCTGACCAGGATCTCCAGGACTAAAAAGCAAAAATAAATTATAATTTAAAAAAACTAAAAAACACGCTTTAATGAACTAAAAAGTAAAAAATAATTAATTTTATTGTAAAAAAGCGTGGGGTAGTATGAAAATATGATACAAAGCACCCCACGCTTTTTTACAATAAAATTAATTATTTTTTACTTTTTAGTTCATTAAAGCGTGTTTTTTAGTTTTTTTAAATTATAATTTATTTAATAACAATAAAATTTTAACAAAAATATGAAAAAACCATATAATATATCAATATAGGTAGAGACATTACTCCCCATGCCTGTCTCTCGATTATTTTTGAAGATTACCGCATCAAAACCTATTCGTAAATGGGAAAAAAATTTCGATAAGATGGCAAGATGACGATATCTCTGTAGTACATTTAAGTACACAATAGGTACTATTAAAATTTGTACTATTTAAAATAACGTATTCAACTGTTCAGTTAAATAATTTTTTAAATTGTCGAAGTCATTTTCCCGAAGCTCTCTCAAAAGCGGCATATCTCTGTTTTGATGCCATTTTTCCCGCATATATTCTTTCCTATGGTTTCATCTTTTTTTTGGGTTGAAAAATATTCATAGCGCACTACAGACTTATGCATCGTGCACGAGCGGTTAACTTTTGAGTACGACACAAAATACGTACCTTGAGCTACTGAAACGCTGGTGCGTCAAGTAAAACTTTCCATTCGCCACTCTATAAAATATTTGGATTTTGCATTTACACGGACACTTTTTGATTGTACTCTCCAGACTCACATAAAGTCCTGGTGTGCGCGAGGAGCGCTCCAATAATCCGTCGCTCTAGCGCGGCACTTGGGAGCGGCGTCGGAGTTCCAAAGCCAATAGGTGTAAACGGGCCTATGAGAGTCTATAAGTGCTGTTGCCTCTATGCTATCAATCGGTTCCATAACAACTATAATAAATAACCATAATTAAATTACATATTTTAACATTAACTACAACAATATCATAACTAAATCATGAGCAAGTGTATGTTCAATAAATAAATGCGTTCGGTGTGACATTCCGGAAGAGTTTACATATTCCTTTATTGACATGTTTATTGTGCTTGAATTCATTTGTCCGGTTTATAACTATGCTGCGTCTAAAAATCGAAAGGGACTGTGAAAGACCAGCTGAACAGAGTTGAAAATCAGATGTAGGGTTTCTTGGTTTATCTAAAGACTTTAAACATCAAAGAAGCAGAAGCAAAAAATGGTAGAAAATTTATTTTAAAAGCTGTTTTAATTATCATGTCGCCAAATGTCATTTATTTTAGTTCTAGAAATTGAATGTTCTTACATAAAATACATTTTCAAAGCTTTTCCCAGATATAGTTTTTCACGATTTTTTTTAATTCTAGTAATATTTACAGTACCTATTTGTAAAAAAATATTGTAAAAAGATTGTAATTTTAACAAATACATGATAGAAAATACGACTGTAATAAAAAAAAACAAACTTGAAAAACTATTTGGTAAAAGCTTCCAGTAGGTATATTAATTACTAATCCAAGATAATTGCTGTATAGGCCACTATTTTAATTTGTGATCAAAATGACCACAAGCTTTATATAATTCCATTCGAGTGATTACTAATAAGAGATCTCACCATTTGTTCTGTCTATAGTAATTAGTAACCTAACCGCTAGGAGCGCTAGTAGCCATATTCTGCTTATTATTATATACAACGTATGCCAAATTCAAGCATTTTCGTCTATCGGATGGGTTACTATACTAATATCCAATTTTTAAAACTCAATATAAATATCTGCCTTTGCTATTTAATCATATGGTAATTTTTATTTACCATGAAGAACACAATTTTAACAACAATCGAGGAAAAATATTATAGGTATATCCAGGTTTTCTTCTTGGCTGTGTTATAATGTTAAAAGTGTTTTTCAATTATAATTCGTAGCGCAAATTTGCAGCATTAAATCAATTCGTTCTGATTATAAACTTCCTCTTTTTATGTAAACTGTAAATGTTTATTTCAATTGTTCTTGCAAAAAAACTACTTACATAGTTCCAAATCAAGCGATATCTATCCATGTAAATTGTAAGCTACCCCGTCGCCATTTGTACAATCAACTGTTTATCATTTACCTGTGCCTGTAACGATCATAATGTACATAATATGGAAATATTATTTACATTATGTATTATGTAGGTATTGTATTATATTATGTAGTTACAAGTGCAATGACATACCGGTTATGTAAATAGTGACATATGAATGAAACACACGAGGTTATGTCAAAATATTATAATTCGTACATTTATATTCAGTGTTCTCGTATAACGCATAAATTCACCGTTGCATAGTTTTTCCAGAGAATTTTTGGAGCTCCATTGTTGATTTAAAACTATACTCAAAATTTGACAGTAAAGTAAAAATAAATTGAAAATATGAATTGGTACTAGGCCAAAATAACCCTGGCAACTTTGAAGTATAGACAGATGACGTAAATACCAAACACAAAGAATTGTATTAATACATCCACTTTTATTTATCTCATAAAATCAAATGTTCGTAAAATATATATTCTAATAAATAAAATAATTGTAATTTTATTTTTTTAAGTAATTATAACTACAGAGTTAAATTGTTGTTCAATATCTACAGGATGATTCAGTTTTAACTTTAAACATTGAATATTTTGACAAAATATTGTCCTCGTCGTTCCGATTCTGAAAAACACAACAAAAATCCTCTCACTCGTTCCCTAAGTAAGATACTGGGTGTCAAATAAATCATTTTTTATTAGTCCAATGAAATATTACATTTATTTAGGCTAATTTGCATTTTGGGTAGGACAAGGTTTTTTTTTCGTTGCGTAGGAGGCGGGGTATAAGTTTACAATTGAGTTTTTGGGGTCGGCGGCCACCCCATTTGGCCGCCATCTTAAAAAAGACTTATATTTTTAATTCATGTGTTGAGTTGCATCCATGTTGATTTAATATTAATAATAATAAATTCTCGGGAACTTGGATAAAAATAAATTGATGCTAAATTTTCAAAATTTTGAAAATTTAGCATCAACTTATTTTTATCCGAGTTCCCGAGAATTTATTATTATTATATTTTTAATTATTCAATTTACGACAAAAAGTATCTCCAATGCATTTTTTTCTAAAATTAATTCAGTCGTAACCTTCCTGCACGCCACTGCATTGGTGTGTCACATTTACATGAAAATATCTGCAGAAAATAGCCAATCATATTGAAGGTATACATGCAAAATGTTGTTCCATTTGCAGCTTTTCCCGGAACATATGATAAAAAAATGATTTATTTTTCTAAATTTTGACACCCTGTATCTTACTTAGGAAACGAGTAAGATGATTTTTGTTATATTTTTCAGAATAAGAACGACAAGGAGAATATTTTGTCAAAATATTCAATGTTAAAACTGAATCAGCCTGTATATATTTTCATTATAAAAAAAAAATATTAAAAGCCTTCGGGATTCGAACCTGATGGGCTTGGCGTTTGTACCTGTCGGTAAACTCGTACTTTTCCACACGGCCAGTATGGATTAATCTAGGCAGTATGGTTTGAGACCTTAACATAGATATACATGCTGTGTTCAGTTTCACAAGACAACTACTTCTTACTATAGCAAACATTCAATATTAAGTAAACTATTTTCATTGCGATTTTATTCAATTGAATTTATTGTGTTTTATTTATTTAAAGTAAGAACATATAATTGTTCTTACATTACTATATTTCCGTTACTTCTAATATTTCTAAAATGCCACCCCAGTATGGGACATTAGACATTATTTACGTCAAAATTAATTAGATTCTAAATTCTATATAATATTATAAAATGTTTACTTTATGTAATTAAAAGTCACAAACATTTTCGTTGAACTGGACGTTGAGAAGAATCTGCAGTTACATTTTTTATTAAAAAACGTCTGGAATTCTGGATCATCTATATGAAAGCAATGTATTATTATCAAATTTAATCACATAGCTTTCGATATTAGGTTTCATTTTGTATAATACCTGCGTTTTACATAATTGCTTCAACTTGTTTACTATTTTAATTTCTGTATTGTAAATCTGATTCCCCGCTGTTTTATTTGCTCTAAATGTTTGAGTTTTAAACAGAACAATATGGTCGAAGGTAATGATTTATGCTGTAATAAATTCAACTGAAAGTGAAACCATTTTCGCCTCGTTTTTATCAAATAAAGTTACATTTTATTTCTGATTTTCAGTAGTACACCTTGCTATAGCTAGACTCATCAAATGATTTGATCATTACATTAGAAAATTACCTATCTTTGAGGGTCAAATTCTACTTGTTCATCTCTACATAGTATAAATTGAAGTCACTTTTCGCGTCTGCCTGTCTGTTTAACCGCTAACTCCTCCTAAACCACGCAACGGATTTTGATGCGGTTTTCACCATCAGTTAGATAATTTTTCACGGAAGGTTTATATAATATATAGCATAATTAATAAATAATAATAATTAATTAATTAAATTCGTAACCCGACCGTAAGAATTCGCAACATACTTATATATCATAAAAACGACCGTACTCAACTGTTCCACTCGTAGCGCAGAGGTTACATCGCAGCGCTGTATGCACAGGGACCCGGGTTTGGAAACTGATAGCATCGTAGAATTTGTGGCTTTTTTTTCTAAATTCTACATGATATTAATTTATATATTTTTATTTTTGTTATATTCTTTCTATGACAATAATTTTATAATTTTTACTTCCCACCTCTACTATGGTAGGGAAGTAATGGATTCAGTCCGAAAACAATATTTCGAGATTTTAACAGATTTTCACGTTTTGAGACCCTAGCAATCGTTTAAGATCATTTTCTGACTGATGTCTGTATGTGTGTGTGTGTATGTGGTCAATTTTTCGCCTTCGATATCTTAAGAACGGAACAACATACGGGTATGCCGATTATTCTATTGTGTTTATCAGCCTTTAACTTAGATCTGATTAGATTTTGAGTCAAATAGGTTCAGTGGATCCTGAGATATTCAAAAAAACGTTCTCAATGTCACGTATTACCATAGGTAAAAAAAAATATAAATGAATTCTAGATGTTATAATATGAAAAAAATGTAAATATTTTTTTTCTCTAAAATGTAGTTTTCGAAAAAAAAAATATTTTACTAAAAAAAATAAAAATTATACGTAAATCAAGGTAACCATGACTTTTGCTATATTAAGCTAGTCATCAGTAGATCACCAAACAAAAAAGAGGGCCATGCTTTTTTCAAAGAATAAAAATTAAATTGTGTTTTAAAGACCACCAACAGCTAAGGTTATTTGGGCCTAGTAAAAGAATAAAAAAAAGAGTGTTTATTTTTTGCAAATATTTACTAGGTGGGAAGTATAGGACTGGTCATCAGTCGAATTTTTTTAGTTTAGTTTGCGCTCATAGTTTTACAGAATTCCGTCCGATGTCACTATCCCTGTAGTAATCCGTCTATCTATCTTCTTTACATAGTATAACAAGCGAAGCGAGTGAGTAGTGTATTGCACCCGGGCTTTCTTAACACCCGGGCGAAGCCGGACGGGGCCGCTAGTATGAGCATAAATTTGAAAAATCTTTCTTCAGCTGTCGCACGTAGAATCAATACTCGATTTTCAATATTTATTCATCTTGAAAAACGTGAGTTTTTATATATGAAGGTTTTTTTACTCTTTTAGCAAGTTTCTGCAAAGCTGAATTAGACATTAGCAGAGAACATGTTTGATACAATTTTTGCCAACATTTAACTAAAAATCTGATTTATTATTTTTTCTGTAATTACAATTCTACAGTTAGATAAAAAATTTACAGAACCCTTAAAAAATTATAACATGGTCATAGTCTTTGACACGTTGACTAAATATATCTTAAAAAAAAACGAATTCTACTGTATTAATAGATGTGTAAACAACTAGGTTTCGAGATAGGTAATTATTTTCTTTTCTGTCCACATTCAACTTAAGTAACACTATAAATATCTCAAATTACTTTTAATGATCGAAGAAAAAAAAATGGTTTAATTCAAAATCACATATTCCTATTTAACTATGTATAGGAAATTGTATCCATATTAGGTGCAAGTCAAATAATTAAAATTGCATATGTGGCATATTTTACTTTAAACTATTTTAATGGCTTCAGAGAATTCCTTCTGAAAAAAACGTGATGTCTATTTCAAAGTTGCGGTCAACATTCTCTTTATATTAACATTCAACACTCCATCAACTAAAATGTATTCACATAATGAAATTGTATCCGAATTAGGCGTTAGCATGAATGTTTTGAATAGCATTCAGCGAATAAAGAGTATGCGACCAGTTTCCGTAATGGATTTGATTATATAAAACTAAAAATGTCAAAATGATTTACTCATCACTCAAAATTATAAACATTTCTTATTTTATTAATTCAATTTTTCATGCGCTCCACACAAAAAATCTAAAGGAACTTGTATATATCTACATGTTTTGACTATTTTTGTATAAATTATTTATGTTATAGTCCTATTATATGCAAGAAATAGAAAATAGTGAAGGGGTTTTTGTGCCAAATCCATGCTGAATGAGAAAGAAAATGATCCATACCCGTTCTTCGCATGACTAAATAAACTATCTATCTATCTATCTATCTACCCCTCCTCTTAAACTCGCATTGAGCTCAATGATTATGGATCATTTCCGGAAAAATTTTTCATGATATAAAAAGACTCATCAAAATTGGTTTAGTGGCTCTCTAGTTAAAAGTAAACATACATACTAGATAGTAGATAGTAACAAACTTTTTTTTAAATATACATTGATAATGAGAAATAGATTTTAAAACTTGGATAAGATTTTATTCAAATTAGTTTTTCTGTACACTCATTATAAGAAATCGATGTGGAGAACCACTAGTTTTGGAAATAGAAGAGGGAAATCAGTTTTCCAGTTGCGTTTTCAAGAAAATCTCGAAAACTACGGAATATTAAATTCTGATTTTTTTAAGTTCTGGCTACTGAATTAATTATATTCGTATATTAATTAATATAATATATAATATAAATGTTTATTCCTTGTTGGTTTTTACATACAATGTATACATGTTTAATACTAATAGTAGGATTTCCGGCCCAACTTGACGAACCAGTGCTAGGGTAGGAGCTCAATTGGTATAACTATGGCCAGCTTTATACCTTTATTTAGTCCAGAGAAATTCAACTGTGACACACATACGAACGGACAAACGAGTGATCCTTCAAAAATTACGTTTCTTCTTTTGAGGTATGGAATCCTAAGAACTTATGATCGAATATCATCAAAATGAAATACTATATTGTTATATTTTGCTACCGATTTCAACTTTCATAAATCATAATACAGTCATCATTCAACGAAATTCATTTATCACCGAATGTTTTAAAACTAAATAAACTCGAAATAGTGAGGCAGGCCCGTCCAGAGGGCTCACTATTAAAAAAAAATAGATATAAATTGTACGTGAGTCGATAAATATTTTTACGCACAAATATAAAGTAAAACAAATCGATCGGGTGCTATTATAAATTTCTACATATACCTAGTACAAAAGGAAGTCTCAGTTCGTGTCTGTACCGGCAAATCTCGAGAACTACTGAACTCATTTAAATGTAGTTTTTACCATTCGAAAGCTTAGTTCTTGGGGAAGGTTAGGTCTATGTATAAACTGTGCGGTCCGGTTGCACCCACGTGGAAATCGCATCGAATCCGCTATATACTGAAAAAATTTGAATGTGGTTTTTATCATTCGATAGATTACTTCTTTAGGAAGGTTTAGCTGTCTATATACCGGGCGCAAATCGGATTGATTACAAGTTGGATTGAAAGTTTAAGTCAAAAGCAGTGTGAAATATAACTTTACATCCAATAATTAATTATAATATGTCGCGGGTAGTTAATAATAAATTCGAGCGAACGAGTGAAGTGAGGGAGTAACGTATTAATTAATTATAAATTCAAGCGAACAAACAAGGCGAGTGCACACGGGCGAAGGCGGGCGGGGAATTTAGTATATCATAAATACTAAAAATGAACAAAAAAATATGAACAATTTGACGTGAGCGGTTTTGATTTTTGAATATAGGGAGATATCCATGTGCGATATGATAATGCTTTTAAGTGCAACGACACTTGTCGAAGTGAGACAGTGTGCGCGCGAAAGAGAGAGAGGGAATGAAAAAAAGACGAGTGCAGTATTTGAATTGAAATCGATCGTATATTCCGTATAGGGAAGCACAATCCGCAGCCTGCTGCCTGTGTTTGCATATAAACAATCATCACCGTCAGGTAAAAACACTGCAAACACCTCAGGAGAGAAATGCTTAACCGGTTCCTTGGCTCTTAGCAGGTTCCATGTGATTTCATCGATATTTATTCACCTACAGGACCGGACTACGGACTAAGTAAATTAATCCTGAATTAGTCCTCAATCAGGTCTAAAATTGTTCATTTATTAAAGAATTAAGAAAAAATATTGGGATGGAAAAAGTTTGAGAAACTATTATAACATGATTATTTATACAAAATACAAACATTTATCTAAAACAGCGATTAGCAGAATTTTCCATTACCAAACATACCTCAGATTTATATACTTACAACTTAGGCACAACCCTCTCAATCTCTAATATATTTTTATGTACCTAATTACATAATAATTTCATAGTAAACAATGTATTTAATGACATTCTCATTTTTTTGACTCTTTATTGTGATGTATTATACTATTAAATTGAATTTTCGATATGAGTTTCACTCACAACATTAGCATAATCAAAATATGACCAATTTTGTTTTAACTGCTTTATGACAATTACACCGCGGACTCTTGTTCAATCGGACAACTTACAAATTTAAGAGATCTATTAAGAATTCCTTATATTCGTTTTGCGATTGAATTTTACCTTCTTAATTCCGAACGAGAAAATACTCGAAACATTTTTCCATCCGAAGTTCTTAATACTCCATTTTTAAGAGAAAATCCCCAACTTGGAAATACTATCTCAAATTTCAGTTTTTTATTCAAATGATTTGTTATGAAAAGTTATTCAGAAAAAAATATTTTCCATCATGCCAAAGTTCGGTGTCACATTTTGTTGTCTATACGTTCTGATTAAAGTATTAAGTAAATTGTATTTCTATAGTGTCGTAATGAGGTTTATTACTGACGAGTTGTGACGAGTTTTTACAGTCACACGAATCATAATACCATTACGCATGAGAAATATATATAGTATTTTTTGCCATACCCACTACAAAATACCTACTTTTCACTTCATTTTCAGTATTTTCAAAAAGTTTTAACAGTTCATTTGCGTCGCCATCTTTACATTTACAATGATAGCAGCTATAGGCGGATAGATCAAGCGAATAAATATAAGTTACTATGGCAACCATTTACTTACCGCACTATGTTATGTTATGAAAACACTTTCGGCACACATGCCTATTAAATGACCGTATACAGGCCGGTATACATGTATGGAATGAATGAATGAATTGTGAATTATAGACGCTCGACAACAAAGGTCATTAGCGTCTACATGTATGGAAAGTAGCTATATTTTTTGTAGTGGGTATATGGCAAAAAATATAAAACGAAAAACAAATTGACTTTTCTTCAGAAAACGATTCACATTAGAAGAAATATTTTTCAAATTTCGGAGAAGTTTTATTATTGGATCTGAAGATAATCAACACATTATTTTAGTATAGACCGTTTTTCATGTGCTTCCGATATGCAGAAAATGCATAGCCCATCCATGGCAACCCACACGCAGCGAACGAGTTGATCGTTTTTGTTTTTGTTTTAAGCTGTCGCGCAACAAGACACCGAAGTCGGGTTCGCAACTTCTGATATAATTGGTTTTCCTTGTTAGTCAAACTTAACACACAATCGTGAGCCGATCGCAAATAATGGCCTTCTTCCTCTTATGTTGAGCTGCCAGTTTACAGTCGCTTGACTGAAACATAAGCCACGCTAAACGCCACAATCGATTAACAATGGACTTTTTCCGGAAACTTTTCTCAGTTTCAACATGCTTCCTTTTTCCAGCAAACAAATTTAAAAAAATTTTGAATGCATGCTCATTGGTTGAATATTTTTGCAAAATAGACATATCTACCCTTGAATTAGAGACGTTCAAGGGTAGATATAATCTTTGGTTAGCTTAGGGCTTAAATATATTTGTAGTAATTCACTATTTTTAGAGTGGTCTTAGTTTTTTGTGCCATTTGGATGACTTTTCATGTAGGTTCATGGCTATTAGTATTTTTCAAACTAAGAATAGAACAGTTTTAAAAAAAGCATATTATTAGAGAGATTTCTGAGTGGCAGTGACTTCGCGAATTACACTATCATAGACGTCAACTTTTTAATGTCGTCGTGACTCGCGAGTGCGCTCATAATATTCATCAATATCTTTAATAACGTATTTTAAAGCAACTCGTAAATGTTCACGAAATGTTGACTTCAATAATAATATGATTTATTATAGATATACGACTATTATTATAATTGCGAGGTTCCAGTTGGTGGTCAGAAAATTCTCTCTGGCAGCTTACTACCAGGAGTCAAGACAAAATCGTGTTCCAAGCATGCACATCACATAGCTCGAGTATCTGACTTGGAATTGAAAGAATATTTTCGGACTTACACTTCAGATCGCAAAAATTTCATGGGTGCTGAAACATTTGAGCTCCCACGTAGTCGACACTCGTTACACATATTAATTGTATTATATAAACAAAATAAATTCGTAAAAATTAAGAAGAATTGTTTAGTTTATCTTTCAAGTATTAAAAAGTAATTACCACAATTCAACAACTCTAACAGATATTAAATCTTAAACATTCGGTCAAGCCTGAAGAATACTTTTAATACTGAAACTACATCATAAAAAATAAAATAAGCAGTTCCGTCTTAAAACCGTTTTATTTACGTCTTAACAATAATTTTTGCAAAAAATAATCCTATTCGTTCAGGTTGGCCATTTTTAAAGCTTACGCTAATCCATTAAAATCCTCGAACACTTGTAAATAAGTTGAAGAGCATTATAATAAGTCGGCGGACAGCCGCATCAGGCGGATTAACAGAACTAATTTGTCTATACTCTGTGTGCATGTTCCACAGACGTATGTCACGTAAACAATTTATATGTATGTAATTATTATTGTTCATCTGGTACTCGGTGTGATACCATCTTTCCGATCGGATCGGGAGATCTTACTGGACATCAGAGAACGGCAGAGCCCACTGTGCAGTAAATGCAGGGAACATTATTGTTGCTTATTCAATAGATCACAGAGATAGTTTTGATACACCATATAGGCGGAGAGCCGACCGACAGATTTCCTATGTATCTATCGAATACACAGGCAAATTTATATATGTGTTAGCATTGAGGCAAACAAATAGGGAGCCACAATTATTTTTATTTTTATTCTGCCGGATCATGCGACACTGACGTCACTTTCGAACATTTTTTAGATTGTCTTCTTATACCATTGACTACATAAGCAAAATTGACGCCAAAATATCGGTCTCGACGAGTTCTTTCATGTCATCATTGGGTCTACAATTATTTTTGTCTCACGGGTTTTCGTTTTTTTTTTTTTTTGTATTTTGTATGAAACATCTAGACGAGAAAACGCATTTCCAAATTTTGTGTATATCTGTCTGTGTGTACCTGCGTCACTCGTGAACGTCTGGACCGATTACGATAAAACTTAGTATACAGATACACTATATCTACCAAAATTTACAATATGGGGTACTTTTTTCCAGTGACGATATCGGATTTAGATAAACCTGACTGACTAGGAAATATAGCAGCCAATGATTGAAGTAATAATATAATCAGAAGCTGAAAATAGTCAAGGATAATTTATTGCTACTTATATACCATTTTAAAGGTCTGTCTGCTGGATGTCATCGCTATTATTCTAAGAAATGTATTTGTTAAAACCGACATTAACGCGAACTAAGCCGCAGGTAAGGAACTTCTAAAAAGGAGGGAGGTTCTCAAGTCAACGCCTATATTATTTTTTTTCCTTTTTTTGGATAGATATGACCACGCATAACTTTTTACATTGTAGTCCGATTTTAATGATACTTATTTTATTGGATAGGGTAAACCTCGAAGTTGGTCCCATATAAATTTTACTGAAATAGGTTCAGTAGTTCGACAGATTTTAATAAGAGTGAGTAACGGCGTGTGATTCCTTTAATTAAGGTAAATGTCACTTTTTGACACATCACACAGCGTAAGAAGTCGGTTAAGTTTGTAGAAGTGAATCTATTGGCAAGCGACTGAACTACGTACTATAAAGCCACTAAGAAGTAAAAAATAAAAAACTTTTTAACAAAAAGAAACCTCCTTCAAAAAGCCACTAAAAAGAGGAAAATAATAAAACTTTGAAGTCTGCGCCAATTTAATAAAATCCGAAGTCTGTTAAAAAGTATGGTATAGTGATTAATATTCTTCTTTTTAACCGACTTCATATTTTATTAAAATGGCGCAGACCTCAAAGTTTTATTATTTTCCTCTTTTTAGTGGCTTTTTAAAGGAGGTTTTTTTTTGTTAAATATAGTTTTTTTAACCTGTGATACCTTATTCATTTAAGAATCGTTACCACACAAAACAGACTCAGATACATCCGTGGCACAGTCCATCGCAGCAAGTATGCATTATAGGTATGTATACTGTATAGTTTTACACACATGTGATCGACCGCGGGCGGCAATATCTGCAGGGGGGCAGTTGATGGCGATCTTCAATGACCGCTCCGTCTGATTGACCGCCAGTGTGTCTGCCACGGTCACGTGAGAAAGATGCCCGTTCTGTATAATTTATACGTTATTAATTTGTATTATTAAAATTTAAAAATAGTTTACAAAATTTATCATAATGCATTTACTTATAGTCATACGCCGAGGTGAATGCAAAACTAGGTAAAAAAAATTATGTTGTTCTTTTTAGAAGCATTTTGATTCATTTTTTAAATCCGGTTAAATTTTTAAAAATTGTTTTTATTTCACACTTTTAAACGTCCTGGTACTTTATTTTATTCCGGGTCGCCCAGATATAGCCTATAACCTAGATGTCTAAGGTTCTTATCCTCGTACAATCCTAAACTATAGGTATGGTAAAAAATTAATCCAAATTGGTGACGGTGTATATCAATTCTTAAGTTAATTACGGCCATACACAATGGACTTACGGTTTCAATAGAATTATCGCTAGGCACTTGGCAGAACATGATTGAATAATAAAACAAGCCGTGAGGTGGGTCGTTTATTAGGACTAAAGTACGACCCTTGAGGTCCACACGACGAACTTCCCAGTTTGATAAATATTTAATAATAATAATTAAATTAGATATTACACAGAAAAGTAATCATTTCAATCATTAAAACATAATTATTATTTATTTTTAACAATAATTTAAAAAAAAAAAACGGCTGAACCTATTTTTATAAAATTTACGTCGGATCAAAATGACTTTATCACGCCTCGATTGACACCCTTACTAAGTCGATATAATTTTTTAATCGCGAGATATTGTGTAAAATCTACTTTTTTGGAGTCTATTTGGTTAAGAAAAAAGACCGGCTGAACCGATTTTGAAAAAATTTCTTTCAGATCATATTTACGTTAATACGCGTCGATTGGTACTCTAACGTAGTCGATATCATTTTTCATTCTCGAGATTTCGTCTTAGAAAGAAATGGACACATACGTACGTACGTACGCACACACACACACACACCACACACACACACACACACACACATACACACAGAGAGACATCTTTCTAAAAATAGTGTAAAAATAGTGTAGTGACCTTGAAACATAAAAATTTGTTATACATTTTGATTTCGATTTTCGGACCTATTACAATAACTTCCAATGGGAAGTTAATAAATACACAAACGCATGATAAATTCTACACATTTTTTAATTCAACGATCGTCTGATGATGGGCTAAAAACCCGAAACGATCGTTGAGATTAATAAATGTGTAGAATTTTTCAAGTGTTTGTATATTTATTTTATAATTGACTTATTTGATATTTCTCGCTCACTGCTCATCCTGATTTTGTCGTAGTGCATTAATTAATAATTATAGTCTATATTACCTACTCGAGATGAAGTTTTTAAACAGTGAAAGATTCTTTCACACCGGTCAAGTAACTTGACTTCCTAAGTTAAACACGTACATACAAACATACACATGTAACACTGATAACATCTTTTTTTACGTCGGTTAAAAAATACGATATGAAACAAGTCCTTTTGAAATCTAGGTACCCTCTATAATATTTTGTTTCCAAAGGATTTAATTTATCTACGCCATGGCTTCAGTCGAAAATATTTTTTGTAATAGAGCTCACAATTCTATTGAAAATGAATTTTATCAAAAAAATTGTATAGGCAATCCATATATTGAATATCATCCATAATAATATATCGCAAAAAGTGTGTTCGTTTAATTATATAATTTATACATACTTACATAAATTTTGTTAAAATCATATTTTTTAAGTTTATGGTAATTATTGATAATAATGTGCAGTGTTTAAATAAAGTTTAAAATAGATTTTTGAGACTATCGTTACTAAAATATTCTTTGTTTAAAAGATTAAGTAAAAAACGTAATTTGAAATTTTATCACCGATTTAAATTTCTTATTTTTCTGCAATTATATACATATATATCACGTATTTTAATGCGTGATTTAATTATATACCAAGCGAAGATTCATAAAAACTTTTCACAATCGTTTTAGTATCGTACGCAATGCATGAAAAAATATAAAAAAATTTGATTGCCATAACTAATACCTAAAACTATAATATAAAAATCGCTATACAATAATTTAAATTGGCAATTTTTAATAATCCATGAATCTCTTGCAGAGGGATGGAACCTTTACATTGGTGTGAAGACACTGAATATTAAAAAAATACCACAAAACCCCAAAACACTAACACTTTTTTGTGATGTGAGGCCCGTCGAGAAAAATTGCAAATTCTGTGAAAAGTATTTATTATAATATATCGGTTCTAACAATCAGTAGGATATTTAAAAATTAGAGTGAATTTAGTTAGTTATATCTTAGCGTAAAAAGATAGCTATTTTTGAATACAATGACCTGTCAGTCAAACGACCGATTGAAATTTGTTGAATTATTATTAAGAATTTTGTTATCAGTATTATAAAAAATCAAGGAATTTACTGAAATTGTTAGTTGTTACTGTAAAAGTGTTCAGAAATAATTATAGAAACCAGTAATATGACATTTTAGTCTCAAACGTCTTGATGCCCAAACGTCAAATGATTTTTCTTTCTTTTAAAAATGAAAAAAAAGAATTTACAAGTTCAAATTTTTAACAGTTAATGTTTCTCGTTTCCGTCAGCATCGATATATATGACTTTTATCATCTATATATTATAATAAAGACTTATTATATTATAAAGGAATTATAGCATAATATAAAAATATATTTCTTCATGTCAGCTTTCTCCCAAAAAAAAAGAAAAACACAATATAATATGTAGTATTCTGGGACCACTGCCACGTAAAACAAACAACGCTCTTTTGTTACATTAACCCAATGGACCCCCGCGGTCCCATTTAAGAAACCTGTGGGAAGCAATTTGTTAATATTGTTATATTTTCATGGTTGTTAATTCGTTATTCTCAGCAAGTTCATCGTAGAAATATAATTCTAAGGGATTTCTAGAAATATTTGTAGGTATCAGTGACAAAAATAGATATTTTAAATATTTGATAGAGTTTTAATTGTGAGATCATTATCATAAATTTTTTATATGAAAATGTTTGCTCGTATTATGCTACCAGGTTAAAAATAGTCAACATTTTTGGGACAGCATTTATTACAAATACTCATTTGCCACTTTTAATCTGAACTAGTGAAAGTATCGAGTACAATTACAACTTTAGTATTAAATGTTAGTACTGTCCTATATAGTTGTCCTATATAATTGTTTAAGTTTTAAATATTTTACGGTTTATTTATACATATTTAATTAAGTTTTGATAAAAAATGTTTTGAAATAAATTGACATTATAATAATATGACTTTTGTTTTTCGTTACCATGGTTACTTTATTAAAACAATGAAGTTTCAACTATATTATTATGCGTTACATTTACAAATTAAAACGATTTGTTTTTCATATTGTCTTACAGTAATATTGAGAAGCTGGTTACAATAGTACGTGTATTTATAATGTTACTTTTTTATTTATTTACTTTTTAAGCATTAAGTTGCAATAATAAATACGTCACAAAAGATTTTATCTAAACTTCAAATAATATAATAATATCTTATACATAATTTTTTTGTAACAGTATCTACAATATATTACACTGTCGTAATATAAACAGACAAAAAAACAATTCCAAAATGTTGAAATCAAGGAAAAAATATGTCGAAATTTGAAATTTATGAATTAAAATTCCAACAAATTATTAAACGCTTAGATTTTTGTGATAATAGATAAATATTACATTAGAACTATGTATTAATAAAATAAATTTAACAGATAATTTATTATATAATATATACTTATACAAGTTTACTGAAAACGAAAACTTTTTTGCCTGTGAAACAAGTTTGCTAAAAATTAATACATATTCTCATTTTATTATGAAATATAGTAGGTGCTTGCACTTTGAAAGCGATACGAAATAAATATATTTTGAATGTTGTGCTTTTTTTTAATAATTCAAATAAACACGTGATTAGTTAGGGGAAGAATCATTATAGAGGACAGATTTTTTACGTAGAACACTAATTTGACACTTATTTTAAGATGTAGGTAGTCTATAAGTGAGTTAGTCCTAGTCGAAAGTGAGATCCAGTTACATGTTTTTTTTTAGATATTCTTCATTCATTTATGTATTTATTTACATAAACTAAAATTTATTTTTCAAGATGTTAGCTAATAAAAAATTGAGATGTATTTCTGTTTAGAATAAAAAAAAAATACAAGAAATATGTTTGTGCTGAAATCAAAGTTTTTTATGTGCAATAAGAAGACATGTTAGGAAATTAAATTTATCTGCTTATAATTTTTTTTCTTTCTTGTGATGGCAACATTTAAATTTATCACAAAGCAGTAGCAATAAATAACATAACCAACTTAACAGACATAAAACCTTCTATACGGTTGGCAGAAGCAGGTGTTGTGAGGTATTTGAGCTTGCAATGTTGGTACTGTTATAAAGCGTTCCATAATTTTTATTATTTTGCGATAATCGATTTTTTTTAAATCTAGGAATTTATTCATAATAAAACAAATGAATTACGAAAATTCATTTATTTTTATTATGAATAAATTTCTAGATTTAAAAAAAATCGATTATCGCAAAATAATAAAAATTATGGAACGCTTGGCCAATATTCTTCATTTTTAAACTATATAAAATAATTAACAATG
The DNA here is from genome assembly GCA_039654895.1 of Mongoloraphidia duomilia. Classification (NCBI taxonomy): domain Eukaryota; kingdom Metazoa; phylum Arthropoda; class Insecta; order Raphidioptera; family Raphidiidae; genus Mongoloraphidia; species Mongoloraphidia duomilia. The sequence continues at coordinate 33,359,951 of CM077518.1, read as the reverse complement.
AGATAATGTGTAATTTGTTTATATAAAATAAGTTGTTTTCAAGAAATGTTTTTCAGTTTTTTGATTATCTATATACTTTTTGAAATATTCATTAAAAGTCACTTTGACCGTCTACCTATATTTCTAGAACCAATCATATACTCAGCCTAAAATTTTCTGTGATTATAGTCTCGTCATAAGTAATAACAAATCATTTGACATATTATCTATATACTAATACCTATTATAGAGTTGAAAAGTTTCTGGGTTTGAAAGCGCTAATCTCAGGAAATACCAGTCCGATTTGAAAATTTTTTTTGTTAGATAGCCCGTTTATTGAGGAAGGTAATAGGCTATTCGATTTTTTTTAAATTCAAACTCAAAGGGGGTAAAACGGGGGTGTAGGATTTATTGACTATCTATAGTATAGTAGCAAGTTCCTACGCGAGAACAACGACAGGCGACATCTATTATAAAACAATAAGAGAGGAAATTTGAAAAATCGGACCAAATTTATACTGGACGGAGATGAAAAATAAGTTGCTATAATTGGAAATTGTTATTTATTTTAATGTTTATTATGATTATTCTTTCTGTACCTATTGCGATCCGTCAAATGAGCATATGACATCTGGTGGCAGAAAATTGTACTTAAAATGAAATGAAATTGTTTATTACAAAAATAAAACAAGTAAAATAAACAAAAAGTTTATTGAAAATGGAAATCGCAACGTTTTCTAATATCATGGCATTAAACACTATCAGTTATTGCCTTGTAATACTTACTTTAGGTACAGCGAATTATTTTCTAATGAAATGTGGAAAAACTTTATTTATGAATTAAAAAAATATTGTATATTAATAATAAGATGTACTCATTATCATACTGTACTATAATAGTTAAATCTCTGAATATTGACAAAATTAGGACTAATTATGTGTATACAAATATTTTGAGGTTAGTAACTTACCTACTTATTACAATATAACATATTATGTTGCAGTTATGTGTTTACATTATTCACCTAACACAGTCTTAAAGGAGCATTGAACGGATAATTAATTTCGTGGAGATTTTCTTTTAATTTTGATGTTTTTAAGCAATATGCCGTAAAGATTACTACTTTTGACAGTTCATTTTTCATGTATTTTTCTCGTTATATTTCCGACATTTGATAATATGTTCGGCATTGAGAATCCGTTTCCTTCAGCTAAATTCCTTTGTTTAGGATTCGTACCGGCCCAATCACAAATTGCACTTATATATTTTATCATTTCTTATCACTTTGCAAAACACCAAATTACACGCAAAAGTATACCCCGTATATGAAATCCCCCCCCTATGCGCCATGTTTTTTAAGCTCCACCCATCTGACGGATCCCAATATATCCTTAAGAAATTAACTTTTTTTCGTTGTTGTTCTTTGGATCAATTTAAAAAAATAGACGGGTGCCATTGCCATACCATTACCTACCTTGGTAAATTGTCAGTGCTCTAAACTTGTTTTTTGCACCTTTTATCATACTATAACAAATGCAAATAACAATTAATTGAAGTGCTATTAACGAGAAGTAGTTTCTGAAGAACTTCTAGATAAGTGTACTTCAGTTGATCTTTTATATCACCTTGCTAATGTTCTACATTTCTACTAATTAATGATTGTCCGTAATCTTGCTTTGAATACTAATTAGTTTGGTGCATTCAAATTTACTGTCACACAGTTTATACTGAAAACTCATTTTTTTTTACACAGTGAACATATTTTATATATCTTTGATTCATATAGTTGCACCTGAATTTTGTGAGTATATACAGATCATGTCCACGTGTCCACGAGAAATTTTCTGATCAAAAATTTGTCATTATTGTAAAGATTGCTTTTAAAAGAGTCTTTATGTGTTTAGGTTTAAGCGTTTTACTTTGATTTTTATCAAATAATAAAAATATCATTCAATCTAGGTCATATTTATCCGTTTTCAGTAAAAAGCACTCTTTTATAAACAGAGTACTTATAAATATATGTATTACAAATACGCGAGGTATAATCAGTTTACATTATTATTTCAAGTTTCCCTTCTTTACTTGTCGTTGAAATCTCCAGACTTGCCATGCTATTTTTTTAATTCATATTTTGCTTCGTAGGTAGCTCCATTGTTAGAAATAATAAAATGTGACAAATTCTCAAAATTTCATACGGGAAACTTTACAATAATTACAACATTATATAAAGCTGCGTTTACAAGCCATCTGTATAATATAAATGTAAATTTTAAAAAGGACCCATCAAGTAGTTTATATTTTATTGAGGAATATTTATTTGAATAATAAACAAAAAAAATGAGATATTAAAAAAATTTAAAAAAATAGTAGGTTACGTACCTACCTTCTTCCAAAAAGCCAATAAAAAGAGGAAAATAAAATTTTGAGGTCGGCGCCAATTTTATTACTAAAACTATTTATTTATTTATTTATTATTATCTACTTTTATAATAATAATTTAATAAATTGGCGCAACTTCAAATTTTATTATTTTCCTCATTCTAGTGGCTTTTTTTGAAGGAGGTTCTAATTTTTTATACAATTTTTTTATTTTTACTTTTTAGTGGCTTTGCAATATACGTAGTTTGTATGTTATTAACCGACTTCTTTCTTGATATTTGATGACTAAAAAAAAAAAAAAATAACTACTGAACCGATTTAAGTAAACTTTATGTGGGACCACCCTGAAGGTACGCCCTATTAGATAGAAATAGAATCATAAAAATCGGTTTACCCGTCGAGAAATACCTATAGCTGAACAAACCAAAAAATAATATAAATATAGATGCATACCGGGTGGTGAACTGCTCAGGTGTATATGTATAGGGATTTAACATGTAAAATCATAAATATGCAGTTTCCTGCTCTCCTGATTTTTTTAGAGCAAAAATTCATAAAACTAAAAATGATTACTGTTAAATTATCTACATGATATGCCACTTAGTTACAACGAAAATAATTTTTATACAGCGTGGTTACAAAAAATGCATATTTTTGACCATTTAACTATTATTAATTTGTCAGAAAAAATTATTCTTGATAAAAGTTTATTTATGCTCTAAAACCTAAAAGAAGATAATTAGAATCGATATAACTCTTCTCGTGTACAGGAAGGATCTGAAAGTTTGATTTGGTCTAAGAATAGAAAGACCTAGTTGACACACCTTTAAACGGATCGAAACCAAATTTTAAACTTAAGGTTTTTAGGGGATTCCTCAAGTATATTTTTATTATTTATTTTCTACTACCCTAAATAAGGGTAGTTTATTGACGAACAAAAATAGAAAATTGCAATATTGTTGAAAACGGCTCAAACGATTTCCATCATATTTCATAAATCGTTACGTCATTAATAACTGTACAATATGCCTTCATTCATTTGTTTTGTAAAAATTTAGAATGGGAGAATATCCCAATTTTCTATTTTTGTACATCAATAAACTACCCTTGTTTAAGGGAGTAGGGAGGAAGTAAGAAAAATCTACTTGAGTAATCCCCTAAAAACCTTAAGTTTTAAATTTGGTTTCAATCCGTTTAAAGGTGTGTCAACTAGGTCTTTCTATTCTTAGACCAAATCAAACTTTCAGATCCTCCCTGTACACGAGAAGAGTTATATCGATTCTAATTATCTCCTTTTAGGTTTTAGATCATAAATAAACTTTTATCAAGAATAATTTTTTCTGACAAATTAATAATAGTCAAAAGGTCAAAAACATGCATTTTTTGTAACCACGCTGTATAAAAATTATTTTCGTTGTAACTAAGTGACATATCATGTAAATAATTTAACAGTGATCATTTTTAGTTAAATGAATTTTTGTTCTAAAAAAATCAGGAGAGCAGGAAACTGCATATTTATGATTTTACATGTTAAATCCCTATATACACCTGAGCAGTTCACCACCCGGTATAGTCATGTCGAATTGACAACTTCCGTTTTTTTAAGTCGGTTAACAAGTAATACAATAATTATTTACAATTGTTTCGTGGTTACTTTCTTTAGTATTCAGATCCTCTTAAAAAGTTGTCGACTCCTAATCTTGTCCGTTGTCCATCTTCACTTTGCAGCATATAGTTTCAATTTACTTTTTCATTTTCAGTTTCTATGAAATTCTGAGTAATTGTCATTAGAAACAGTAGATATCAGATTACCTTGTAATTGTTAACTTGAAAGACATTTAACTTTTTCACGGACGTTCTTATTAGTTAAGCATATTGACGTTTTTATATTTTAAAATAAAAATGAAGAGAAAAAAACTCCGTTCAGTTGTTCACAGTTCGTTTAGTTTTGTTTTATAAATTATGCATACCAATTAAACGTGTAACATGTTACGTAGTGTAGAGCGCATGCGTACGTCAGTTATCCGTTACATTTTGCTATATTTGAAGGTTCATTAATCCCGCTTCAATCGAATTAAAGGAAGTGCGCTGTCAGAACACATTTCATTTTAAATATCTGTCTTTATATTGCCGAATCAGATTCGATTTAACCATTTCACGACAAAATCTAAATAAATAGATTCATCTCACGGGATGTCAATTATCTTCTTATAAATGATTTTTTTACTTAAACTTTGTATTTAGTTCAGCTAATTGAATTCTGTTATTTTGTAAAGATTTTTTGAAATTTTTTAATAAAAAATATTCAAAATTAAGAATGAAAAAATATAGAATAATTAGTTTATTTAATAAAAATGTATTCAACACAATGAAAATCAAAGTTCTAGTAACATGAATAGTTCTATGCAATTCGCCGTTCATTGTACGTAAAATCTAATCCGATAAAATATCGAATTTGAGTTAATTTATAGACATCTAGTTTAGTGGCAACAATTTATTGCTACTAGGTATTAGGTAATATAAACTGTTAATTGTTGAAGTACATTAATTCTAGAGTTTTAAAGTTAATTTTTTTCTAGCTTTAAGTTTTATGTTGGAAAAATTTAAATGGTAGCTGATGGGTTAAATAATAAAGAATACAATTGATCTCTGACTGATATACAATTTATAATGCAGCGAAAATAATTACTCGATTATCCCAAATGATTCATTGAACGTCAATGCATATTTAACGAGACGTGCAGAAAAATTAACGACATTTGTATCGATTTAAAAAGAACAACTTGTTCCTCTTAATTAAATCGAGGAGTAGGCATTTTTGTTAGAATAATGGGTTTATGTGTTACTAGGAAATCCACGGATCCTTTTGGCCTACATCGAAACATTTTGGCAATGATGCCCATGTTCATTCAAACGATGAACGAAAGATGAAAACATGCAAATTATTTTGTTATTGCACTGATGTAATAAGTAACGTAAGAGATATTCTTTTTTAACTTCTTGATAAATTCGTATGATTGCTGTTTGACATTTAAATTTGATTCGAAAAAGAAAACTACTCTTTTTAATTGATATAATTTCTTATTGTTTAATTATTTATTCTTCAAAATGTTAATATTTACTTCTAAATAAGAGAATGTCCAAACACCAATCTAATTTTTATTACGTTAACCAAACTCTATTGGAAATTATTAATAAATACCGGTAAATCTAAATAAATACAGATTTATTATTAACTTTTACCAAAATGTGTAGGTAATTATTAATATTTACCGGTAATTATTAATACCAACCGGATTTATCGAATATACCGTAACATATAAGCATGTGGCGCTGCCGCGCGCTTTGTATATAATACATTAATTATTGCTATTAAATTTCAGTAACCAATAAAGAAATTACCTGACAAAACCTCTTTAGTAAGAAAATCATTTGTATTTTTTCGAAGAAATTATTATTTTGGCAATCAGTTGTATGCTCTGGATTTTGAATTGTTGGTTCAATTACAAAGGTTTAATTGTAGTCCGAATTTTACAGTTAATAAAAATCGTCTATAATATAGCAATAAATACAGTATCAGTTCATTTGTGCATATTCAGTCGTTGGCACACCTGATTAATACTCATCAATTATTTTATATGCAAAACCGTTACTGAATAAATGAGGGTCATTATAATAAACTTTTATGAATTATATCAATTGAATCATAGGTGTAGCTAAAGAAGTATTCAAGAAGTTGCAGGGAATTTATTCAAATAAAACCATTTTAATTGAATAGCAAAAATGGTTCCTCTACAGTCTACAGAATATTTAGTTAGAATGCACAGGAAAATAATAAGTTTATTTTTGGTTAATTTTAGGTTACCTCAATTTTAATAAATTGGTGCCAGCCCCAACATTTTATTATTTTCCTCTTTTTACTGATTTTTTTGAAGGCGGTTCTATTTTTTTATGTTTTGTAAATTATATGGGACTATTCCGTAAACATTCTGAACCCAACGGAATCAAAATAAAAAAAAAATCGCTTAACCCCTCGGAAAGTTATGGCTGAACAAATATAAAATATATATTATATATACCGGTACAGTGTATCCCACCATATCTGAGACATATAATTTTAACATATGGGATTACGATATTTGTTAATATTTGCTCCCCGTTAATTGTTTTCGTTATTTCTATTTTACGATCTGGTGATGATTTTGTAGACTTATTTTTATTTCAATCTTTTTAAAAAATTAAAATCATATTTTTAAAAAATGAAATACAAATTTTACTTTGTATACCAGTTTAATGGGCGGGTGCTCAACCTCGCAGTATAGCCTAGTCGCCTAGCGCTTTGATCAGCAGCAGTAACTAAACTTACCTAGACGCCAAGTCCAGGTTCGAAACCCGAAAGCTTATAATTAATATAATTTACTTTTACAATGAAAGTACATTGAATAACAGTTATTAATAATGCATATTATTTAGAAATAAATAACTTAGTATGGCGATTTTATTAATTATTTCATTAAAACTAACAACACGTACAGCTCTGTTTTAATGAAAATAATTAATAAAGTCGCTATACTTAGTTTTTATTTTTAAATAATATGGATTATTAATTGTTATCCAATGTATTTTCATAATTTAAAAATAAGTTATATTATTATTTACTAGCGGCCCTGTCCGGCTTCGCCCGGGTGCTAAGAAAGCCCGGGTGCAATATACTACTCGTTCGCTTCGCTCGTTCGCTTGAATATTATAATTACATTACTCACTCGCTACGCTCGTTCGCTATATATATATATTTTATCTAACTGATGGTGAAAACCGCATTAAAATCCGTTGCGTGGTTTAGGAGGAGTTAGCGGTTAAACAGACAAACAGACGCGGAAAGCGACTTCATTTTATACTATGTAAGCTAGGCTTGGCATGTGTAGTCTGTAGGTATGTATATCTTGCTGGTCAATGCGCTAGCCGACTAGACTATACAGCGAAATTGAGCAGTTGCCCATTAAACTGGTAAAGCAAGGATTGTATTCTATTTTTTTAAATGTTATTTTATTAATTTTTAAGTAGATTTATATAAAAATAAGTCTACAAAATCATTACTGAGGACATTTAGAACCATATCGTAAAATAATAATAACAAAACCAGATAATAAATATTAACAAAATATCGTAACCCCACGTTAAAATCCTATGTCTCAGATACGCTGGGACACATTTCATACTTAGGGGCCATCCATAAATTACGTCACACGTTAAGGGGGGGGGGAGTCAACAAAATGTGACATCGTGTGACAAGGGCCAGGGGGGGTCATAAGCTTTGTAACGTCACATGTTAAAATTTAAATTTAAAATATTAAAACGCTAAATTTAAAGAAATAAAAAAAAATTTTAACTGCTGTTTTATTTTAATTATTTCTAATTATAAAATTAAAAAATATGTGATGTCGCACCAAGGGGGAGGGGGCTTTAAAAATGTGACTATCTGTGACAAGGACGGAGGTGGGGGGGGGTTAAAAATCGTAAAATTTGTGTGACGTAATTTATGCATGGCCCCTTATCTATATATATAAAAATCGAGATAAAAATCAATTGCTGTTCGTTAGTCTCGCTAAAATTCAAAAACGGCTTGACCGATTTGATTTTTTGTTGTGTTCGCTCTAATACAGGGGTGGTTTAAAAAAAAAATAGGGAAAACCCAAAAGAACAGCTGAAAAATCGAAAAATTCAAAATTAGTTATTTTGTATGGGAATCGCCACTTCGGATTTTTGTATGAACTCAAGACCATAACTCATAACTTTTTTTAAGTGAGTGTATTAATAAAATTCGATCGAACGAGCGTAGCGAGTGAGAAATGTATTAATAATATAATCAAGCGAACGAGCGAAGCGAGTGAGTAATGTATTAATAACTCATAAATTCATAGCATCCGGGCGAAGCAGAACCGGGCCGCTAGTACATAATATAAACGGAGGTATATTATGTCGTAATTGATAGCCTCCGTCGTTAAAAATGTATTGTAATATTTTTGAAATCAAAAAACATCAAACGTTTCTTGGAATTTTAGAATTTGGCGAACCGTTTTATTTTATTGTCTGAATATGCTGGCAACACATTGATTGAAAGGTTACGTAGGTTATTGAATTGATCATTTCGCAATCAACAATGTACAGAAATATATTGTATAAAACTGACAAGTGGGTTGAACCGGCAATTGTTAAAGTATATTAGTGTGGGTTGAATGGTTTAAGTTACAATTTATCGACGAAATCTGATCGATAGGTAACAAAATGTTATAAACTTTCAATTACTCTCTTGTTTAATGTTAATAAACTTAAATTATAGCTTTGTGTTACAGGTTGACTCCTCGTCAGTTGTTAACTATTGCGATCTGACATATAATATGTCGCTACGACGTCGCGTAGTGACAAAATCTGAACTTCGCCAAAAGTGTATTACCTATATTTCTAAACGTGACAGATAGTTGTACCTGTACGATCACAATATTGTGTATTTTTCATAAATTATAAAATAATATCTGGGTGCCGAGCTTTGCTCGGATGAGTTCAAAAAAATAGTAGGTACTTGTATGCTGTGAGATATTATTTTCTCAGAATATTATTCCGAAACGAATTTATTTCTGAAACATAATTTAAATAATTGTTTCTGTTAAATATTTTAAATACCTATGTGTATTTTTAAGCGTAAAAACTAAGTATCAACTTGAATTTTTTCCTGTAAATATTACTTAGGTCGCCATTTTCAAATCTACCGCCGTTATTGTTTTGTTGACTGAAGAACTCGCAAAAACCGATTTTCATAGATTGAATATCTTGTAAAAATGTTCGAATCAGATGAAATTCTGCTTGCCCGTTGCCGTTTCAATAATCCATTTTTAAACATTCAATATCAACTTTATCGTACTTTTTCTCTGTGATGTCATCTTAGCAACTTCCAGTAAATTTCAAATATTTTTTTTGCATAGAAGGTACCTACTGAAAAACTCACAAAAATCGATTTTCGAAGAAATAGAATTCATATTATATCTTTTAATTAATAACAAACGTCAGACTATAAACCTGAAGCGCAAAACTTCACCATAGTTTTTAAAAATCGATGTGTTTTGATATACTGCATGCCTGCGTCGCTAGAAGTGCGGCCCTTCGGGCCGCCGTGCAATTTTTTAAACAAAACTTTTTTGTATGTATCTTAACAATAGTTTTCAAAAATCGATGTGTTTTACACAGACTCGCGGTGTCAGAAGTGCGGCCCTTCGGGCCGCCTGTTTGTCATTATTTACATATTGTGCAAGACACTTCTTATATTAGTGTTCATTTACAGTTTTAACCCTTGTGATATATTATACAAAATCTATGTAGAAATAGGCTTCGAATCGATCTGACAATTGACCGAATCATAAATAAAAAAACCCTTTTTTTTAATTGCTCCCCTCTGGGACCAAGATTCCTACCTAGATCGATTTCTCGCCCCGAAAAATCCCCATTCTGTAAATTTCATCAAAATCGTTATCGTTTTTGAGAAAAAAATGTCTACGTAAGATTATACGTCATACTATATTTAACGTACATAATATACATATTTTATATAGGTAATATAAAAAAAACATACTTAGGTACCTATTTATTTAAATATTAGTTAAAACTACTTACATAATTATGTTTAGTTTTTATTTCTGTTATTTTTTACTATACAAATAGTTCACGGATTATTTTAATAAGTTAAAAATTCTGTCAGAGTATTTTGACATATTATAAATAATGAAAGTAGTTTGTTTTCTCCAAAGCCTACTCACGATATTACAATGTTTTGACAGGTCAAAAAACCGTTTTTAAAAATGATAAAATCGATAGGAAAACGAATTTTTCCAGGGATGAGACCTAGCTAAATCGATTTTTTGCCCCCCGAAACCCCTTTTCGGTAAATTTGATCAAAATCGTTAGAGCCGTTTTCGAGAAAATATTTATATAGATACATAGAAACATATATACAAGATTTACTCGTTTAATAATATAGGGGGATAGTCTATAGATAATAAAAACACTCTTCTTCCAGAGTTTACTCGGTCTAATGAAAATTCATATTTTTTATTTATTGCCCCTTTCATGTCGTCATATTGATTACGTCAGAAGTTAACTCCTTCCATATATGATTATACAATATACAGCCTTCAAATCTATATAAAGTACCTATAAACTGTAGTTCTGTGTGTCCAAATAGACGAAAAAACGATTGATGCGATTTTCATAAAACTGCTATAGTTTTGTAAGAAAATCTTCTAGAAGTGACCTGCACTTTGTTTCATCTCGAACCGTTAATCCTTTCGCTTTGAACGGGACCATTTTTGAATTTTTTGAGATGTAATACCATATAGAATATAGATGCTATTACTTCTTACATTAGATATAATTATGTGTTTATCTATCTCTATTACTCGAAAACGGCTGGATTAGCTTTGATGAAACTAAGTAGGTACTCTATCGACTGGTACTTACTAAAACTTAATATTTAGGGTACTTTTTATCCGGCTACAATCGAGTTAAAATAAGATTTCTGCGTCAAAACTGACCTTAACGGGTACCGAGTCACGAGTAACGGCTAGTACACCATTTTTCCGCTGTGTATTATAAATTTGTTATCAGAGGACTACATTTTCAATGGTGTACAATACTTCAATGAGGAACGTTTCGTTTGTTCAGAAATTTCACAGAACTTTATTAGTGGAGTCAATTTAGGTTTTTATTTTGGAACCCGTAACAACTCGTCCGATTTGAATAATTATTTTTTTTGAAATGTCGTACCTAAATACAAAATATTAAAACATTTATTGGTTAAAAATTGACGCTCACCACGCTTTGATTTTTAAGGGGGTAAAACAATCCCCGTAAACAAAAAAAGTTTCAATCAAAAATTGTTCCATAGTTAGATATCTAGATGTTTGGTTATTGTACATTTTCATATATATGGAAAGATATGGCCAGAAAAAGGGCCCGATAATCACGTGCTTTTGTCGCCTAGGAAACCATTGACTAAAACACAGTCTTCTTTTAAACAGTTTTATTTATGTTCTTTATCGAATTTTAAATTGAAAATACACATGCTCATAAAACAAAGAACGCCATAAATCGTGCTTTTGGTCCCATAACAATATCTTTAAAAATTGAGAAGTTATAGGCAGTCAAAGTTGTAATCATCATAGAGTTTTACATGTAACACGTGTTAGAAGTACCTTCTATATACCGAATAAAAAATCCTTCTAGGAATCCATAGGAAATTTTATGCTCTAAAGTCTAAACGATGATTTTTGTCCAAAAATTTTTCAAGTTGTAATTATTGAAGTAGGTACATTTTTTTACTTTTAGTGCTCTACTAATTAAGATGAGTATTAAATTTCCTATGGATTCCTAGAAGGGTTTTTTTTATTCGGTATAATATAAAAGGTATGCGTAGCACGTGTCAAAAAAAACCTGTAAATCTCTATGATGATTTCAACTTTGACTGCCTATAACTTCTCAAATTATTTTTAAAGATATCGATATGAGATCAAAAGCACGATTTAGAGCGCTCTTTGCTTTATGAGCACGTGTAATTTCTATTTAAAATTCGATAAAGAGCATAATAAATAAAGCTGTTTAAAGGACATTGCGTTTTAGCCATTGGTTTCCAAGACGGCAAAAACATGCGCTTTCGGGCCCTTTTTCTGGTCATGCCTTTCCACCTATACGAAAATGTGCAAGAATCAAACATCTAGATATCTAACAATGGAACAATTTTTGTTTGAAACTTTTTTTTATATATTTATTATCTAACACTTTATGAGATATTTGAAGAAACACATCTACGGGGGTTGTTTTACCCCACTCCCTAAATCAGGGGGTGGTGAGCGTCAATTTTTAATAAAGGTTTTAATATATTGTATTTACGACATTAAAAAAAAATATTCATATCGGACGAGTAGTTGCGGGTTTCGAAATAACAACCTTTTTTTGTCTATCTACTAGGTAGCTACATGATTTTATTTATCTATGAAATTCAGGTAAAATATTAAGATCTGTAAGTTTTTTTTTCCATATAAAAATGTCGTTTTGTTGTCTGCAGTAAAATAATAAACAACTAAATTATTCAAAGAGAATTTTCTTCAATATTTCGAATATTTTTAAAATTGTATAATAATAATAATAATATAATCGTCATAATAATAATAAGTAAATTACTGCAATCGTCTTTAAAGAACATATTCAGAGTTGATTTTTACTTTCTATTACTGATAAAGATCTAAATATCTAAGCGTCTTTATAGTTATGTGCATTTTTATCTGACATAATATCAAAAAATAAAACACATCTCATTTTTACGGTTCGTTAGTTGCTCAAATTTCGTTATTAATTAAAACTACATTGCTGCTGTGATTTTACCGCCAATGCACTTGGCTACTGTGCAACGTAGTATATACCACAGTCTGTTCAGCAACAAACAAAAATAATCAGTGAAGTCAACGGCGTGGGTTTATTAATTAATATTCTGGTAACATAAAACTTTTGATGCGGTTTTTGGAAATGCTGATTGCATCACTGAACCAATTATTGTAAATTATTGATGACGAAATTCCGAGTGAACATATTTTACGAATAAAAAATTTTTGCATTTTAGAACATACAAAAAAAACAGTGAAGTTGCACTGCCAATACCTAATCGTGTATGATCTTACTCATTAATGACTACTTGTGCCAACGGGAAACGGATACCTTTATTAAAGTTTAACCACAAAAACGATATGGGTACTAAATTAGTTACTTAAATTGAATAGGCTTTTTTCAGTTATGACAGATTACAATTTATGGAGTTTGAAATTTTCAATTGGGATTTGAGAATGCCCTACTGTTTTTTGATCTGAATTATTCATTTGTTTGATTTTGTTGATAATATTGTCTATCGTTGTATGATTTTTTCTATGATTGACTATTGTCATTTTTTATGTTTTTGTTTGAAGATTTAGCGCAATTAAATAGATTGAAGCAAAATTTATCTCTCGACTTATTTAGATCAACCTACACCCCACTTCCCCTGCACCCACAGGGTGTTACAAGCTATCTATTATAGGATATCCAAAAATGATTTTTCTTAATACTAAATTCAATACAAAAAAGCATCTGTAATATTTAATCGACTTTTCATATCCACCTCGTCTCTATTACCATTCTGATTAAATAAATAGTTTTTCAAAATATAGAGAAAAAAATCTCTTAGGTGAAAATTATACCTCAAGAAAGTTTGTTCTCTATTTTAAAACACCAATAATAATTTATACGTAAACGCTGCAGATTACACCGTTGAGGCTTCACACTCTTGAATATGCTTTATAGCGTTATGACAGGCTTTTCTATGTAGGTGGTCTGCGTGCATCGTCATTGCTGCTTGATCTAAGATCTTAAACATTGCTTCCATCGCTGCTTTTAATGCTACTGCTACGAAATTAGCATTAGCTACACGTCAGTGCAGAACTGTACCAGCTGATCGGAAGCGTTAATTAAAATTCCAGCCTATATAGATTAAATGAAAATGTAGATTATAGACGCTCATAGCTAAGGTCATTCAGTCTATAAAATCAATATCTTTTCATTAACGTATATTTTACAGTACAAACTTTTTTTTTTTTAAATTTGCAGTTGTAATCCTTCAGGAGCTAGACAATTTCAGTCTTCAGATATTATATAAAACATTTCGATGACGTTACTTGTTGTAGACATTTTTCTTGCATTTTTGCTTTTGGTTAAAAGTTTATGAAAATTAACAAATTTGTTCTGTTTTCCAGGGAGCGGCCTATTAATAATTTCATGAACCTGATTTTTTTAAATTGCAGTCAATAATTCACAACGTTAGAGATCCCATTGATTTGAATAAAATAAATAAAATATAATTTAATGTTTCTTTTCTATCATAAATTTCTCTTATAATAATTTGAATACGCCTTTTGTAAGGGCGGATGGACCCACCGGGATTTTGGGAATTTTCCCGGTAGGTCGCGGCCCACGGAGGCCGATCGCCTATATTATTTTTTTATTTTTTGCTTACTAGACATTAATTAATGATTTTGTATTTTAATTGTTTTGATAAATAAATAAACAAATAAATGTTATTGTAGTAAAGTTTTTGTCTTAATTATCATGGGTTTTTTATATGCAGTTCCGTTTCGCGCAATAATGATTTGAAAAAAATATTCAGATTATTCAATGATTTGAATATTGTGTACTTCTCTTAACTTTGAGGAATTTGCTTCGAATTTGCATTTTTTGGGTTCTATTTTTTGAAAAAGTTTTTCCTCCCGATCAGTGGGCTAACGTTTAGATATCTTCAACTTCGTCAAGTTAGGAGGGCGTGAGCTTTTCATATTATCAAAAAGGAGGCGCCACATAACAAAAAGTTTTGGAACCACGCACTGGTGTATATAAATTAAAAATATAGTATTCATGTTGACGGGGCCGGTATATTACTTTCCCGGGCCGGAATAGATGAGCCCATCCGCCCCTGGCCTTTTGCATTAATTATTGAGGAGGAGGGAGTTGACTTCCAACAAATTAAATGTGAAAAATAACTTCCAAGTTTATAAGGCTGAGCACTCCTGCCTTAAAGTGTTACCATTTATTAAAGTTACCTACACATTAACGATATATGTCCAGTGTAAATAAACGGCTTCCTGTCATACAGAATGCTGTTGACTGATTGATCTCGATCGCAATCTGACAGACGTGCTATAATAATCTGTATTTTTGTAATGGATACCAACGCGGAAACGTCTATTGTTGCTGCTTTAGCGATCGTTGTCGTCGTCTTAACTTACCTAATTTCATATAACACTGGTTATTGTTGTTATTTTTTATTTTGGATCTAGCTTTTTAATGTAACTTAATTTTCTTTTGTATATTTTTCTTGTAATGGAGCCCGATGAATGGTGATCACGCTTTACAATTTGATGTAGATAAACACGATAGCCAATTATCTACAGAATTATCTGCAGAATACGATTGTAGTAAAATTTAAGCGTTTTGTGGTATTACCTATGAAACAGTAAATAATTTTTTGAATCGTTTGTAACTTTTCAACGAATTTTATATTATTTTTCTCTGAATTGTTTGTATTGGTAACCACTGCTTTTAATGTTGCCAAGATTGACTGTAAAATAACTCGATGCAAATGTTTACAATCCAATTGGTTTTTTCTTTCAGTCTTAATTTAGTCTAATCCTATCCATATTCAATATTGCAAATTCTCAATCTAAGTTTTCTCGAACCTCGTGATTGTATTGAATCTAATTCAATAAACTAGCTCTGAAGACAGTAACGTTGGTTTAGTTTTCTCCGTCCTCGTAACATAACTGTAAGGAGACTCGATCAGAGTCCAGAACTCTTGAAGCACATTTATTGAAAAATATTCGAACCAATCAAGAGACTCAAAAAGTTCAATAATTTAAGTAGACACCAAGTGAAAGAATGAATTGAATGAATATCTAACAGTTTGTGTATACATTTTGTCTGTCCATCGTCCCATATAAAATTTAATCTAATCTAATCTTGTGTATACATTTGTATTTTCAGTTTTCATCCCAATGGCTCAACAAACCAAAATGTTAACCAGCACTGCAATCAACAAACCCGTTTGTCCAGTGAACCGGCGGAGAATGACGTGCTGAAGATGATGTCCGCACGATCAACGCCGAACCTGCAACAACCGGCGTCATCTGGCAGGCCTCCACCACCTCTGCCTAACGAGCACAGTACAACAGCAGCACCTCAACAGCCCCAGCAACAACAACACACCTACTGTTCCTATTTACAACATACAACAGTGACGTCATTGCAACTGACTTCATCAGTAACATCATTGGCGACGTCCTTGACGGACGATGAGTCGTGTCCCCCACCTACACCCGTTCGAGACGCTTCGAGTCTCAAAGCAGTCAAGTACGGTCCTGGACACGAGAAGTTCCCATCGTGGCCCGTTCCGGCAGCAGCTGATGCTCCGCAAGTATTGCGAGGGCCCCCAAGTGGAGGATCGCACAGATCTAAGTCTTGGACCGACCACACCAACTATCCAAAGGAGAAGGTTATAGCGTATACGAGACCCTACATGAAAAGACCAAATTCAGCTTATTCACAGCAGGTAAAGTCATTTTTATAATATTATTGTTATCTTATATACAATTAGACCAACAAACTAAAGCGGTGATTCCATAGGAAATATTCAGAAAAAAAGCTTATCTCATTAAAAAGGAGTCACTGAAGCTTTATTAAGTAATATCTCAATGACTTTTTGATTATTAAAAGTGAATTTACATAATATTATTCTATTAAATTATATAGGTACTGGCTGTCAGGCCAGACGAGAGAAGGGGATACACAAGGTGATCTCTCCACACCCGGCCTCTTTTGAGAGCCTAGATTTTCTGACAGCCCATTGTTTTCGCCTTTTTTATTTTATTTTTTAAATTCAACTCGATTGAAAAAATCCCCCCAAGCCCGGATGTTCTTTTCACGGTCCTGCCGACTTTTTATTGTTTTTTAAATTGCTGCGTTAATTTTTGGAGAGTGAATCGTTTGGTCTACTGTTCAAAAGCTTGCAGGCTTCAAAAATGTCAATTAGTTGCTTAAGCCAATACAGTATTTCATTGAATATGTACATATTAGGAATATAGCGTACTATACAGTGCCACAAAAAAATTAATTAAAGTCTAAAATAATAAAAAAACAAACTTCTGCTTACAGAAACTAAAAACAGTAATGGAACGATGTGAGAAAATCCCTGCCGAAACGTATGAAGTTAGACGAGAAATGGACGAACGATTATATTTGCCTCGCGTAGATCGCGAAGGCAAGCCAATAGGCGACATGGACTACATGGTACCATCACCTCCCGAACGTGACATACAACAGATTAAACCTCAGCTGAATCAATCCGACCTCGAACAATATGCGCGCTCTTATCAAGACCAGCCATCGCTTCAACATTTGACGCAAGCCGATCTTGAGGAGTACGCCAGATCCTACGACGAAGCTTTAACACACCAGCACCAGAAGCAACCGTCGTACGCGCAAAGTGAAGGCTACCATAGCTACGTTTCAAGTACAGATTCGATGTCGACTCCGTTCCTCGACAGGCTGCGGCGCGATAGCGAAGCGGTCCGAGTTTGGGACGAACCTCCTGAACGAGAACGAGACGCTGGTCGTCATGAAGGCCGGGATAGTGTCGTCACGACGAGTTCTGGCAGTGCGTCGTCGAGCGAGACGCTGAAATGGCACGGATCAATGAGCGATGTTTCGGTGGCGAGCAGTTCTTGCACGCAACATCCGTCGTCAAGACAACTGATAGCGCATAGTGCGCGCGTCCAGACGCCGCAGCGTCACAATTCGGAGAGCGTCCTGTATATTAGTCCTAATGCAGCGGAACAAGGAGGATGGAAAGAACGTGAGAACAGAAATAATCATCAGAATAAATTGAGACTATTTCCGGTCAATACTTATACAGTTCAACCAGTGGAATCGTTACATCACAGGTAATTGTCAGTTTCTAGATTATACTAAAAGGCTAGATTTATGACACGTCGAAAATAAATTTGAATGCCAGTAAACTTAAATCTCAAATTAGGGGTAAATACCGTTGAAACAACGATTCAGCTTTTATTTTCGCGAAAATGAAGAAGCCAATTATAAAATAACTAATCTAATATTATTATGATGTTGTTATCGTGATTTAAACTCTGATATAGCATTTTGGTGCAAGTGAACATGTTTTAAAGGATTTATACGCTTATAACTTATAAGGAAGATGTGACACAACTCTTAATATTAATTATTACGCTGTAATTGGCACAAATGAATAAAGGAAATTATTATTATTATTATTATTATTAACAACTAAGGTCGTATTTTCAATAATTTTTTTGAGCCCGACTTTAAAATCCATCATGTAATAGTATATTGTGTGACAAGTGTGCTAAATACATCTTTATGCGTCAGGCGTGATGTTTTCAGTACGAGTAGTAGGATAGCGCTCACGAGCCTTGGCGAGTGAGCGTCGCGAGCCGAATACGAGTGCTGAAAACATCGCGCCTGACGCATAAATATTTAGCACACGTGTTGCACACTATACTTTATATAACACATGCATGGTTTAGACTTTAATTGAATAATTTAATGTCACTGACAGAAGTACATCTCATAATAAAAACATTGGACTCGATACAATATTTATTCACTTTATTACTATAGTAACCATATTTCATTTATAACACCGAAAAGAGGTACATAATGTTCATTAGATAACGGGTTTTTCAAATTTTTTTCAATATGTCATCGAAAAGCGTTTCATAATGGATCATGACGTCACTCATCAATAAACGGTCATTTAAGGTCCGCAAAACTGATACGAAAAAACACTAAAAGCGTGCATGTGTTATATAAAATAATTATGTAATAAATTATTTTATATAACACATGCACGCTTTTAGTGTTTTAGTTTTTTTTATATACGAACAGAATTAAATTAGCAATATTGTTTTTTCTCATTTGGCCATGTGAGAAAAGCTAATTAATTCTCGATAACTTTCACATGTTAAAATGAAAGCAGGTATTAGGTTTTACGGCATATTATTAATTTTTTCAAAATAATTAAAGCTCTTATTTAATCGTAAAAGGAAAATACAATGATTTTATAGACCGAAATAATTGGAATAATACAGCGAATATAATGTTTGAATTCGGTTGACTAAAAAATATAACAATATTTCCTCTTTGAAAATTATCTAGAAACGAAAGAAATAATATTTTACATTAAATAACATGTAGATAGTAATAAATTTCACAACAATATTAAATGTATATTTTTGAAAAATCTACATATTTAGTTAGCAGTACTTACTTTATTTAAATTATGTAAACTATTGAAAATATTATATAAATGCTTTAATAAGTTTCAAGTTTCAACCACAATTATAAGTGAATTAATGTTTGTTTTTAGATTAACACCTCAGTCGCCAACGCAGCCGTCGTTGTCAGTCGCGGATCGCGTAAGCGAATTAGAACGTCAACAACAAATGATGAGGTACACCTACTTAGATCCTGACAAGAAGCATCGGGTATCTGACCCTACGCTCAAGGCCATTCAAAAGAAAGCCCTACTATCATTTTACGAACGTCATCACTCAGCAGTACCAACTAAAAGTCAATCGTGGAGATCCGAACCACAGCTTGCTCAACCGACAATTGCCAAAGCCCAATCACCTCCTCCACAACCACCTCCAAGACCAAGAGCACATCCAGCATCAAGAAGAGCATCTTCAGCATCAGATTATGCAAAAGGATCTTGGCGAGACAATTTGTCCTTAAAGCGCGAATCACAGAATCAAGAAACACTAAAAGATAGCCCAAGACATCAACATAGTAACAGTTGTGGATCTTTATCAAGTGATCTTTTAGGTCCTGTAATAATGGGGCCATCGATATCAATTGATGATTGGGTTCCAGAAAGGCCACCGAAAAATCCACATTTAAGATCTGCTTTCCCGGACTTATTTTTAGATCAGCGGGTTCCGAGTCCAGATTTACCTCCTCCATCACCGCCTATGGTATTGGAAAATGAGGTGTTTAATAGTGATGAACCATTGCCACCTCCTCCACCCGAATTGGAAAATCCAGATTGGCAACGTAACAAAAACATTAAGGAAAGTAATATGACTCACAGTAGACAGTCTTCGGAAAGTATTACAAGTGACAACATACCGAATCAGCGAACGCGTTGTAGTCCGCCGAAAACGCTTGCCATTCAACAGCAAGAGAGACGCAGCGCCGAACCACAAGTTAGACATTCAGAATCCCAAGTTAGACATAGCATATCCGGTCGTAACACGGAAGTTCGCGGTTCGTGTAGATATCGCCCAAGTTCCGCTGTTCCACATTCAAGCCAACAAAAACATTTATCAAGATCACCACCCGAAGAAAAACCGTCGCGAAGAAGTCTTTATCCGTTCGTCAGATCAACGTCGTACGAAACTGATACTGAGCACGGTCAGTGCGTCGGATTTGCCACACATCGACAAATACCAACCGAAAGAGCCAGTTTGAGATATTCATCCACTCAGAAGATAATGATGAACGGAAGGGTATCGATAGCCGTTAGCCAAAAGATAAGAAATAGTGTTTCTGGGCAGTTTAGGGCTGAGCCGTTGAGAGCGCATCATATTTCTAAAAGACCGCCAGCACAATTACCGGAAGATGAGAGCAATAATAACAGCAGAGCGCAAGGACAAGTTCCGGTACACGAACAAGATAACAAGAGGAAGCCGTTGACGAGGAGTGATAGTCAATCTTCGCAGATCCAACCGCCTCCTTTACAACCGAAGAGACTGAATCATATATTAAAAACGAGACATGAAAATATCCAAGAAGATAGTCAACAGGATGGGTGCGATAATAGGCAGCCTTTACAACAAACGTAAGTATTTCAAACATATTTTAATACTAACACGTTTTGAATTACTAAAATTAAAGACATTTAAAAACTGCGTTCTGAAATGTCGCCCCCACATTATGAACTTAAAATTTTTCTCAAATAAGCAATTACTAGTTGCGTAGATGAATTGTGAAAAACTTATTGCAAGATTTAAATTTAATTTAAACGACCCACTGATAACTTGACTTAAATTTTCGCTTAATTGTTCGTAATATAAACTTTGATTTAGGTACTTTATAATTAGTATGAAATGAAAATTCAAAAAGCTCAAACGTTGCATTTACGAGAAATTGATTAGTTAACCCAGAAATTGGTAGTTTGGAAATAAATATTAAATAATTCATTAGTACAGTAAATTTATAATGAAAAATAATTTAATATAGTGTAGTACATATCGATATTTAAAAAAAAAATAGATAATTTGCTTCATTTGAAAACTCGCTATCTTATATACAGTTGGAAATTATGAAATATTTTATAGAAAGAAGCCCTCTTTTACTGATCAAAATTATAATCACAACAAAACAGAATCCGATAAAATAAAAACGTTGGGATATAATCGAAAAGTGAAGACTGTACACTTTAGATTTTAGGTACAGAGAGAAAAAAATAATTAATTGTAAATATTTTTGTTTTCCTTTATTGTGACACGAAAAAAATATCTTCTAAAATGTTTGAGTGCCTACTTCTATGCTAATGATTATTATCCTTCGATTAAGTGGAAAAATGGCAGTAGTTTGTGCACCACAAAAAGTAAAAGAATTCAGTACAAAATGTTCAATTAATAACTGATGTTAAGGGTGTACAAAACATTTAATTAATTGCGAACTGGCAGATTTTTACTGCTAATTGATTTTACTGAATATTCTGTATAAATAAAGCTTTGCAATGTCGGCTAGCCATAAAACTGACCTTTTGTGCTACGTTTTAAAACAATAAAGTTATTAATTTTAAATTACGTGGTTGCATATCCGCGTATTGCAACCATAAATTAAAATAGATAAGCTAAATGTCAAATGCAAA
Source organism: Mongoloraphidia duomilia (assembly GCA_039654895.1). NCBI lineage: Eukaryota > Metazoa > Arthropoda > Insecta > Raphidioptera > Raphidiidae > Mongoloraphidia > Mongoloraphidia duomilia. Next base: position 33,338,055 of record CM077518.1, on the reverse strand, counting down.
GTGATTTCAATAAGACGTAATCACATTATATGTGCAAATAGTCTTATCATTATAATTGATTAAGAATTTACTTGAAAACCTTGAATTTATTGATTTTCGAAAAATCAATTAAAACCAACTTTAACCTAGATTTCTCTTTCGAAGTTAGTAGTTATAAGACTTTATCTATTCTTATGAAAGCAAAAATCATTAAAATATCTAATATTTTCTTAGATGTATTCTGAAATTCGATTGGTTGTATTTGGGAAATAATGCGATTTGTAATAAAGAAGGAATACGACAATATTACTTGATTAATAAAAATTATCACAGCTACTAAACCAAGGGAACAATTAAATTAGTATTTTTTATGGTAAAAACATTTAGGCTGTGATAAATCACTTCAACTTTCTTTCATTTTTAATCGTTTTTGAAGTAGAAGAGTTAGTTTTTCTATGCAAGACTCAATAACAAAAAGATTTGTACTATCACATCTACTTATGTGCGGATTTATAACCCGAAACATTCACTTAGAATTTTCAATTGTTCGGATTATCAAACAGTTGTCTTGAACGCAATTATATCAAAAGTATTAATAGATTCTCCCGCGACTCCCATAAGGGGAGTGATAGGGCTCTAGTGTGGAGGCCCGGGTTTAGGAGAGGCCGGCCGTGGCGGGTAGGCCAACTAAGAGATGAATAGAAAACAAAAATCGAATCCGTAGCTAGGTGGGCCCGCCAAAAATCCTGCCCTGCACGCTGTAAGGTAAGTAGCATTCTTAAAGGTATTTTAAATAATATTAAAAACTCGTTTTATGTAACATCAATTTTTGCATCGTAATTGCTCAAAAAATTCATACAATCCTTATAATACGTATTCACAATCGGTAAAGATAAAAGAAATAACGTTTCTTTAATACATTTTTAGAAACAAATGATTTTTTTAATGTTTTTTTAAGAAAATTTGCTTGGTGATACCGGATGAAACCTATTTTTTGGAGAAAAGATTTTTGTATCGCGATTTACTAACTTTGTGCTAAAACGTTTCACCTTGAAAATTTTTGCCTGTCCGGTAGTCGGGCTGACGCCACTGCTTTGTGAGCTACGCGGCTCGATCTGGCCCACCCTAATGAAAAAGTATGGGCACGCTCATGCAGTGGTGGACTAAGGGGGGGAGGCGGAAGGGGCGGCTCGCCCCGGGCCTCTAATCCTGGGAGACCATCAAATCTCCTTCTTAATCAAATCCCAAACAAGGCGAAAATATGTTTAGTAAGTAAGAGGCAGTTTGGAGTTGGAGCCCCGTACGTATACAAAATATAAACGTAGGTAGGTCGTTTATTATAAATATTTGACTTTTTTGTCAGCCTTTACATCTATATTATTCATTTTTTACGAAATTTACACTACAAATACGTCAATTTCTAAGCAGATTTATTTTATTTATTTATTGTAAATTATAGACGCGTCGACAACTTAGGTCATTAGCGTCTTGATTACATCAAATAACAATCAACTTAAAACTAAATGACATCACAAAACATCCATGAGCGGAGGCTGGATCCGAACCCACGACAGTCTGATCCAGAGGCCACGACGCTAATCACTGGACCACACTGTTCTCTCTATACAGACCGGGGGCCTCACTTAGTTCTGCCGCCCCGGGCTTCCGACGGGCTTAGTCGGCCACTGCGTCCATGACAATGCATAACATAATAGTTAATGATTTCGATTAAAAATAAGTGCGTCTCTATCGTGCATAAACTGAAGTAACTGTCGGTGTTTAAATAAGCTTTAATGATAATTTATCGAGTCATTAGATGAGTGCACGTAATCTGCACATATTGTTTGCTCTGCATTTCCTTTTGTAGACTTTGTTAACTGTGTTTAGACGACATAATGGGTTGTTTTAGATTTTTTTTTAGAAAAAAGCGTTAAATTCATGCTAATTGAAGCAAGAACCAGAAGATTTATGTTTTCTTTATGATTGTTGATTACAAATTTGTAGCACAATTAAACTTAATTACGCTCCTGTTTGTAATTTTCTTTTGAATCGAAAATAACAAAATAATTAGATATTACTTAGTTGTTAATCAAGTAGTGATTTTGGTGTAATCTAAAAGAAGTTTTTGAAGTCGCGAACAGTATATTTTTACTAAAAGTGAGTATAAAAATCTGTAACTCACAAATAAGAAAAGTTTTGTACAGTAACAAGTAGTAACGCATAAGACATAAAGTTCAACGCACGTTAGCACTTAGCATCACCAAGAGTTCATTATTAATCGATAGCAAAAATATGCATCCAATTTTTTATATATTGAAGAAAATGCTATGTACTTTTAAGATAGATATATTTTATGAGTCCATACGCAATCTCACTGTAAACTTATGAAAAAAGGCAGTTTCTAAACATTTTTTTTGTAAATATGGTTAGATACTTAATTTGTAGAGTGTAATATACCTACTTATTATTTTGTTGTTTAAAAAACCCGCGTAGTAGTTTTAAAAAAAGTGTACACAGTGCAGTTATCTACTGAAATAAATATACCGAGCTATTAAAAAGAAGTATAAATCAAAGGACAACATAAATTTTACGTGTTGTAGGTCTATTTTTTTTTTTATTAATGTTCCAATTAAAAGACCCGTATTCAATTGGAACAGAACAAATGTAGCTATTGATTTTGTTTGCGATGTATAAAATAACCAAGTCCATAATCTTTTAAAAACATTATTTTGCTATTATCAAAATATATTGACGGAGAAATTCGAAGACGTTTTTCAACAGACACTTTTAAAATACTTCTGTTATCATGGTAAACATGCAAAGCAACTCAAATAGCTGATGTTGGAAATATTTGTCTAAAATTTATTGCATTTACGTTTTTCTCTTTTTGTTATAGTACTTATATTCTAGTACGCAACCTGTTTAAATAGCAATATAAAAACATGTAGCAGCATTTTATAAAGATATTTACTCCAGGTGTGGGTGCAAGATTTATTATTACGACATGTATATCGTAAATCGTTATATAATTAATTTAATAAAGTAATTGTATTGGACTTTAGATCGTAAAAAAGAAGGGACGCTAAGATTATTGTTTTAATGTGTCTTTTTGTTTAGAACTATTTTGCCGTTAGTTTATGGTATTGTAAAAGTAACCTTTGTAAAATTCTTGTGACAAATAGAAATGGTTTGAGAACATTAAAAATAAACCAATAAATGAACCAGGATTTAAGAGAGAACATTTATTTCACATTCTAAATCTTTTACAAAGAATTTTACAATAAATAGTTTCTTCTCAAAACACTATTACAATAAATTTAAAAACATAGATATTTATAGGTTCTGCAATATTATTACTACAACCAAAGGTACAGTAATTCCGAATAGTACTCTATATTAATCATTTCGAATTGATATAATAATTCAAGTACCTAGGCAAAATTTAGTTTAATGCTTTAACTATAAATAATTTCATTCAAAATGTGGTCACCCCAAGAAAATATTATTCTGTTCATTATATATAAAATACGCAAATGAGGCCACGCCCGTATGACAATGTTTAATGTCAATACTTGTACTGCATACGTTATGCAACGTTACTCATGAACCGGAAAATCCATCACTTGTCACAATGAATGCTTACGTTAAGGAAAAGGTTTCAGCCTTTGTCCAGCATTGAAATCTCAAGCCGCAAATCAGCGTAGTAGTAGTAGTGTTTCCCCCTGTGCAAAAGTTGCACTTGTTTATGGGAACGCAACAGGCGGGGAGGCGGATCGTGCCGCTCTGGAATTTATAGTATTTTCAAAATAAGCAGCAGTAAGCAGGAAAAAAATAATTATTTTCTACTGACTCCCATGTACATCGCTATTATTAGTTACTTTTAGCTTTTGGTTTGTAAGGTCAGCCACAAATCTAGCAAAAATAATTACCACGTGAATGAAATAATTTTTATAAAAAACTGATATGTGCTATACAGAGATTTACACTATAAAATGTTTAGAATCTCTGTGTACATATAACGATGGAAAGCTGTAAAAAACAGCCAATTTTGATTACCATCTTCTAATGTCTGCATTGTCTATAAATTTTACAGAGACAGTAATACCGACTATAAAATTTGTAAAAAAAAGTAAACATTGTATGGAAGATAACAATAAAAATTAACTACATTTCTTTAAATTAATTTCTTGGTTATAGTGTGTAAAGATTGAAATCTTACTATAATTTATGATTACCTACTCAAAAAAAAATTTAATAAAATTGAAATTTTTTTAAAAACATTATAAAGTTATGTAGTCTTAATGATAGCAAAATTCTAATTTCCCAACTTTTTCAAATTGCCGCTGTTTATTCTAAAAGGCCACAGTTTTAAGAAACACAGAAATGACGTATATTTTTTGTATTTAACATATTTTTTTATAAGCCGTGTCAATTTTTAAATGCAATATTTTACAAAGCTATACAACAAATTTATAAATATATCTACATAGCTATAAATGTTAGAATTATATAAAAAAAAGTTATAAGAAACGGTAAAAATATGCTATTTTAAAAGCTTTTGTTTAACTTTACTTGTACCTACGTCTGTCTGTCTGCTACAAATCTTGAGATCAAAATTTCGACTAGGTCTAATTGAACTAGAGCTGTGAAATTTTGCATACGTGTGTAAGTCCGGTGACAATGCAATATAGTATATCTAATATCGTTCTAAATCCAATATGGCGAACGCCCGCGAGATGGCGGATTATCTATTTCTTCACACCCCCTTGATATGGGTATCATATGAAAGAGATTTGCGAGTAGAATACGATAAGCCATGTGACGTCATTATTAACCCAATATGGCGGATACTCGATGCCCCCGAGATGACGGATCACCCTTTTCTTCACAACCCTCTTGATATGGGTATCAAATGAAAGGGCCTTACGATACCTAAACTATGTGGCGTCATTCTAAAGACATGTAAAAAATAAAATTAAAAAATGAATTTTATAAGAAACACTTTTATTTAAAAAAATGTGCCTACTAAAAAGTTAAAAATAATATACTTAATAAGTTATTAGGTAGGTACTTGGACTTATTAAGTATATTTATTAGAACATGGACGATATCGACAACAATTCAAGAAAAAAATAATTTTCATACATCTGGAAACTAAAAGCTTTGAGGTGGTCTTATATATATATATACTGTGCTCAATTGACCGCCCCTGCAAAGCTTTTAGTTTCCAGATGTATGAAAATAATTTTTACATTTTAGTACCTACATTTTTTAAAATAAAAGCTTTTCTTATCAATTTTTTTTAAAATTATCATATTAATTCATCACCATGACAAAAAATTACTAAGAAATGCATAATATAAAATATATACAAGTTCCTTGCTCATTTCAAGAACTTCACAAACGATGGATAATTTGGACAAGATTTACAATCAGTTTAATATAGTACTTATACGTGCACATTTAAATACCAATTATTCTCATTTTTATGTGAACACACAACAGTGTTTTCCGTAATTGTACTGTTATATCATAATCTATAATTAAATTATTAACATTCCAAACAATAAAAGGAGAAACAGGAACTATGAGTATAGAGAAGTACTTATCGTAACTTCATGCTTGCACCAATATTAACCTAACAGTTAATAATATAATTTATTTATACTTTAAATATGTGCATCTAAAATGTAGTAATCATGCTGCCAGTTGCCACTGACACTTTTGTGAATTGTGTTGACACCTAGAATTGAAACTACTCTGTTATCACGTTCTACCCCTATCATCCCAAGTACTAAATTGTCTGTCAAAAAGAATTTTTTTATTGTGAACCGCTACGAGAAGTTTAAATTACATATTTAAAATTTTATGTCAGGTTACAATATTAGGTATTTAGCATTACTTAATATCGTACAAATTATTCAATTCAATTCTTCTTTTTTGACGTAGGATTACGTCGTTTGCGGGTATAGGCTGCTCACTTCAACATAAATAATAAGCACTGATTTTTATGAAACTGGCAAAAATAAAGATATGACGATGTTTGAGGTATTATTTATACATATTATGATTTATATAAGTCAAGAAAGTTCCCGTTCAGTTATTATTGAAAAGTGCGTTTGTAAATTTATTTAGTAGGTATACAATTTTAAAAAACTATTGAAAAAGGCGACCCTAATTACCACTCAACTTATATATACTCACTATACTGACATTATATTGAAATGCATGCATAGGGACTCTTTGGTGTCATTGAATAGATCTCGACCAAATCTAATAGGTATAATATTAAAATTTATAATCATAAAGGTAACATTGAATTGCTGACATCGCTTTCGAACTTAACATTTTCGGTAAATCTTAAATATGCTTCAAAATAGCAACTATGAACGCCTCAAAAAAAAATGTAAACATTGAAATATTTTTTTCAAAAGACGCACATTCCTACTTAAAACATTGCGTTATAACCAGAGCTAAATTCTCACCATTTTTTTTTTTTTTTGGAATGCTCATTTTGTACGTAACTACAAGTCCGCTCTCTGTTTAAATTCTATGAAATAGTTAATTTGCTACACCATGCCAGAGAATTGCAATATTATATGCTTCGTACGCATGTAGCCTCAGTGCTGCGCGTTTAAGTAAAAAAATTAAATGTTTCGTATTCATTTCAATTGTAATTTGTCACTAATATAGTAGATATTGTATGGCGTATTTTTAAACAAAATACCTTGAAAAGGGTTACCGGTGATAAAATCCACGTTATATTATCCCTCAAAATAAAATCCCAACAAAAACATTTTAAAAAATCCCATGGCATAAACAACCCGATCAACATAGTTCCAGACAAAAAATTGAAAATATGAATTAGTGCTAGGCCTAAATAACCTTAATAACTGTCGGTGGCCTTAAAAAAATTAAAATGTACCTAAATGTAAATGAATGCGGTTATTTATACGGCGTTTACACAAAGAGTCGATAATCTATAAGAATAATCTCAGATATTTTGGCGCGGGATTTTTTTAATTGAAATTTTTTTGCAAAGGCATTGTTTTGCAAAGGTATAGGTATGTTTTTGACAGAGATAATTAAACAGGGTTTGTTTATGCTGGGATTTTATTGAATGGCATTTTATGATTGGTCACCCTGCTATATAAGACAGAATTTTTATATCAGATTGACAAATTAGTAGGTCAGCATTTTTTTAGAACCAAAAAGCATTGAACATATACTTTAAAAATCGTGAAATGTCTTTTATAACAAAGTTCGGTAAACGTATTAAGCAATATGGAGACTTCAACGCTTAGGTAAGAAAGGAAATTTATCAGATTAATAAAATATAAGACAAACGTCTTTGTTGAAAAGTATCTAATACATTTTATACAGAAACAAAATTTAATATAATTTAATCTAAGAAATTGTTGTAAAATGTGCTTCTAATAACATTTACAGAATTATAAAAGGGTCATGATTCATGAACCTAGAATAATTTCTACGCTTGATTTAAAACAGGAGAGATATTGCAAATTGAATATTTCATCTGTTTCAAGCTGACGGTTAAAAAATTGTACCTACTTACCCAAAATAATTTATAAATATCTTTTAGTTTGCAAAATTATTGAGGCAAAATAAGAGATTCTGTGAAGGAAAACTGTTCTTATTTATAAGCACATAGACTAAGAGCTGATAACACTTTTTTATGTGTTTATAATATAAGACTTGGAACTTTTTTTAAAAGATGACTTTTATATATCTCTACAAGGGGTAAATAGTCCGTCATTCCAAACGCGGGGCAAAACCACCCCATATTTTTTTTTGTTCACTCTTGCGAAAAAAATAGACTTATGTGTGTTTATAAGACTTGAAATTTGGACAGCTTTTTCTTTCTCTGACAGACAATGTTCGTCTGGCAGGGAGTTAGCCCCGTCCAAACAGTCTGTCAGTTATTTTCTGGACTTTACTAATGATAAAGAAAAAGCTGTCCAAATTTCAAGTTTTATAAACACACATAAGTCTATTTTTCGCAAGTGTGAACAAAAAAAATATATAGGGTGGTTTTGCCCCGCGTTTGGAATGACAGACTATTTACCCCTTGTGGAGATGTATAAAAGTCATCTTTTAAAAAAAGTTCCAAGTCTTACATAAGCACATAAAAAAACTGTTATCAGCTCTTAGTCTAATACACACTACACAGGTTATATGAATTCTTAGTTGTTTAATGTTTTTATAATCTGTTAAAGGCTAACATAAATTTGCTTGACAATAAAGTTTTTAAAGGGATTAAGAAATCTATTTTCCATTGTTACCGTAACTTTCAACTTTATTATCTTGAACACTTGTATACAGAGTGTCCAACAACTTGGTGTCATAATTACTTCAGGAATAAAATTAAGAGATCTTATTCTTGAAGTAATTTTGTGTTAAGGTCAGAGCACACATGCTATTTTTTGAATCGAAAACGCGCGATTTAGAATACTATATTGCGATTTGACGATTACACATACTCGAAATTTCTCATGATAAATCAATTGTGTATTTTGTTGAAGACTGTGCGACCTTATGCTATTGGTAGTTACATCTCACGATCTCCAAGCGATTTAGTCAAAAAATCACGCGACAAAAAGTAGCATGTGTGCGCTGGCTCATAAGCCGCCATTTGTTCGATTCTCATTCGTTACATAACTACGAGAATTAGAAATCCTTTTGAAATTGTATAAATAATTTATTGAAAAAAAATGAATTGTTTAAACACAATTCAAACTTCATTGAAATTTAAAATACCTGTAACTCTGTAACCTATGGAATTTTTAAACGAAGTTTAAACAAAAAAATTGCTTCAAAATTAGGATTCTAATTTCATAAAGTTGCCGGACATCCTGTATAATTAGTAAATCCACACCCTTCCATAGCCGGCGCGGCGTCTGCTGCGCCCACGCATTGAAACAACCAAGTTTAAGCAGACAAACCGTTATCAATATTCAATATAAGTATTGAAATTGAAATAAATCAGCGTTTATAATACTTGCGTATAACGACCGTCAAGTAAATAAAATTATAATATATAAATTAATATCGATTGTATATTATTAAATAACGCACCCATATTTACATCATTACTTAATATGTGCAAAATATTTGTATACATTTATTAAATGCATTAGTCAACTTTAAATTTGAAAAAAAAAAATAACCGCAACTACAGTCAAAGCTTTACGTTCACACACTAAATTACACATAACTGCAGAAAGCGTTTAAATCTCAATTCTGAATTATTGTATGATTTGTACCTATATGCATTTGTGCTCGAGTATCGTATGCGGTCAAAGCATTTTTTAATTTTTAATAGGTATAGTTTGTACTTTAGCATAAAAAAGTTACATTAAATATATTTTATTGTGAATTGAAATGGTTCGGTTACCTACTAACAATATATATATTTCAACTTGAATATTATGAAAGTTATATTTTCAGTTTCTAATTATTGAGAAATGTTGAAAAACAACTGCAATAAGTAATAACTGTGCCCAATATTTTGCCTTCAAAATGCACTGAGAATTCGACTATATGGCGTGTAATCTAACAGTTCCGCCTATATTTTGTCAAAATTTTGATAAATAAGTCACCTGCCAGGTCACCGCCAGGACGACGCATGCTCACTGAATTTCTTGGAGCAGAAATATTGCCGAGTGGAGAAATTCTTGTATACCTACGTTTAAGCTGTACTTGAACTTTGTGTAGAAGATATTATCTATCTATATATATAAAACAGTTCCGTTACTGACTGACTGACTGACTGATTGACTGACAGACAACGCTCAGGTCAAACCGCTGAAGATATAAACTTGAAATTTGGACAGTAGGTTCCTTTTGTTACGTAGGCACCCACTAAGAAAGGATTTTTTGAAATTCAACCCCTAAGGGGGTTAAATAGGGGATGAAAGTTTGTATGGAAATTCGACATTTTTAAAGTTAGAAGCATGAAATTTTGCACAGAAGTTTCTTATATAACGTAGGTGAGCACTAAGAATTTTTTTTTTGAAAATTCAACCCCTAAGGGGGCTAAAAAGGGGATGAAAGTTTGCATGGAAGTTCGTCATTTTTGAAGTGATAATAAATTGTAATCGTAAAATACGTGGGCGAAGCCACGGGTAACGGCTAGTAATATATAAAATAGTATATTGTGGTACATGGATAGTATGTATAACATCTCTGCCTACGTAAATTTGTTCCTTTGCTTTGGACTTGAGGCGAAATTTCACGCTTACATAATATACAGCTATTTATTAGTGTATTTGCCATATGGCACACACTATTGGCGTCGGTCGGATGGCGGGACCTAGGGGTCGGACCAAAATTTCTCGACGTTTCATAGCCTCCTGAACACTTTGGCACCATTTTTGAAAATGTTTATATATATATGTATGTATATATATATATATATAATATATATATATATATATATATATATATATATATATATATATATATATATATATATATATATATATATGTGTGTGTGCGGGCAATAACTTTCGAAAGAGTTAATTGATTTTAACGAAATTTGGTAGGCACGTTGGAATCCGTCACCGCACGAAGCCTATTTAAAATGGGCCCGATCGGACCATTTTAAGGGTTGTATTTAGGGGTTCCAAAAAGTTTTTGGGCCCAAAAATACCGAAAAAATTGTCAGAATTGTTTCAAAATTGAAATTTAACTTTTTAGTAGAGATTAAAATGTGCTGCTAAAATTTTAATAAAATCGGCCCGACAGGACCGGACTTTCAAATTTTATGAAAACACTAGTTTATTGATACGGATTTACTTATGGAAAGGTGTATTTAATTTGGTGCGGATGTTGTACTGATAAAATCCATGTCTAATATTGAAATTTAGAAAAATTTAACTATTTTAAGGGACGTATTAAGGGGTTAAATTTTTTATTTTGTCAAAAAACAAACTTATGTTCACATAATAATGCCACAATGCCTGTATTAGCAAATACACTATATTGTCGGCAGGGTTTGGCACTGCGACCCGAGTTTTTATTATTATTATTGGTAATAACATCTCAATTAATAGAAAATATTGTTCTCACCTCGATTTGCAAATATTGCAATATAAGGAAACTATAATACTGCAACCACAGAGACAAATGTAGATATAATGTTAAGAACGAGGTTAAGAAGCTGTGAAGAATGTAGATTATAGACGCTCGACAGGTTAGGTTATTAACTCAAAAGTTAAACCATGTTTTCTTAAATGATCGCATGAATTGGATTTTATTACTTACGTCTTACATAATAAATTTACAAAAAGAAAGATTTATGAATTTCAAGAATTTCAAGTGATGATAAAATGGAAATATTATAAATAGTTCCAAGCATAATTTAATCTAGGTTAACGTTTATCATTGCATAATTTATAAAATGAGATTCTCTGTTAACACCACAAGAATTATGATTTATCATTTATTGTTTAATAATAAACATTTATTGTATTGTTTATAGTTGCGATGATAATTAATAAATGTTTTTAATAATTTATTCAAGTATTTCAAAATAAAATATTGCGTGAGCATATTATTGATAATATTGTTTCTTCACATTTGCTTGTGCTTGATAAATCCTATAAACAATTTCACTTTTCCACTAAATATCAGATATCGTCTGCATAAATTTGAAATTATAATTTCATACTTTGATACGAAATTTAATCAGTGAATTCACTTAAGAATAAACAAATCAACAATTAATTGGTCATTTTGAAGGTTGATTTATAAAAGAATATAGTGAAGTCTCAGAAATCTCAGCCGGCAAAAATAAATGTCTGTCGATTAAATTAACGCACTAGCTTCGACTTATAATTTTAATTTTATTTAAAATTACATAATTATGAGTGATTTCAATTAATAAATCAGTTGAATTTAGAATCAGTTTAAATTTTTAGTTGATCGTTAAATTCAATGTTCACTGTAGTCAAATTTTCTAATAACAGAGAACCAAAAAAATATCTTTCAGTGGTTTGACACTTTAGATTTTAGATCGTACCTACTTACAAGATGTTTCTCTGTACATATTATATTATACCTACAAAAATATTTCTAAAATATTTCAGAAACAGTTTTTTGGCAAACAATTAATTTTTATTATTTTTATGACCTACAGGTCACGACGTAAAAGGTGATATCAAATAATTGTAGTTTATAAATCTAAAATCTTTTAAATACGGTTTATAACCAAACATTATTTGGTTTGAAATTTTTTGCCGTTACTTAGAGGAAGACAAAATAGGTACGTATTTTGCGCGTTGTATACAGCATGGTCCGGATTAATTCCTCATTTTTAATATATCTACACTTAAATTTAATTGAAGTAGCTGCTCGTACGAAAAGCATTGTATAGTATATCTAAGTTTATTAGGCACCATAAAATAAGGGCTTGAGGAATCTGCTCTCTAATCATCAGTTCCAGACTAATAGAGAATTTCCACATTAATTGACGTACACTAATATTAAATATTCGTATTTTTCAAATTAATAATTAAAACGTGAAGTGTAATTAACTTAATATAACACTATCCTGTTATACCCTGTAACAAATTGACAGAATTAAGGAATTCAAAAACAAACGAATTACCTAATAATGTAGTGATAGGTAGTTAATTACTGCATACTCCAATGCCAAAAACTTAAAGTACTAATCATTTAGGTATTCTTCTGTGTTAACATGGGTTTGTTATACATAATTTTCGGCTCTTCTAAAAGGTTTTTTTTTTGAGTAGTAGGTATTATAATTTTTTGTAAAATTAATATTCTTTTATTTAATACTGTTGACTGTTGAGTGTAGATGAAACCAATTAATAAATATTGGTTTAACCGTTTTTTTAATTGGGGTATAATTTATTTTGCTAAACTTTTAACATATTAGTTTTTTTGCCCCACTTACATTGTTTACAATATAATGTCCACATTATTTACATCATGTACAATACATAGGTATAAATACTTACCGGACAGGGGCCTGTATACAGTTTATAATAGTAAATTCTTATATCAATTCGAACGTATTGTATGTACATGGAAAATAATATAAAATAAAATATAAAACTAATGATTTTGCTAAAATCGTAGACGATTTTAATGTAATGTTATAGGTCAGTGACTTATTGTACCTATATGTAACCGGTTTAATACGCGGACACTATTTTCAACGTTAATTTGTTAAAAATCTCTATAAAAATATTACTATTAAGAAATACCAAATATAGGTACAATACCACCAGCTACGCGACATGAACCCAGAGAGTTCGAATAACTGTAATTGTCATATAAACAATACAACACTGGATGACTCTTTGCGAAATTTACTTACTTGTACATTGATGTGTTGTACTTCCTCAGTGCAAGCAAAACGAAAAACTTAGGTATCAGTAACTTGTATAATATAATAATTTATAATTGTAAGATTGTCAATTAAAAGTATGACGATTGATTTGCAATCAGAGGATCCGAATTTTTAATTTACTAACTTGACTGAGGTTTTTTCGTAGGGTTTACCAAATCACTTAAATAAATGTCAGGATAGTTTCTTACTCGATATTTACACATGAACGCATCCTTCCAACCAGTGTCGTAGCTAGGGTCACTGGCACCCAGGGCATGATTACGATTTCGTGCCCTCGTTTTATCATTTACGCAATATTACGAATCGCATCGCTGATTACGCCCTCCGGAGTTTGCGTCCCTGGCATGAACCCCTGTTGCCAGAGTCTAGCTACGGAGCTGCTGCCAACTTTAAATATATTGTTTCTTTTCTGATAAACTCTTCAGTTTAATGTAGGTATTTAAAAAATGAATGACTTTCAAAGTCTTCCCTTAAATCGAAGTTCGTGTTAGTTTTAGGTATTTTTGCTTACCTCAGTTAATAAGGGATTATTCCCAAGTACAAAATGCTTTTCTTGCAAATATAAAATGACATCACGTGTATTTCGCAATTCCAGCATGTTAAATACATATTATAGAATAATTATATGTTTATAAATTCATAAGTCCATTTTTCACGAGTGATACAGACTATATATTATTACGCTACCACAAAATAGGGATGAGCAGTGAGCGAGAATAGCAAGTACCAGCGACATCGGATGGAATTTTATGTACCTACGCGAAAAATAAATGAGTTACCCAGTCAATAACGTTAAGTTTTATAAACACATTTTAAAACTAACAGGACAAAAAACTCAAGGTGCCGTATGTTATTGCAGTACATTTATATGTTGTCGCTTTTTTACGAGATTAGATTTCGGTATTTTTAATTAGTATTATTTAATTTATAAAATACTATTAGCAATGTACAGTAAGCAAGACAGTCATTTAAATATATGTAATTATTTATGTAATAATACTTGTCAAATTATATTATCTTTAAAACTTATTTGCACATTTGACTAACTTATGAATTAACTATAAAGTTTTCGTCACTTAAATTTAATGTGTAATTAATTTCTCGCTTTTTGTTAAAATAATCTGCACGGAGATCTTGAAATTGTGTATTTTTATAATAAATTGGGAATTTTTATTATTTGTAATCAAAGAAATTATTTTAAACGTCACCCGACGGTTGGTAATAAATATTTTTTGGGAAAAAAAATGAGGACTTAGTTTTAATTTACCATCATAAATTCGTCGGTTGTCCGTATATCTGTAAGTTACGATATTCATTTAAATTTAGCGGTTAACCATGCAAAAATCTATTCAAGAAATTTAATTTTGAGGTCGTAATAACCGATTTTGTTATCTTGAAGAAGGGGTGTTGAATTTAATTAATTTTAGGATCTACCTGTTGATCGATCATAATAATTCATTATCTCGCAATTACTCGATACCTGACATAATCGTATCCAATAATTGACAACTCAATAATACTAGGTACTTAGTAAGTAGTTATACCTACTGTTTGACGTTTGTCATATGTGGTGAATAAAAAAGCAAATACTAGATACAGAAAAATTATAACATTTTTTATTTGACTGATTTTGAACGTTTAGCTGGTAGAACAGAAAAAAAGGAAAGAATTATTGTTAAGTGAATTCCCGTCATTATCGATTAAAGGGTCATCTTTTACTGATTGTAGTAATTATCGAATTTATTAACGGTATACTGATTTTAAACGTTCGGAATCGATACCCGTCGTTAACACTATTTCGAATGCATAAATTATACTATGAACAAATAACTGACAATCAGGAAGAGTTGTATGGTTTTGCACTATAGTATCTATAGAAATGTTATGTATGAAGAAGTGAGAAACTTGCGATAAAAACAATCTCACTTTAAGTATACACCATTAAATTACATACATATTACTTTACAAACTCGTGAAATGTGTACGTTTATCGTTTGGTTGCGGAGCGAAAAACCACATCATTTCAGACTCGTAAATATTTTTATTATCGCCTGTAAGGAATAAATACACAATGCTATATACAAGATGAAAGTTAAATTGACTTCATAAACTCTGTTGTACTTACAGGATTATTTTTTAATCCTTAAATTGCGTTATCGTTTTAGGATACCGTTTTCATTAATTTAATACAAGGTATAAAATCTAAGAGCTAGGGATGTTCCGATCCACCAAAAAATATCGATATTAGGTATCGATCTGGATCGTATTATAAAGTATCGATACAGTATAAAATCGTATTATAAAATATCGATACATTATCGACCCAGTATCCCAGAAAATAATAAAATGCAGCCGAGCAAGAAAAAAACTGTAAACCGGCTAATAACCATTCTAAAAGAACTAGACTAGACAATGTATCGATACGCACCAAAATGTATCGATACTAATTATGTATCGCATTAAAAAAATCGATACAAAATATTGAGTATCGAAAGCTAAAGTATCGATACACTAAAAGATCGATCCGTATCGCGCATCCCTACTAAGAGCTTCACGTTAATATGACGCCAAAGATCAACGCGTGAAGGTATGGCTTTGTTAAGGAATCATCGCGATATTTATCTGCAAAAAAGAAACCTCAATAAAATGACCTACATAATATATAGAAATTACCGTTTCTAACTTGATACTACAGAGGCGGATTGGGACGGACGTCTGGAGCTCTGGATATATCCAGAAGGGCTGGTTTGGGTTGAACCGGACCACATTGATATGGTATCTGGCCTGATTTAATGTTTCGTTTTCTGTCGCTTTGTCTTTTCTTTACTTTTGAATACATTTACCCCTTTCGAGCGAATGGCCGGTTCATTAAATTTCCAGGACTATCAGTATGATCCTGCGCGAGGCAAACTCTAAGATGATCGCCGTTTTTTTAGCTGCAAAACACAGCTTTTATGCCTGTTCTTAATTTAACATGAAGTTACAAATGTTCTCTAAACGGTTCCTTTTGGGAGACGGGTGCAGATTTAAAGTTACAATTCAAGAGCTCGTGGTCAAAAATTGCAAGATTTTTGTACACGCTTATATTTTAAGATCAGCTAGTATTTAGGGTGTAAATGAATATATTATAGACAGTAAATCAGCGATCGGGACACCTGGCGTCGGAGCGCTTTAAAAGATGTAAAAAATGTAGTGGTTTAAAGTCCGACGGTTTTTTTTTTATAAATTATATTTAATAAATTAACCCTGCTGTGCCAAATTTCAGCTTTTACAAATCATTAGTTTCTTTACATCTTTTAACGCGCCCCGACACCAGGTGTCCCGACTGCTGACTTTTTGACTAGTATATTTATTTACACCCTAAATACTAGCTAATCTCAAAATATTAACCTTAGAAAAATCTTGCAATTTTTGACCACGAGTTCTTGGACCATTGCATTATGGATTCAAAAACTTTTGTGCTGGATATAGTCCAGCAGTCAGGTACTTTTTACCTGGAAAGTTTTCCGAAGTTAATGATATTTTGCTATGTTGTTTGTGGGTACTCTGCGAATGTGAGTTTTCGACCTCGAGGACCCTGTGCTAACTTGGGGGGAGCCGAAAAATCACGAAATTTTACCACCTTTTTTGCTTTTTTCGAAATCTCTCAGAAACGGTTGACTTAAGCAATTCTTTCTTTATGTAATGTTTTAAAGAGGATTTCCTACAATTTTCATTCCCACAACTTTTCTGTGGTAGTACTAATTGTAAGCGCGCTGCAGCTTCTTGAAAATCACCCGCTCCGCTTTTTGTAACCTCGGTAACCAATGGTTAAAATGTAATGTTCTTTTCAATAGTTTTATTTATTTTCTTCTTCATCGAACTTTAAATTGAAAATACACATGTTCCACATTGGTTACCAAGGTTACAAAAAGCGGAGCGGGTGATTTTCAAGAAGCTGCAGCGCTCTTACCAGTAGTACCTACCACAGAAAAGTTGTGGGAATGAAAATTGTAGGAAATGTAATCCTCTTTAAAACATTACATAATGAAAGAATTGCTTAAGTCGACCGTTTCTGAGAGATTTCGAAAAAAGCAAAAAACGTGGTAAAATTTCGTGGTTTTTCGGCTCCCCCTACTTTAGTACAGGGTCCTCGAGGTCGAAAACTCAGTTTCTACTCCACAGAGTACCCGCAAACAACACACCAAAATATCATTAACTTCGGAATACTTTCCAGGTAACCCCCTTCATTTATTACCTGACGCTTGGACTAATATGCACAGTAGAATTTTGAAAAACACGCTTAATAAACAAACAGCTTGTAAGTTGTATAATTTGTAACCTGTTGCAATTCACCAAGCGTAACGTACGTACAATATAATACAGCCTTTAGTTTTAGCGAGTTGTAATTTGTAGTTGTGTTATAACGTGAGATGTTGCACAGAAACGTGTAACGTACATGAATATTACATAGCCATTCCGTGCCGCAGAGGTTACATCCGGATATGTCTAAGGACCTTGACATTGCTTTGATTGTTGGAACTACATACAATTGTACACGTACCTAGTACGTACTTAATAAACATGGGCAATATAAAAACGAGAGTGCATTCACCCATTTGACTTGACATCAGACTGCTTTTAATAGTGCCTGTTTCACAACTGAAAAATGAATTGAACTCATTCTTACGGTAATTGTAATTACAACAACCGGACTTACTTGATTTAAAATATTTACTTCATAAAACACGCAAACACTCAAGCAATAATTATATTAGGGAAAAATTAAAAAACATATAGAGGTATGTGTGCTTTTATAGAAGTTCTACTGAAAGTATTTTATTTGTAATATTTATTATAGCAGTCTTAGTACCTTAACATATTTATTTAGATTTTGTTTATTTTACAGGGTACGATAAAAACCGTATTATTGGTAAAAAAAATCAATATACGAATATTCATTTATTAGCTTTATACTTATTTATTTAATTATTTAAAACAAAAATTGTAGGCTTGTAGAGCAAGTTGTTGCTCTATAGAATACTGTTTCTAAATTAGAAGGAAAACGTGTAATAGAAAACTGTTTGAGTTCTATTTTTCACCTCAGACAAAAAATATTTCATATTTTAAACTTCAGTGGTAAGAGATCTGCAAATAATTATATCTAATTGAATTTTTCACCCGAAAATACTTATATATAAATTGGAAGCGTCACTTCTTCACCGCAATTCAACCTGAAATGAGATCATTAATTAACCATCTCATTAACTATAGCAAATGGCCTTAAATTAAACACACCTGTCTCAATTATAACAATGGAACGTTTTGTGAAACAGGCATAGAGAGATATTATAGTCAGTGGCGCATACTAAACACCATATATACATTTTATATGTATATACAGATTGTCTGAAAAATACACATGATAATTTAAAAAAGGTGTCAGAATGTTTAAAAAATGGGGTAGGTAGTGTTGGAGTCACTATCGTTTAGGTTTTTGGTGGAAAACGACTTACCTAATAAAATAATAACCATAATAATGTTTCTATGGATAATTATTACTTTGAAATAAATTAACGTATTTCGGGTTAATTTATAATTTTTAAGCCATGGAAACGCTATATAAAATAAATTTACGTATTTCCGTAACATCGAATTTCTAAAGCCACCCGCAGTGTAAGACGCTTTCCGTCAAAAATGAAAAGCACTTATAAAAGTGTCCAAATCTACACTATATACGTATCTAGTGTTGATAAATATTTATTTGTGAAGGAGTTAACTATTTAATTATGAATACTTACTGCTGATCCTGGAAATTTACTCCGTTTGTTTTCAAAATTTTATTTACAAATCTACACTGTTTCCGAATTATAGCTTGCAGTCCCACAGTAAGGTGTTGCAAAAGATTATGCAGCCTATTTCATTTTATCTCGTCTCCTCACAAAACACTTCGAAATAAATTTAAAATTAGCATGGTAGTTGAGGAACTGAAAAAACACTAATTTTTTTAATAAAATATTATTGCTTTTTCCAACTCAAAAAATCAGTCGTCGGAGACATATTTTAAAGTGATAGTTAAATAACTTTGTTAGATGCGAAAAATAGGTAATGAAAAATTCCAAAATTTATTGAACACATTGATCAGACATAAACCAGAAAGTAAGGATTGTAGATTATAAATGCTCGACAACTGAGATCATTCGCGACTCCAGACAATAACGATTTACAATATTTTTGTTGTTTAACTTTTAAATTACAATTTACTATAATTAATGAGCATCATCATAAATTAAGTCAAGTTGTGTAAGAAGTTAGGAACACTCCTTGTACCTACAAAATAAAAATCTCTGAAGTTCTTTCTTAATTTTTAACCGACTTCAAAAAAAGGAGGTGGTTCTCAATTCGGTTGTATTTTTATTTTTGTTACCTCATAACTTTATTTATTATTTATAAACCGATTTTGAAAATTTTTTTTTATTTGAAAGGATATACTTTCAGATTGGTCCCATAGAAATTTCATCAAACTCGGTTCAGTAGTTCGGCTGATTTTAATAAAAGTGAGTAACGTCGTGTGATTCTTTAAGGTAAATGTCACTTTTTGACATATCAGACAGCGTAAGAAAGTCGATTTAATAAAAGTGAGTAACGGCGTGTGATTCTTTTAAGGTAAATGTCACTTTTTGACACTAAAAAGTAAAAAATAAAAAACTTTAACAAAAAAAAACCTCCTTCAAAAAACCACTAAAAAGAGGAAAATAATGAAATTTTGAGGTCTGTGCCAATTTATTAAAATGTGAAGTTGGTTAAAAAAAAGATATTTATCACTATACTATACTTTTTAGCCGACTTCATATTTTATTAAATTGGCACAGACCTCAAGATTTCATTATTTTCCTCTTTTTAGTGGTTTTTTGAAGGAGGTTTTTTTTTGTTAAAAAGTTTTTTTATTTAAAAAAATGCTACCTGCTAAAAAATTATGCGGAGGATATATTTTTCGGACATCATGTATTTATAAACGGTTGGTAGCAAGTAGCAAAGTACTACGAACCCAGGCGAAGTGCCACGCAACGACGGAAGTCGTTTTGATGAATATTCACAAGTCGAGCGAATCAGGAAACCGTACACTCCAAACTATGCATGGTTGCCCTCTGCTTTCGGTACAAACAATACTAAAACCCTATGTTTATTTTATTATACACACTATGGTATTAGTTCAAGTAGTGGAGTCTCCTGAAGGACGTGGCATTCATAGTTAAGTGGAAAGTTTTACAGTTGTTTCGGCGAACAGCTGGAATATCCGTGTTCCATGAAATACAGATGGTCGGAAGTCTAAATATTAGCCTAATTTAAGAATAAGTAGGAATCTTCAGTCGTAATTAAATCTCTTCAAATTTTTACTATACCTATTACCTATAGCAAAACTGTAACCAAACTATAAGTTTTCAAGTTTATCAAAAAATTGTTGTGTTAACAATTTTAATTTTTGTAAAATAATTTTGTGTACTTAGTTTCTTCATTATTTTGAAGTTTTAACGATGAAATTTTTGCCAAAATCTTATGGTTTTGAACTGATGTTAATTAATCACATATTAATTCAAATTCTATATGGATACTTTATTAATTTTATAATATGTGGTCATACGGAAAAACGGTTTCTAGATTTTTGAGTGATATAGAATAATAATGGTTTAATCATCCAGTTGTTTATTTCCCTATACAATAAATAGAGACAACATTGTCTATCACATGTCTCGAGACACCTGTCTACTGCACGAGCGTTGTAAAAACTGAGTTGAATGCAATTAATTCATCAACGTCCATTTCGACTAAACTCGCAAAAACGATGGGCCGCATTTTTTCGAGTTTATTTCAAATTTTGGTGACACTCGCAGGTACTTATAGTGGGAAGGTGACCACCAGACGCCATTGTCGTATCTTTTGAAAAATAAACTACTGAATGACCGACACACCCACTGAAGGGTTAATATATGTTTAAATTTATGTCAAGATAAAACATTTTTAGACTAAATCATGCAAAAATATTTGCATGTTCGAAGATATAGAAAAAAATGCTGTTTTTCTTATGCATGGTCCTAGACTTATGGCCATTCATGGTGCTATCTCAAGACATAAATAATAAATACTTCTTAAAACAATAGTGTTCAAATTTCTTTAAATTGAATATATTTTTACTGTTATATGCATTCTTTGCGTCGTTATTCTTAACGTATTAGTATCCAAAACTAAAATGTAGGATAAAACTAATACTTCATTTTTTAAAATCCAATAATAAAAACAAATAATAGATTACTTAATTTAATTATTGCTTCATTATCCGAACGTGATGTGTTTTGAGACTTTTATGTAAGTTCAAAAGAAGAACATCATCAAAATGAGAAGTATTTACTACTCGTTACTACTTGTCATTCTGATGATGTCCTTATCAGAATGATAAACTTAGTAGTGATTTTATACTTTATATTATGTGTTTTTTGAGTCTGTTTTTTATGAAATATTTTCTTAACACCTATTACGTCATGGACGATGCAATAAATTTTTTTTTAATTCTTCAATTGTAACTAAATTGCAAATATTTTTTACGTGTTTTGTCAGTTCAATTAAATTTAAAGTTTAATATAAATTAAAAATTATATTTTTTTATTTATTGTTTTGGAATGCTGAATAAACGCGAACTGTTATAAGAAAACACATCCTATTGTTCAATACATGAAAGGCTTTAAAAATACGTTCAAAATTCAAATAAAAACAGAAGCACATTTTAAACATGTCTAAATCTCCAATTTAAGTATAACTTGCGGTTTATAAAAAAAATCACAATCATTTTTGTTATTTTCCGGACCAATGAATGCTAATTATTACATCGTTCAATTGTCATTTAATTCAAAACAAACGAAATTGAAATCACACAGGTTACAGTTTAAGCGACTTGATTATATTTTTAACAAGTTTGATGAAAATCAGCCTTGAGTTTTAATGGGTTAAAATAATTGCAATTGTGTTGTATTGTTCACGCGGATATATTTAGTCTCCGTTGGTTGGTTTTTTATTTTTTTGTAATTTATTTTTCTGACACGCAATAAACTTGTGTAATCAAGACTAAGCCATTCAATAGATCTATGAATGTATGATATAATATGATCAATGTCAACTGTCTTGTACCTGTCATGTCTGTAGATTTGCGCAAACTTATTTATAGTTAAAGTAAAGTCACGTCTTGCAAATTTACAAGTACATAATAAATTATATTTGTAATATTCGTAAATAAAATTTAGTTTCAAAAAACTCTAAAAAGCACGCTATTATCAACGCACTAAAATAATTGTCTTTCTCTTCTATAAAATTTAAAGGCTTGGAACACTCACTGTACCTATATTTCATTTAAATCGATTGCCCCACGCTTTTGAACGTTATAGAAGAGAAATAAATTTTTTTCTATTTTTAAGTGCGTTGATATAAGCGCGTTTTTTAGATTTTTTCGAAACTATAAATTTTATTTTTGAACTTTTTAGTCTACGATAAATTTCAACTCTTGCAGCACAGTACAGTCTAATTTATCTGATATAGAGGAAGTGGCTCTTTCTGAATACTTGTCCGCGTTTTCTCTCCATCTCTGCTAACGTGTCTTGCCGTTAGCTTTGAGCAGTCCAGCTCCTCGATCTGACGTCCATTTAATGACGACACGTTTTCCCACCATAAAAACCGTCACTTCCACCACACACTTCTCTATTTACAGTAGGCACGCGATACCATGAACAAACTAAAGCCAATTGTCTGTTCAAGATGCGATTTGTTTCGGCTCGCGATGCTCACTCGCCAAGGCTCGTAAGCGCTCGCCTACCTCGTACTGAAAACATCTCGCCTGACGCATAAATATGTATTTAGCACACTTGTTACACAATGTACTATTATTAATTGTACCTATATAATATTATTTAGTATGTATTACATAATATGTTTATAACATAAAAATAATAAATTATGATCTGGGGAAAAAATCAGATTTTTTGCTTTTTAGCTTTTGTAGTCTTTTGGATATCTGAGTTTTTTTTCCAGAAAGTACGAAAATCACATAGCCATTGTTCATGCACGCGTTCAGTGTTAAGTACATTTTCACTGCAGTTCACGTTATCAACATTTTTTTACAAGATTTTATATATATTTTTATAAAAATAATTTCATAGAATTTTTTTAATTTTAATTATTAATTTAATTTTAATTTTTTTAATATTATTTTAATATATATATATTTTCATTATTATAGTTTCTCAAGTGCTTAGTCTCGTGAGTAGGTATGTACTATAATAATGAAAAAATATATATTAAAATTAAAACTAAAAAAATTGCTATGAAATTATTTGGTTAAACCAGAATGGATAACAGAGAATTGGATAACTAGAATTCTACTATAAAACGATTTGTATTTTTCGAAAAATGGAAATTTATACAGAAAAATATAATTTTCTCTAACAAAATCTTTGCATTATGATGGAATTATAAGTAATAGTTATATGAGCTCTCAGAATACATTCTTAAACATAGGTACGTTCTTATTTTGATTTTTAAAAATATTTTAGCTATTTTTCTATTATTTCTAATACTTTTCTCATACTAGCTTCATTTTATGTCCAAATTTTGTCGATAACATAATATTATTGATTACACAATACACATTTAAACTCTATTATGAATCAGACTGTGGCGTTAAAATTATAACCATAAGATTAAACAAGTTTATTTTTCATTACCAAATTGTAATTTAATTTTGGGTTCAAGCAATTTGTGTACTGAACTGGAGAAGGATAATTTTATTTTCGGTAGGTAATTACATTATCCGTAAAAGCAAATATTACCACATTTTTTTTTCGACTCCCGGTATTATTTTGATTTGATTGATGATACCTATGCAGTATACCTACATATTGGTGATTGCGAGGTCAAATAATTCACTATATTGATGATTGTTCAATTGTATATTAACAAGAATAGCAATAAATAACTTGTAATAAATAATAATTGCGTTTATCAATATTATATTCCATTTGAAACTTCTCTGTTTATCTGAATTCTCAAGTGTTGCTTTGTAACATAAAACAGAGACATAAATATTGTTTATTGACGTGTATTTTTAGGCTGATTCGTTTCTGTTTTTTATTAATATCAAACACAAGAGTTTTGCTGTAATCTATATTTATAACAATAGTTCAAATGCGTCGGCGATACTTACAGTGCTTTTGCGAAACTGATTTTATGTTACACTTAAAATTACACAAAAAATTAATGTTGAACGTAAAAATAATTTTTGTCCTGTTGCTATTTCGAAGTTTAATTATGTTTCGCTATTTTACAATACAGAGAAATATAAACACAAATAGTTATTTTCGATACGTGTGCGTGAAGTGAGGTATTCGCTTAAATTGAGGCACGAGCTAAGGGACTGACGCATGCACAACGAGATCGAGTGCGCTGTATACCCCCACGAGCCGTTAGCGCACGAGATCTCGTTGCAGTGTATGCGTCAGTCCCTTTAACGAGTGCCTCAATTTAAGCCTACTAGATATCTTACTTTAAGCGAACGTATCGAACATAATTTTTTATAACGACTGCTTCTTAAGTTTAATAGACAGAAAAAAAATTATGAAAACGGAAAATTCGCTCTTCGAGTCCTTAAAACTTTACAATTACAGACTAAGTTACGATTTAGTTTATTCTTATTATTGTTATTAACTTCTGTATAAATCATTATAAACATGACTCTCTCATGATGTGGACTTTGTAGACGCGTTACTATATATAGGAACACATCGATCGTTAGCCAGTAAATACTGCTTGTATTGTACAAAGTGCGGAAATTTCGAATTTATAAGATGTAGAGATTGTACTTTTACGCACGCTTTGGACTTTTACGCACGCTTAGGACTTTGACGCACAGTGACTGTACTTTTACGTACGCTTACTAAAATACGCCTCTTCACGCCCGCCTCACAGTGCTCGAATATTGAACTTTAGAAGCAGGAGTTATAAAAAAAATCTTCACAAATCAGTTTTAAAAAAACAAAACATGACTGTATGTTATCCAAAAAACTAACACATTACATAAAATCAGGACGTGCGTTTCGCTAATAAAATCAGAATCTTTATGAAAACTATAAAAAAATTGATAAATTTCGTTTGATTTGAAATTATTTCTTTTCATGATAAACATCAATGAACATATTATAATAGCTTAAGAGCCCAGTGCGATAAACTCTTCGTCATTAAAAAGTAGAAATAGTCATGCCATAGATAAAGAGAGAGTCATGCTTTAAAAGAAAGGTTGTCTCGAGGTGAACACGAAAATTCAAGTACCTATGCCGTTTTTTGTTTTTTTTTTGAGCAATGGACAAAAAGCTTATTTCTGTGTTTTTTGACATTTTCAAATAATAAGGAAGACTTATTATCGCACAGGCGATCGTTGGATAGAAGACGATTGATATTAACGGAATGCATCATTATGCCGGCCGCCAACGGGCAAAGAATTGTGGCACATCAGAAATATTACAATCATATTATGTTCAATGAAAAGAAAAATTTATTATGAAACAAATTTTTCGTCGTGCTTCTCCTAAGATTTAGGTACTTCAAGAGTATTCGTTCCCCTCCGAAAATTCTCATAATTGGAACACACAACAACAAAAAATTTTCTCGTTGTCAGCAAAAATAAAATATTAAAAGGACAAAAATTCAAACAACAATTTAAAAAAATATAAATTAACGAAATATTATGTATTAAGACGTAATTTCAAAAGAAATAAAGCGATAATTAGTGAAATTTGAATAATTTTTAATGAGACGAATTTGCGTAGGTACGTTCACAATCAACCCGTTATGGTTAACAATAATAAATTACTGAGACTCGGAAGTTTTTGCTTAAGAAAAGTGAAAATGTTGTCGCAATGAAAAATGCGCGGCGTCTATAAAAAAACTAAGCTTTCGTATTTGCAACATGAGCTCATCTGTGTTAGATGTTGGTACCAGTAAACCTGATACTAAATGGGTTAAGAAACCAGAGAAATTGTCCACAAATGCACCATTTGATATATTATTACTTACTTACTTGCTTTAATCAAAACCTAATCTATGTGCCGTAGACCATGTTGCCTTATTACGTGTAATCACTTACATTTTCTACAAGCTGTTAAAATAAAAACTTTATTTCAATTTAAATTTTATCTATCGCATAAATTCATCAGTTTGCTATTGTAAAGAAGGTAAAAGAATACTTCTGTAATCATGCAATCCGATTTATCCAGACGCTATTTTTAATAATTATTAGTCTAAAACAATATGCATTTAGCGAAATAATTTATTTCATTATTAGTGTATTTGCCATATGGCACATACACTATTGGCGTCGGTCGGATGGCGGGACCTAGGGGTCGGACCAAAATTTCTCGACGTTTCATACCCCCCTGAACAGTTTGCCACCATTTTTGAAAATGTTTATGTATATATGTATGTATATATATATATATATATATTTATATATATATATGTGTGTACACGATAACTCTCGACAGACTTAATCGACTTAAACGAAATTTGGTACACACATTGGAACCCATCACCGCACGAAGCCTATTTAAAATGGGCCCGATCGGACCATTTTCAGGGTTGTATTTAAGGGTTCCAAAAAGTTTTTGGGCCCAAAAATACCGAAAAAATTGTCAGAATCGTTTCAAAATTGAAATTTAATTCTTTAGTAAAGATTAAAATGTGCTTTTAAAATTTTAATAAAATCGGCCCGACAGAACCGGACTTACAAATTTTATGAAAACACTGGTTTGCGGATAGTGATTTACTTACTGAAGGGTGTATTTAATTTCATACAGAGGTTGCATTGATAATAATATTCAAATTGAGAAAAAAATATTATTTTAAGGGACGTATTAAGGGGTTAATTTTTTTATTTTGACCAAAAACAAACCTAAGTTCACGTATTAAAGCCGCAAGGCCTGTATTAGCAAATACACTATATTGTCGGCAGGGTTTGGCACTGCGACCCGAGCTTTTTTCTGTCTTATATTTATTATCCCAGATCTAGTGAATGAAGTCAATAAATACTACAGGGCTGCAAAACGGTGAATTATTGTGCTATACACTGTAGAGTAACTGATAACTCAAGCCAACGTGATTCTGGAAGTTTCAGGGTTGAGTCTCGATAGTGACATTGTGTAAATAATTTTTTTGATATTGCATTGTAACGTTGTGATGGGTGATTTATGCCAATGATAGCAAACTATTTGTGGATATTTGAAACTACGAGTGCTTCTCGTACGCGATTTCCATATTATGATGTTTACACTAAGATGGATTGTTATTATGCTCTTCAAAATTCATTGACTATTTTTTTCTTAGCCAACACTACCCTATGCACATTATAATTTGCATTATCTGAGCATTATACATTATGCATATGAATATAGATCTGAGAGAGATGGAGGCGCTTAGCTTATTAATTACGCTGTCAGTTAATCAATACTTTGCTATATATTGAAATTACACACTCCACTGTCGCATTGCCCCAGTTGCGCGAGAACATACCTATTTGAATATAATAAAAGATTTTGTTATATGCCATCATACGATAAGAATAATGCTATAACAGTTATTAATGCTTATACAAGGACAACATGGTCTAAAATATGTTTTCGATCTTTTGATAATTGTTTGTTATTAATTATTAAAGATATAAACATGCATTATTCTAAGGCCGTTCTTCTACTGCACCAACCGAAACTGAAACTTTAGTCTCGCGAATCTAAAAGTTATTTCATATCACGTGTAACTTTTATTATATAGTTTTGTTGTAATACCGTCAACTAAAGTTAAATATTTCGACCATAGGGTCAGATGATCAGAGAATTTGGTGAGTTGTTGAAGGTTATCAAAAGCTCATAGGAATATTTGTTATAGGGAAAGTTGATCACCGTAAACCGCAAAGACGATCGCCAACTCTTTATACTATGATAGCTGTATAACAGATATTTGGATGATAATTTTGAAATGAGGATAGGCCACACTTTCCCATAATTGGAATTATTGAGAAAAACCATAAAAAAACCTCGGTGAAGATTGCCAGTACAAAAATATTTTTTCTTGATGACAACAATTCATGTACCTCCCAAATAAAAGTTCAGCATGCAGACCACCAGGCAACCTCTTTATTAATTAAACTAGCTTTTCGACCCAGATTCGCCCGGATAACTTTTAATTTGGCAGCGAAAAAATCAAGAGTTACAAATATTACTTTACCGTAGATACTTTATTATAGTTAAGCCACGTACACCAATTCTTGTGTTGGATCCTCTTTTAGAGTTTCGCTCACTGCTCATTCCCCTTTTGCCGTATAGCGTAATGATAGTCACATAGTTAATAGTTACATGTCACGGAGGAAGAAGTGGGCTTTTAAACAGTTTAAAAGTTCTTGAGGTTACCCACCGCAAATAAGAAAACATTAAAAAAATTATATTTATTAGTAGAGATAAAATAATAGTGAACTACCGTTAATACTCGGTTAACACTGAAACGTTAATCGACTTTTCATATCGTACAAAGGTACAGTATAGATTATAGTGCCACATTTTACAGTATCAATAAATCCATTTTTAGCATCACATATTAGAATCAACAGTACTACCTGATTAAATAATTATGTAACTGAAAATATTAAATACTTGCAAATTTAATTCACACCGTGATGTTGTTTAACTCGTTTGTTATAAATAACACAAGTTGCATTTTTTTGCATTAACACCACCTTTCATCATAATTACTGTAAACTACCAATCTTACTCTTGAATCAGAATAGGTAATTGAAATTTGAACTGAAAACAATGCAGAACACTAGCTCTTGTAAGTTTTATAAATAAGTCCATAGATTCCATACCTGTAAGCATAACATATTTAGAGAAAATCTAGTTTCAGATAGACGCACAACTATAAAAATCTAGCCGCAGTATTTTTCAAAGATACTGAAGAAAATGTGCCATAAAAATAGATTTTGATCCAAAATCTTTAGGTAATAAACTGTATAGTGGCCCATTCTGAATTATCAAGTTATTATGCAAATTGCAATTAATTAAAAAATGTGTGTATTGTTACTGCAAATATTTATAAAGTCGTAATGTCAGTTTTGAGCAGATTATATTTTATTTTATAGCAATAATATGTTAAACAACAGAATACATTTTATATGTACGTTATCTATGGTTGGGCGTCGACTCTCAAACAGCTGTCGCGTGCCACACGAAGCACCTCGGGGCTCCACTTCTTTCACACATACTCGAGATTATATCAATAACAGCCTCACCAACTATTCTTGAGTCAATATTAATTTATGACGTAAGTGATCGTGTACTTGAAAAAATATTGAAAAGCATCATATTGCACACATTTTGTTAATTAAATAATTCAAGTAATAAATCCAATGGGTTGCATTACTTTTCTAAGAACAAATAACATATTTGGTTATAATTTTTTTTTTGTATTCGAAAAGGACAGATGTTCCAAAAACACGTTCACGTGAATATGGCAAGAATAAATTAAAAAGATGCGAGAGAATTTTTTGCCCACATTATTCATGAAATTTGAACTGTGGTTAGAAAATAATTGTTGGAATTTTTGGGAAGTATATTTAATGCTATTTAAAAAAAGCGGTCAAGTGCATGTCAGATCACGCATAGTGAAGGGTTCCGTAGTCGGGAAGAACGTTCACGGTTAAAATTCAACATCTTTTTTTAATTGCTCTCCTCTGGGATCAAAATTCCTACCTAGATCGATTTCTCGTCCGAAAAATCCTTGTTCTGTAAATTTCATCAAAATCATTAGTCGTTTTTGAGAAAGGATTTGCATACCTCTACCGAAAATTGGAAAACTTTAAATAGTTTACAAGGTTTACCTACTGTTTAAATAATAATTTTTATTTTATTTTTATATTAAATTTAAAAAAATGGAAAAAAAATTAATACACAAATACTTGAAAATATTCTACACATATTTAATTATCTCAACGATCGTTTCGGGTTTCTAGCCCATCATCAGGAGTTTAAACTCCTGATGATGGGCTATAGGAACCCGAAACAATCGTTGAGATCATTAAATATGTGTAGAATATTTTCAAGTGTTTGTGTATTAATTTTTTAATCAATCATGTTCTACCAAGCGTCTAGCGAAAAATCTATAGAATTTATAAAAAAAATGGCTTGGAAGTTGAAAGGTTATACGCTTTGAAGGCTTAATGGTTTCAAAATATTATATAGTATAGGTAGGTACTCAAATATTTTGCATTTGGAAAATTTTGTGACTTAGATAATAATTATATATTGCTCATATTCATTGGATTAGAATAAAAATAGTTTTTTTTTCAATATTTCGAGTGTGACTATATAAATTACAATAGAAATGGTTATATGAAGTAATAATTTAGGTATCTAAATTATTACTTCATATAACCATTTATAGTACAGATGAGTCGTGTTATAGAGTTAAAAAAAAAATTATCCGCACAATAAAATCATTATACCTTGTTCAGGTAAAATAAATATACGCGTGCGAATTATCCTCAGCACAAAAACCGCTATTATATCGACCTGAAGTTACGGCACGTGTACTGGATAAATGCACTTATTTATATGTAACATTTGCAGCTGTTCTTCTTGTTTGGGTTAGCAAACTGAGCCCCCTTTTCCTGTCTGTTAGAAACTTGTGGTGGATATTCACTGCACGATACAGTAGAACTTCGTTTGAAATTTTGTTAATAAAAAGACAAAATTGTAGAATTACATTGAGTTTAATAATTGTTTTGCAACACTTGCATCAAAAGTACAATTTTAAATGACTGTAAGTGTATACCGTTTATTAAGTGATTCTTTATGGAAGCTTCCGATGTGTTCGAACGGTAGTGCGTGAAATAAATTTTAACGCACTCCGTGCTATAAAGTAATACTGTTTTGTTTTACTTAAAAACACGCGTGTGTTAAGTAGTACTTTATAGATTACTTTGCTATAATGTCACTAATAAAATATTTATCCAAATTGTGTTTTATTTGCTTAAAATTGAAGTTTTGAAGCAGTTGTTACAAAAATATTGTAAATAATAACGCGTGACTAAAGTGACGAGTTTGGCAGTCGCGATTTTACAATACTCTCCTAAAGTTATGTTGCATTTATACCAGAACACGTGTCATACCGCGCTCGTCTTCGGCTCGTGCGGTAAACTAACACTCGTTCTGGTATAAATGCAACAATATAACCTTAGACTCATATTGCAAAATCATATAATTCATATAATCATATAACTATAAGTCATATTATAATTCGTCACTTAAGCCACTTGTTGCATAAATATCTATTTTATCAGCGGTTTTAGTTGTGTTCTGCGGAAATACATAGGTATGTTTAATTAATACGTATACCTACCGGCTATCATTTATTTAATATTTTGAAAACGATATTTTATTCTTAAGAGTTCTGGATAAGATTATTTTATTTTGAAGGTTTCCAAAGCGTAATGAAAGCAGTATTATCAAACTTTGTTCTTTTACGTACCAATTTCGGGATTTACACCTGTCGGCGTACCGCCGAAGCAAAAAATTTCATGACAAAACTGAATATTAATTCAGATTTAATTACAAATAGGTAAATCTTCATGTAAATTTTGATGTTGACCTAAACGAAAAATTTGACAATAGTCTATGTTTACATTGACTCTGTTTTCATATATAACATAATTATAACGACCACATAATGAAGTACAATGACTTTTACTTTGAGAACATTTTTTATGCTATGTACTACCTAAAATCCTTCCCGCACCATTCATTAGTGGTACCCGTACACCGATTTGGAAAACACTACTTTATTATATAACATCTTTACCTACCATATTATTGAAAGAAATATGTGAGGTAATTAATCCCCGGAAAAATGTAATAATTCATGTAAAAAAATTCGACTGATGACCAGTCCTATACTTCCCACCTAGTAAATATTTTCAAAAAATAAACACTCTTTTTTTTATTCTTTGACTAGGCCCAAATAACCTTAGCTGTTGGTAGTCTTTAAAACACAATTTAATTTTTATTCTTTGAAAAAAGCATGGCCCTCTTTTTTGTTTGGTGATCTATACTGATGGCTAGCTTAATATAGCAAAAAACATGGTTATCTTGATTTACGTACAATTTTCTTTTTTTAGTAAAATATTTTTTTTCTCGAAAACTATACATTTTAGAGAAAAAAATATTTACATTTTTTTCATATTATAACATCTAGAATTCATTTATATTTTTTTTACCTATGTTAATACGTGACATTGAGAACGTTTTTTTGAATATCTCAGGATCCACTGAACCGATTTGACTCAAAATCTAATCAGATCTAAGTTAAAGGCTGATAAACACAATAGAACAATCGGCATGCCCGTATGTTGTTCCGTTCTTAAGATATCGAAGGCGAAAAATTGACCACATACACACACATACACACACACATACAGACATCAATCAGAAAATGATTTTAAACGTTTGCTAGGGTCTCAAAACGTGAAAATCTGTTAAAATCTCGAAATATTTTTTTCGGACTAAATCCATTACTTTCTTACCATAGTAGAGGTGGGAAGTAAAAAAACCTTTGTCGTCCAGTATATGTGCAAAGTTGCATTGAGTTGTTGTGTCACCGCTAGCGGAACAGGCAAACCATCCTATGCTTAATATATTTTCAAATAAATACCCATGTCTATACAGATGGCAATTGTTACCTCGGCTTACTGCGGAATTCCACAGC
The DNA here is from genome assembly GCA_039654895.1 of Mongoloraphidia duomilia. Lineage (NCBI taxonomy): Eukaryota > Metazoa > Arthropoda > Insecta > Raphidioptera > Raphidiidae > Mongoloraphidia > Mongoloraphidia duomilia. Next base: position 33,304,859 of record CM077518.1, on the reverse strand, counting down.
TGCACACGTAGTCAGCGCCTAGCTTAACGAAGTAAAAGAATCTAAATTTTGTTATTTATAGTAAAAAAATTACATTTATTGTTCTGCCATGATTCTATTTCGATGGCTTAAAATAATGTGCGCGAACATGAAAGAAATTATAAAATAATAATCCTACGAATCTCCACTGTAGTCTGTACTCATGTAATCGTGGTTTTTGTTCCCCAGGTAGAAACAGACGGCTGCACTAATTTTATGAAAAATAGTTGTGAAGGTCACCATATGTATTCGTAGTGCCTTTTCTCTTTTGTAGAACAGAGAGCATCTCAGCATATGGTGTGGTGAAGGACGTATGTACACGTTCCATGGAGTGTCTGGCGTGTATAATTCCATGGTGCTTGTGAAGGGATTACTTATATCCGGAGTGGCAAACAGATAAATAATTTTTTCAATATTTTATATTGGTAGTATTGGTACATTGAAAATCTAGATCTTAATTATAAATATTGACACCAAATTATTAAAAGTGGTTTAATAACATTATTTTTTCAATGTCTGTCACGTGCAGTTTTTTTCGTCAGCCCCTCAGATACACCCATTTTAATCTTCGACACTATAGTTACCATTACATTGAAGAAGAGCGGGTATTACAGGTATCGTCCATTACCATAATATGATTAAAATCACGTTCTTAGATCATAAAAATCATTGTCGCAGCTATCCTCTGTCTTTAATATCGTTTCGTTGCACTTTTCCGGAATTTTCAATATTTTGTATGATTTCTAAGCGGCGGAACACGTTTTCAGAATTTTTTTCTATTTATTGGTGCCGGCAGGACTCGAAAACTGTTGCACTAATTTAGATAAAAATTAATACACTATTAACTAGTACCAAAACTTAAAGTATAAGGTTCTTTTTAATAGGCTACAATCGGGTTATTAAATAGGGTTAAAATAATTTGTAATGTTTATTTCTGTAGGTCTAAAATGTTGGCCACTCCTAATTAATATCATTATAATGCATGATATACAAGAGACGTATTTCGTAACCAATTTAATTGTACCAGATAATCGAGATGTTTATAGATTATAATGGACCCGTGGATCTCTCATCACGATACCCAATTTGATACATTCGAATTGAATTTCACTTTATTATTAACTCCGCTGTTTGAATCTACAATACATTCGTTAATTTAACGCATGCGGTATTTCTTATCAGTCACGGATAATAATAATAATAGGCCTCGTCAAAAAATGACAATAGCTTTCAGAAGTTGGGACACGTGATATTTCATTCGATTAAATTCGATTTTTATATATCTATAGCGGTTAATTATGCGTTCCAATATAGTTTTCACCAAATCATTTTTTTATAAAAACGAAATATTTATTGAAGTTTCATAAATATTATATAAGATATATCTTATTCAATGCGCGCATAGTAATACATTTGTTTTTTTTATAATAATAGCACTTTAATTATTTAATGAAATCCACCTATTGAATTTTCAATTCAACCATTAAAAAAATCCAAACTACATACCTATTTGCAAAAAATGTATTTCTTGAGACGAGCATTTACGACATGTTACTGCTAAATTTACCCGAAACGTTCATGTAATGAATATAACTTATTTTGAGTTTCTATAAAAACACAATTATGGCTGCAGCTAATTTACCAGTAAAATGTTATATCCAGGTTTTTAGTGTCTATAAAACAAACATTACTCCATGATATGAGTATTTCTTTCTGCGTAATCTATTTTTAAATTTAACATTCGTTTAAGCGCGCATCTTGATTTATATATTCGAAGAATTTCACTTATGACAAAATAAACAAAATTAAGAATGTTATGAATAGTAGCTTTTATAATTATAAAAAAAAGAAATTGACAATATGGTCACATGAATTCTGTGAAATGTTAATGTCGCTAATTATTTGTGCTTGAAATCTACTAGTTCCTGCTTGTCATATATGTTTCATATTCATCAAACTGTCTCAATATTAAATAAAAAAATTAATAGCAATAGTCAATGAAGTACTATTATAGACGTCTATCACATTTAAATTAAGCTATTTGAATGTGTCGAAAAAAATCGATGTTATGAGTAGGAATAATATTAAAATTTATTAATGCAATTTTGGTGTCACTAAATGGAGACCCCGACAGAATCTTTGGCACTGATGTTTTAAAATTTAAACTGAATAAATTGATATTTTTTTAAGAGGACTCGAAACATTCAGAGGCTTAATTAGTTTATCAGAGGACTTCACAGTGAGAATAAAATGCCTCTTTCCGTTGTTCATTAATGAAAATAAGTGATAGTTTTGAGCAGAAAAATCCAGACAACCTGTATAAATTCCCATTAAAATATAAACTAAAAGACATTTGAAAACAATAGAGAAGAGAATTGTATACAGTTAAATTAAAAGCACGTTTCTCGAGCGCCGTTTAATTAATTGCAAGCAATAATAATTATCGCCGGGCCTGCTTCGATAATAATAGTGCGTTTGAAAATGACGGCGCCAATGTTTGTTAGAACGTTAATATACAGCTGACGCAAATGTGACAGACATACATATTTCATATTTAAATAATAATTTAATGCAGTAGATTCGACCTCGGAAAGTCATATGTTGATGTGTTCATTTTAGTGTACCGATTAATTGTGAGGAATCTTATAGACGTTCTCTAACATTTTTAAGCTTAGAAAATGAGCATTTCACATAATATTATGCCAAGTTATGAAAAAACACTGGTCGCTGTGCAAAATCAATAAAGTCATGACAACATAACTAAAATTTAAATATCCTGAAACTCCTTTATAATAATCACGGTTACTGCAAATTTGACTCCTACTACCCCAGCCGTACTAGCGCTGCGGCCCCGCGTCCAAGCTTTATCTTCAATTTGCAAATTATATCCTTTAAGAATAAAATAAGCACACTGATAAAAGAAACGTATTTATTTCATAAATTATAACGATAAATAGTCAATATAAAGATAAATCAACATAAAGATAAATCGACATAAATCAACATCATGGTTTGCAGAAACGGTATACTACCGTGTGTCACTTTTTCTACCTCTACAGGTGATAAAAAATGTCAAGCCCCTTAATTCATCTCTTTCTTTAAGAAAGGTTCACGAAATGATCCTAATAATTACAGACCTATCGCAATTTCACCCACATTTTCTAAAGTTATTGAAATATAATAGTTAAAGAAAAACTTGAAAAATTCTTTAATGACCTAAATCTTCTTTATGAACGACAATAAGGGTTTCGTAAACTTCATTCCACCAATAAAGCATTGTTAAAGAATTTTTCAAACCGCTTTCAAAAAGTAACTATACATAATGATGAATCACAGTACCGGAAAATACACTGTGGTGTCCTACAGGGATCTATACTTGGCCCACTTAATTTTATCAATATCATGATCTATCCAACCAAATTACAAATTCGCGCCTGTATCTATATGCAGATGACACATCCATTCTTATAGTTCATAATGATATAAATAAATTACAAGAAATGACTGCAAAAACTCTTGAAAATGCATCGGATTGGTTTTCTTGCAATAAATTGCTTCTTAACAAAGAAAAAACTCAACAATGTATCATCCGCTATTGTATTTTATCAAATACAAATCATGTTAAATTTCTGGGTTTGATTATTAATAACGATATGAAGTGCATGGAAGGCACGTATTGATTATATTTGTAACAGGCTTGCAACAGTAATCTTTCTACTAAGAAAAATGTCTCAGAGTGTTTCAGAATCTGTTATAATATCTATTATGGCCTGTTTCATTCGTTCCTATCTTACGGTATATTGCTATGGGAATCAGCGTCTGATGCTGTGAGAATTTTTAAATTACAGAAAAGAGCTATCCGCATTATTGCCAAAAAGAAATCAAGTGAACATTGCGTGCTCCTTTGTTTAAAAAACTTAACATGCCTACTAACATAACATTCGTTATATATGTATTTGAAAACTTAATATGTGTTAAACAAAATTTAAATATCTATGAATCGGCACCTGAGGCTGTTCTATAGGACCAACAAATTAATCAATGGTCCCAATTACTGGACCCCCAAACTATATAATAATCTTCCGAACGGCGAACAGCATAAAGGCCCTTCCGTTGAATGCCTTTAAAATTAATATTAAAAACTTATTACTAAATATGTGTCTTTACAACTTCATGGATTTTTTAACTGTAAAATGATTTTCGTTGCAATATGATTTTTGTTAATCTGTAAACTTCATGCGTAAGTTGTAAACTTTTTGTAACAGTGAACTTTGTAAATCTGTAATTTTGACGTTTTTAAACCAATATGGTCACTAAAATATACATATTATTCTATTTTATTCTATTCTGTTCTATAAAGATTTTAATCTATTGAAGTTCACTTATTACTAATTAAGATCGGCTCCTAATTATATTTATAGAAAAATGTGTTTTCACACAATCTGACCCTAAATACAAAATGTCTCTGAAATCTAACCTATAGATTAGAAATTCTAGCTGCAAAAATAACTATTAAAATTATTATTATTGTTTGCAGAATCAAATGTCACTTCAAAACGCTATATTATACCTATAATTAAGGAAAAAACTTAGAGAAAAATGTGTTTACATAATATGAAATCGAACACGCTATACATTTTAGTATAGATAGGTATTTAATACTTTTTGATTTGGTAATTTTTGTACCGTAAAGCCATTCACATATTTTCAAAAGCAATTTAATGTAAAGCTGGCATATTATGTTATGTATCAGTTCATTAATCATTAATTGATCTTTATAAAAATATTTATTGCATAATAAATATATCTGCAATATTTCACACCAACTTTGTTCTAGTATCATTTTTAATTCGTCTGTATTTCACATAATACACTTGTTTATATGATATTTAAATTCTTTCATTAATGCATATAATAATATTGTATTATATAGGTACAGCATGACGTCAAAAATGTATAACATATTATGTAAATTATTTTCTATTTGTACAATTTGTTATTATTATACATACTGAAAGAGGTTGATTAAAACGTGGCGTGGCCGCGTAAAGCCTCTTAAATACTATTTTATAACAACATTTTGCAAAAAAAGTTTGGAGAGATATTGATTATTTTTAATTAGTGTTTATGATTTTTAACTAACTTTTTTCATACAGTCAAATGTTTTCTTTACAATTAAGTTTTCTTCATCTTAGTGAATTTTTCATAAACAAAGGTTTATTTTTCAATGAACATTCATTGGCAAATTTTTTTTGTAACGGGAACATTTAATTTTCAATACTTATTAATTTTTTGAATTTCCTCCTAACGTAAAGCATGAAAAACAACTTGCATAACTGCTATATTTTCGCGAATATCGAGGCTCTTGTGAATTCCAATTCAATTTAGGTACAATTTCTTGAAGGCTCAAACCGCTGTACTGCAGTGTACATGACTTATAGATTTTACGCCACGTTTTAGTTAAAAACAATATTTATTCTACATAATATTATCATTAGAAAAAAGAGATCACATATGCATGTTTTCAAAAATGAATTCGCACGCTCTAAATGCCAATTAAACGAGGTACAAAAATAAATGCGTAACATTACACAACGTGCGTCAATCGATCGATCAAAAACATTAGTAATTTATTATATTTTATATCATAACGAAATATAACCGTTATAAAGCATCGATGTCGATTTAAATTTTAAAATCCCACAATTTAAGTGATTCAATTTATCGGTACTGTATTGCTTTGAAGATTAATTTTACAATGATTATTATTTATTATCAAATAGTTATAGAAACTGCATTTTCGTTTGGACTTAATACAGTTTTATAATTATTACACACGCTACGTCATTATCTATATATATTAATTACGTCGTACACATACGACGCAGGCGTAAAAAAATATAAAATATACAGATATACTTCGACTTACGCGAACTCGGCGTTACACGATTGCTATTTTTCTCTGTACGGATTCAACACTATTATAGGGCTTCCATACCGGAATTCCAAAGTTTCGCATTTCTGGAATTTCGACCAAAATTTTTAAATATATCCGAGGGGTAAATATCTGCCCAAAATTGTGTACACCATAAATCCTTTTCGGCAAATAAATCCTTATAAATCCACATAAATCACCAATAAATCCTCATAAATCCTTATAAATCCTCATAAATCCTCGTAAATCCTCATAAATCCTCATAAATCCTCGTAAATCCTCATAAATCCTCGTAAATCCTCATAAATCCTCGTAAATCCTCATAAATCCTCGTAAATCCTCATAAATCCCCATAACTCATCGAATGTATAAACAATAACAAACCTGTGTTTACCTTTAATCCAGTCAAATGGTACTTTTAAATTGCGTTAATAAGAAGTTTGATGAAATTTTCCGCAAGGGGTGGCCGCCATCTTGAATTTAAGGGATGAAATCATGTATCTTGGTAAATACTGCTTGTACGTTAAAAATTACTATTACAAAAATTGTTAAGGAGGATCTATCCAACAACTTTTGTTTAATTTTTTTTTGAAATTTCTTATTATTCAAAAGTTATAAATTCTCAAAAATGACACTGTTGGGGGTGGAAACGGTTTTTTCGATTTTACAACAAAACGGTCAATTGGGGCGAAAAATGGTTATAACAAAAGTTGTAGCTTTTGAGTTTCTCTACAATATACATGTGTTCAACATTTTTTTTGCTTGCTTGGTGCGAATATAGAGGGCGCCAAAAGTCGACCGGCGCCAATATTTTTGAAAGTTTTTGAATTTTGCACATAAAAAATTAGTTCAAGTCATCGCATTTTCACCAAATACACGATTAGGGGGTTTTAGGGGTCGCTGATTAAGAATCCGTTATCAAATTTTCAAAAAACAAAATGGCGGATGATGAATTTGGTGAAAATGCGATGAATTTAAATGGGAGACGTCCGCCATATTGGATTCGCCATTTTGTTTTTGGAAAATTTGGTTGGTGCAAAATTAAAAAATTTTCAAAAATATTGGCGCCGGTCGACTTTTGGCGTCCTCTATATTCGCACCAAGCAAGCAAAAAAAATGTTGAACACATGTATATTGTAGAAACACTTAAAAGCTACAACTTTTGTCATAACCATTTTTCGCCACGATTGGCCGTTTTGTTGTAAAATCGAAAAAACCGTTTCCACCCCCAACAGTGTCATTTTTGAGAAATTATAGCTTTTGAATAAGAAATTTCAAAAAATTTTCCAAACAGGAGTTGTTGGATACATCCTCCTTAATAATTTTTGTAATAGTAATTTTTCACGTACAAGCAATATTTACCAAGATAAATGATTTCATCCCTATATATCAAGATGGCGGTCACCCCTTGCGGAATTCGAGGGGGGCAACTTGGCTGGAGTGTTCTAGTGGCACCCCCTATCTATAATTAAAATTTCATCAAACTTGCATGACACCACCAAAAACAAATTTTATTCACAATGCCGCCGGTTTATGCGGTCGGGCAAATTAAAAAATGTTACGCGCACGCGCATAACATAAGCAGCTGAGGTAACTCTTCTGTAAATATTCGATAAATCCTCAATAAATCCCCATAAATCCCCATAAATCCTCATAAATCCTCATAAATCCTCATAAATCCTTATAAATCCTCATAATTCCTTCACGCTGTACACCATAAATCCTCAGATATTTACCCCTCGAATATATCAATACCTGAACTGATAAAATTAATATCGGAATTCCGGAGTTAAAGAATTGATTAAAAAAACTAACATTTCAGCTTAATTTGCCGACCAGAGTGGGCCTTAATTTAGATTTTTTACCAAAGATTTCTAATCTTTGTAGAGTCAAAACTCGCTATCGCTCGTTTTAACATACTATCACTACTCGTGCGTAATATACTTCATTACGCAACTGGATATACAATCTAATATTCCGTTCTCTTAACTAATGCACGAGTAGCTATATCTGTCAAATAGTTCCAATGTTTGTAGTTTGGTATGAAGCTGCAGTGAAGGAATGCAACAGTAGAACATATTTTTAATATCGACGACACATGTGTTGTCAAAATGATTTCCGGCTAACAAACCGACAAGGAAGTCGTCTTAATAAAAATACACGAATTTCTGTAAACTTTAATCTACATAAATAAAAAATAAAGTATCCCGTGAACAAGACGTCTGTGTTGACTGATGATTCTATTTATATATAATGTGGAACTATAAATGTCATTTCCAATTCTTAGAGATATTTAAACGAATGAAATGCCAAACATCCGACTAATTTAACACGTTAGAGAAAACTAAGTAAAAAAACTTTAAACTTTAATTCTGTTATTTAATTGTACTTTTCACGTACAATTAATAATTTGGATTTGGCTCTATTAGATCTCATAACGCTTTACTGGTACGCGATCACAAGACGTGGCCTTATTTTTACAAGAATTGTTCTTTAAGAAAATTTGATGCAGGTAGGTAAAAGTGAATGCTGACTTGTGAGAATGTTAATGAATAACGTATAGGTTAAATTTTAAAAACTAACACGTATCAGGTTATTCATTAAAATTTAAACGCCAGAAAATATTTTCCACTTTAAGATTGGTATCGAATTGTTTTTTAGTTAAATCAACTTTGAAGGTATTCACAGTCAGTGGTGAACTAGGGGGGGCGGAGGGGTCGGCTCGTCCCGGGTCTCTGATCCTGGGGGGGGCTCCAAATCTCGAGAAGTCCTTCTTAATCAAATCCCAAACAAGGCCAAAATATGTTTAGACAGTAAGAGACAGTTTGGAGTTGAAGGCCCCGTACGCATCTATATACAAAATATAAACGTATAGGTAGGTCGTTTATTATAAATATTTGATTTTTTTTGTCAGCCACAACCATCTATATTATTCATTTTTTTCGAAATTTACACTACAAATACATCAATTTCTAAGCAGACCGGGGGCCTCATTTAGTTCTGCCGCCCCGGGCCTCCGACGGGCTTAATCCGCCACTGTTATAATGATTAAACTGTGAACACTTACAACATTTCTGATCAGTTTAGTGATAAATAGACCTATAATTTATTTTTACTCATTATTCATCTAGTTTGGCATCGTTTTAGGTTAATTTAAACTTATAATTAGTGTTGGGAAAGAAACAATCACTAGGTGTAATAATTATAATTTTTAGAGTTAAGTTTTAAAACAAGTTCCATTTCAAGTTCGTTACAGGTGTTTAGAGAGAGAAAACTTTGTCGTAAACGACGATCTTGAAAATAATGACCACTTACAGTAAATGCATGTTCTCGCTTTCAAAATAATTTCAGAGCGAGATAACAATCGAAAGTATCTATTGAGATCAGTAATGGCCTTGGGTATACATTCCCGAGGCAATTGACAGCCAATTCAATGACCAGGAAATTATACATTTTAAAAAGAATACCTTGCAGAAACGAATTTTAATCTACATATCATTTTGTTGTTTTTATGTACAATATTATTCCAATTTAAATACAGCAAATAGAAAAATATAATTATGTAATAATACCGAAACGTGAATTGTTTTAGACAAATAAAAAAATCGTGATGGCAAAAAATTGATATTTTTGACCCTTTCGAAATAACGAGAAGGTTATTTTTTATTGTAAGTTTTGTTTTCAAGACAAATAGAGACCAAATTAAAGTGTTGAGCTTTTTGGATAGACGTGGAAAAAGAAAAAATTAAGTATATCCTTTCATAATCGAAGTCGACACTTCTAAACAATAGTCGACATTTACATAATACTTGGCTCGATATGAAATTATGATTTAATAGCAGTCACCTATTACTCCGCTCACGTATATTTAGTATATTGTTAATTTGTTACATCCCTGCGAGAATCTTTCCCCCTGCGTAGCTTTCTATTAGTGAAAGAATTTTTAGAATCGGTTTAGTAGTTCCAGAAATAAGAATTTATGATTTATTAGCCCCGCGCAAAAATTTATCCCCCTGCCCCCCCCCCCCCCCGCGAGAATCTCTCCCTCTGCGTAGCTTTCTATTAGTGAAAGAATTTTTAAAATAGGTTCAGTATAGTTCCGGAGATAATAATTTATGATTATTACCCTCCCCGCGCGAGAATCAAGATAAAATATTGCCCGTATCACTCAGGGATAGTGTAGCTTTCTATTAATGAAAGAATTTTTAGAATCGGAGAATTAGTTCAGTATAGTTCCAGAGATTACTTTTTCACTCGGGCGAAGCCGGTTTTTTAAGACAAAAAAATAGCCTATGTCCTTCCTCAGGATGCAATCTATCTCCTTGCCAAATTTTACCGAAATCTGTTCAGCGGTTTAGGCGTGAAAAGGTAACAGACAGACAGAGTTATTTCCCCATTTATAATATTAGTAAGGATTATGCCGTCTGCCGATATATTATAAAGAAATAGTTTCTTTTTAACACGCTTATAATATAATTAGCTTCTTCACTTGTATATATCTAGATTCTAGGTATGTAAAAAATCTTGCAACTCGATTTCCATCAGCTCTCCTAAATGTCCAATTGACGTGAAACTTTGAGGGCGTATACAGGGTGTCCAAGACTTGCGTTGTCGGCGATATATTGATTTTGGGTGAAGATAGAAAAAAAGTTTAAATACAAAAGTTGTATAAATTTTAATGGTGTTATAAAGATCTTTTTGATCTAATTTATTATAATATCGTAGATCTTCATATAAAATTAATAATAAATAAATAAAACACAATAAAATTTGATTTAATCAAGACGAGTCTAAAATATGTCTGATCACAACGAAATTATAATTTTGAATTACTTGTTTGTTTCAAAAGCGTAGCTAATAGAAACTGCCAAAACAAAACAATGTTGTGTCGACAATGTAGAGTATTATGTTGACTCAAAATGACACAACATAACACCCCCCTTCGCATGGGAAAATTACAAATGAAAGTGGCCAGTTTTCAAAACTAACTGCAAAACCCACAGGAAGGAACCAAAGAGTAGATGTATAGTTTATTACGCATTAGTAAATACATACTAGTGTTTGTTATGATAAAAAAAATTAATATATCATGGTGATCTTTGTCTGAGAACCATAGATGGACAGCTAGGCACGTTGTAGAAGGCGTGACAAAAGCAGGAGTCCACTAATGAAGTTCGTGAAGACGTAATATCAATGAAGTAAAATAAGTCTACGAATTGATGAAAAATAATGGTAAATAATAATTAAATCAGCTGAACATCATTCTGCTTTGAGCTTGCGTAAAAAAAAAATTGTTGAACATAATTCTGCTGAAAAGACAAAAAGTATCAATTCGATGCAGATGATCAAACACAGGGAGAACAGGTAATATCCTGGAAGTGTACAAACATGTATAGGAGTGTATCGACCTCAGCAGGAGTAACCTGAAAGAATATAACGAATAAGAACTAGTTGTTCGCTTCGTAAAAATGACGGTAGCATGTCGCTAATCCGTTGCACGGAGGAAAATAAGGCAGCAAACTCATGTCTAAATCAAAAAAGTAAATATTTGATAGACGAAATAAAAAATGTTAAATACTGAATAATTATAAATACCAAATATCAAAATTCGTAGTGTTAGTGCAATTAGTGCAAATATAGATATGAATTGTTTGATATAATGTTGTGAAATGTAATGTGAATAATTATAAATAGATATATGTTAAAAGAGCATAAAAAGCATAAAATTATTAAAAAATATAAATGTCAAAATGAAAAAATTATCAATAAAGAGTTACCATGGATGATAATCTGAAAAAGTAATTTAGGAAAATAAGTAAATAAATTTATTGTACTTAAAAATAAATGAAGCGTTTGCGAAAAAATAATTAAAAAATGTCACTTTTTATCCGTTTTTCCAATACATTTCTCCATTTTAATATATTATTTATGTTTCTTCTAAAGCTTCTGTCCATGATATAATATTATCTTGAAAAAAATATAAGTAATGCTCACTTGTCAGGGGTCACCAATTATAAAGATCTTTTTGATCTAATTTATTATAATATCGTAGATCTTCATATAAAATTAATAATAAATAAATAAAACACAATAAAATTTGATTTAATCAAGACGAGTCTAAAATATGTCTGATCACAACGAAATTATAATTTTGAATTACTTGTTTGTTTCAAAAGCGTAGCTAATAGAAACTGCCAAAACAAAACAATGTTGTGTCGACAATGTAGAGTATTATGTTGACTCAAAATGTCACAACAGTGTATAACCTAAAAATATTTTCAGTTATACAGCCTGTCCCATTTAAGCGTGGCAGATCAAAGTTATCTTTTTTTTAACCTAGCACCCTGTTTTCATTTGTTGTTTCTATTCTGCACCTAAATGTGAATAGAAATTGTAAGGGAAGCTATGCTCGAAAATTCAGTAATTTTTGAGTTATTCAAGTTTTTTCGAAATTTTTGACATGTGTAGACCTTTACCTAAAATTCGACATAGCCAAAACAGAATCCTTTATCAAACTGAAATTTTGGGGATCACTAGATAATAGACGGATAAATCAATGTCTGTCCTAAAAAATGATTTTTTATACAGGGTGTTCAAAATAATGTACTTCTTTTACCTAACTTCAATCACGTGTAACTTTTGATTGTTAAATACAACGAGGTTATTTTTTTGCTGGAATTGTATTCTTTAGGATATTTACTAACACTTTTATTAAGGGTTGTCCAAACCTAATAAAACCTTAATAAAAGTGTTAGTAAATATCCTAAAGAATACAATTCCAGCAAAAAAATAACCTTGTTGTATTTAACAATCAAAAGTTACACGTGAATGAAGTTAGGTAAAAAAATTACATTATTTTGAACACCCTGTATAATAAATTCATTTTTTTAGGATAGACATTGATTTGTTCGTCTATTATCTAGTGATCCTCAAAATTTCAGTTTGATAAATATTTCTATTTTGGCTATGTCGAATTTTAGGTAAAAATTTCTAAAAAACTTGAATAACTCAAAAATTACTGAATTTTCGAGCATAGTTTTCCTTACAATTTCTATTCATATTTAGGTGCAGAATTGAAACAATGAATAAAAACAGGGTGCTAGGTTAAAAAAAATATAACTTTGATCTGCCACGGTTAAATGGGACAGACTGTATAACTGAAAATATTTTTAGGTTATACACCATTAAAATTTATACAACTTTTGTATTTAAACTTTTTTCCTATCTTCACCCAAAATCAATATATCGGCCGACAACGCAAGTCTTGGACACCCTGTATAGTTTTGATGACAATATTCTGATATTTTAGCTATAATATTATTTATATCACAAATTAAAAAAAAATGGAAATGAAAACATATGGTGGAAGTAACGGTGCTGATGGTGGAAAAACGTGTCTACAGCCGTTTGAAATTTAAGATAAAATAATGATATAATGACTACATTTTTTGTACAGTAATAAAATTTATAATTTCAAAAAAATCTAAAAAAATTCACTTATATTAACCCAGTAAAAAGTAGAAAACAATTTTTTTCTCGTCTATAACGTTTTGAAGTTTGGGCACTCGATGAATGAAATGAAATATACCTAGGTATAGTGAATGTTCCACACTTCTAAATTTTTTTGAAGAAAAAGTCATTTTTTTCTACTATTTTGTGCGTTGATATAAGCGTGTTTTTTAGATTTTTTTGAAACTGTAAATTTTATTAGTACCACTCTATAAAAAATAAAACTTGTCATTAAATTAAAAACAGAAATTGCAAATTGTAGGATTTTAGAAGACAATTGATTTCTTATGTTCACATTGTTTATAAAGATAACAGTGTGCTTCGTTTTGTCAGCACCCCCTAGTTTAAAAAAAATAAGTCCAACTAAGAAAGAGCGCCATAAAAAACAATTGTTTTTTAAATATAGAGTCGAAAAAGGATTCAAATTAGAATTTTATAATAACCTGGGTTATATTTAACCGATACATTACAATAGTTTCAGTTCCCGACTACTCTCAAGTCACGAAATATTTCTAAATGCCCTTGAACTTGTGAGGTTAGATTTATTACATCTCATAAATTTCCATTTTCTAATCAAATTAATCAATATAAACTTTCCAATAAATTTTCTCTGCATCTTTTATAACAATATTAGTATCTTATAATCTTATACGTTCTTATTGTGTCCAATTATATTAATATTGATATAAATGAATGCACAGCTTTCAACGCAGTCGTATCAATTGACATCTATAATCAGTTATAGATATCTATCTCTATTGACGTATTATTGACAATAGGCCGCATATTCCATTCCATATTTTCATCTTGGTTTGTTTCATCGTACAAATTTTTCTCATGATCTTGTCGCCAATAGTTAAAGATTTAATTATTTTAACTTGGACATAAATGATTGATGGAATTTTCAGAATGTTTCTTCGTTGATTCTTTCCGTATTTTACTCATAATCTATGTGAAATAACATAGAATTACGATGCTTCTACACCCTGGGGTTTGCTGAGGAAAAAAAATGTTTTTTACTAACGCTTCACAATTTTACAATATTTTTCCTACTTGAGGTCCACGGAGTGCAAAAAATGTGTTTTTGTAAAAAGTTTGTTCTTTTTTTTATTTATTAGGCGTAATTTAAAGGCAAAACCCTACTTTTTATACTTCGTTGTAAAGAGAAATTTATTTAGAATCTTATTCCGGAAAAATATACAGAGCGTTCTACTTAAAAAAACTAGTTAGATATTTTTCCGGAAAAATTGTTTGCGCCATTTTATAAATTAGATTCAGTTACACAAGTCTCTTATCTAACTTTTTCTTGTATCTTTAATATTTCAGCAGATATAAGCTGGACAATGAAAAATCAGCCATCCTGTATATATAGTGTGTAAAATTAGTCTGAAACAATCCATATTATAAAGCAATCCCAGATCATCTGCGGTCAAAATCCTCGGACACGTCAATTTTATTTTTTAACGCGCATCTTTTTTGATAGTCTTCTTTTTTTAGCCCAACCCCTTTCCGCAATGACGTCATCGCCTTTTAATTTTTGTATTCACATTTAACAATTAATATCTCGGAAACTGTCAGTGCAATCAATTGTCAAATGATGGCATATTGCTGAAATCAAAATTTGATAATTTGATCACGTTATTGCGGAAAGGGCTGAGGCTAAAAAGACGACAATCAAAGAAGATGCGTGTATATAAAAATAAAAGGAACATTTCTTGAGTCTTGTATTGTATGTGTTATTTTAAAAAAGTGCACAATTTTAGAATTGGAATGCAAAATTGAAGATTTACATTTAAAAATATAAACATTCTAAAACGGCCGTCTCCCACTACTCGATGTCGGTGCAAAAGTTCGCGTTGTCTTCTCTCATTTTCTTTCACCGTATCTTCTGTTCTCCTCTTACCAAACTAACGGACGTTTGTTCTCCTTCTATCTGTAAACGTTTTATCTCTCTCGGACATACATAACGGTCATCAGCCGTGTCTCTTTCTAGCCAGACGCCAGATCTAACGAACAGGTAAGGTAAGCACAGTCGGTACCACTACCACCAAAACCAATATGCTTTAGTCAGTTGTCAGTTGGCTTTTGTGTGGAAATGTGCGCCGCGGCTGTTTGTAATTTTTGTTGTTCTATCGCAATGTTACCGGTTTTTGTGTTTTTGTTTAGTGATTTCCCGATTTTTGATATTCCGACGTGAATATTAATAATAATAATTATTGTTCCATTAACTTTTGAAAGGATTACTATATTATTTGTGTCGTGTATATGGTTTTTAATTTTTTTCTGTTTGAAATAACTGTTGACAAAATGGTTTTTGGGAGTGGCAGTAAATTTCGAATTCGAAGGTAAAGCTCAGTTTAAATATAATATATAAAAATAGTTATATTGGTAACTGATATTTTCCCATTTAAAAAATATTTCATTTTCGGAAACATAGTTACTAAAAGTGTAGCATATTGAGTTTTAGCCAAACCTAGGTTTGTACTGTAGGTTCTTTTTTTTTTTTTGTAAAAACTGAGATGAAGGATCTCGGCTCTGAACAATAACTGTTTTTAGTGTATTTGCGTATGATTTACCTACATAGTACATAGTGTGTAATTATGTATGGCACGACATACACTATCATGACTTCGGTCGGATAGTGGGATCTAGTGGTCGGGAGGGTTTTGCACTGCGAACAGTGTTTTTTTTAATATAATTAAAGGATTTACCTTGTAAATCAATATTATTCTTCTTATTCTCTAGATTTATACTTTAACACTAATTGAATCTGATAATAGGCTTTAGACTTTGAAATATTGGCAAAAATGGCAAAAATAGTGGGTGCTATTATACTTAATATTATATTGGAGACAATTTTATTTTTTCGTACTCACAAAATTTTTATTTTTTAATTATATTTACTAATATTAGATTATTTTAAACTAACTAAATCCATTCCTATTTATGAATCAAAGTAATCTGCAGAACTGAAAATACTTGAGAGTAGGTATACCTACGTATTTTGAAATGCTAATTTAAATTTAAACATGATTTTCCAATAAATTTAAATACATGCACGTTAATCTATAATTAATATTAAATATAATTTACAAAAAAAATATTTTTTCGAAATGAGTTTCAAAGTTTTACACTATAAAGCATTATATTTTTTTAACACTGCCGTTTTTTTCTCTAATAAAAAATCACTTAAAATCCCCAAAATTCTATTTGACAATGACTTCACATCAGGTAAAAATTACCTTTGGACACATGCTGATATTACCTATATAATAATCTATACCTATTTAGTTTTGTTACGACGCTTTTGTATGTATGTAAATCATAGTCAGGGCCGTGCGAAAGGAGGTAGAGAAAGGGGCCTAGGCTCTGGGCTTAATTTTTCCTTCGCACGTCCCTGTAACATAATATAACATTAACATAAATTTTAGTATATTTTCCTATACATGGTAGCACATACACTATTGGCGTTATTTTATGAATAAGCTTTACTTCGGTAATCTTATTAATGTCCTAGGAGTACTAATTTAAAAAAATAATTTTATTGATATTTTTCGACACTATCAATTTATTTAAATAGGTACAGTGTCTTTGTTTTTTTGATATACATATTCATAAAATTCAGAACAAGTAACATTTTTAACATTATTTGTCATGATTAAAACTGTTTAGTGATGGGCGAATACAATCGAAACAATTGTAATCGTTCATAATAACAATCCAGTTCACAATCGACTCGGAGTTTGATTTTACAATCGAAATATTCGATTGTTCAAGTCGATTATTTGCCACATAGATTAGCAATAGCAGCAAATGAGAATACATATAATCGCTATTCAAGGTTATATGCTAGTCGACTGACGTTCACGCGACTCGTTAATTGTTCACTGTTAACACTGTTCAGTCGGTACTCACTACTCTGTGATCTCTTCACTATTGAATTCGTATTACGCGATTACTGCACAATCGACCATCGACTCGACCACAGTTGTTAAGTGATGAACGATTGTATATTATGTGGCTCTCGACAGTGTACGATTCAGTACTATGCGACTCGGTCTCGGTGAAGTATGAAACAACAACAGTAGAGTCCAAGTGAAAACCATCAATAGTTATCGAGATGTTTGAACAATCGAGACAATCGACTAAAACATCTCGTATCGCGCATCACTAAAGCTGTTACAGTTCCCGAATTTTTAAATCAGGACGCATCTAAAAAAGCCGTCTGATGGACACCATACCTATGAACGAATTTTACTAAAAACTATGTTATATTTCTTGAATAAAAATTTAGGAGGTTTTAGAATCTACAAATGAATGTAACACGCTATTTTTGTTCGCGACGTTTCGTCAATTCCCGACTTCCTCAGGCTCTCAAAATTGTGTGTAAGTTCTTGAATTCAAGAACTTACACACGGACATTTTGGAAATAATGACTGAAATTGATTATTTCAACGACCAAATCTTTTAATATTAAACCTAACTTGATGTTCATAGAATACTGTATTATAAAACAAGGCTTAACGATTGGGACAAATGTAAAGCTGAATTTTGAAAGCCCGAGGAAGTTGGAAATTCCAACGAAACGTCGCGAACAAAAATAGAATAGCGTGTTACATTCATTTGTAGATCCTCAATCCTCCTAAATTTTTATTCAATTATCACTTTGAAGGATCTTAACTATTATGATATATATTTCTTAATTAAAAATAGTATTAACGTATCTATTTATCAACAACACCTAAACATTTTCAGCGTTGATGAACTATTGAAAACAATGCGTTTTGTTACTATTATATTATTGTTTAGTTGACATGTCCTATTATTATTAAATTGATGATACGTACGGTGAAGTTACAAGTAGGTACAGAGATATTCAGCTAGCGATGTTTGGTTTGAATGCCCACACATAAACTCTTTGATTTTACCGACTCCAAATGAGAAATACAATATTATTGTTATTTGAAAACAATCGCTATAAACTCGTGGTCTTCAAATTTGTTTTTGAATTGTTGCGGTTTTATCAAATGTGGCGCGGGATATTAATACCGACTTTAGAAATAGCACCCGCGTTTAATTAACAAAATGTTAGCGACATTTTATAAATTGTACGTGCTCCAATGACCAATGTGAGTTAACAGGTTAACTATATAAATTAATCATAATTTATAAAATCTTTTTCACCAGTGCAAGGCTGGTACTCTGTGGCAACTGGCATGATTATAATATAAGAATCTTTTACTGCTACTGACTTCATGTTTCGGGGGTATATTTTATTTTTGTCAATTATAGTGACGTTTTCTTTTTATTGATGTTTTCTTTTTATTGTACTTCAATGCAATGTACAATGATAATAATACTTACATATACCGTGCGCGTCTAAAGTACCCCTCCTCATCTTAATTTTAGAGCGAATTGAGTTAAGTTCGGACAACTTTAAAAAACATTTTTAGTGTCATCTCACTACTGACTACTAGTAGGTATAAGTATCTATTAAAACTTTAATATGTTTTACACGGCTACTTTACATATTGGAAGTTCGTTTTGTAACTGTGATACCTATCCGTACTAGAAATTTTTTTTTGGAATTTTTTTCTTGTTTCCTTAAAATGCCCGACCTGCCTAAATTTTATTCTGTTCTGAATTTATTCATAATGACATTGGATTTTATTTTTTTAAACGTGTGTGTAAATGTAATTAATTGAAATACTTTTCAGTTGACCCCCTTGCTATTTAACTACCTATTTTAAGTTGATAGTGTGCCTGCCGCCATCTTTGAATTTTAAAGTACAAATTTATCTTAAAAAGATAGTTTATGTGATGATAAGATTTTACTTCGATTTTGTGAAAACTCTGTAACTCAGTTCGTTCAAAAGTTAAGATGAGAGGGACACTTTAGACGCGCCCTGTGAAAGTATCTTAGTGTAATATTATATAATAATATTAGGTATATTATGAGGGTACGTACTGGATGATTACAATTTACATAATATATTTATATTACATTATATAGTAACATTCGCATGTATAATAATTTATTATAACAAAAAGCGTGGGTAATTGACCCATAGCGTTAGGTTGACACCCCCTTATTCCGTTTTGATAAACAAAATATGGCTACCGTATCAATATAGTTTACAACATATTAAGTTATATATTATAGTACCTAGATACGTCATACATTGGAGATGTCTATTTGTAATGTTTTATTATTTTGTTTTGATGAAATGCTATACTAACAAGACCGTATATTTTAAACTTCTGGAAAAATTCATTGAACTAATGCTATTAAAATAACTTCAAACATATTGTATTTGTGGTAACAGTGTGTGGCCAGATTGACCAAAAATAACTCAGAGAATACGATGTTCCATTTTTTCTGTAGCATAGGCATATGCGTAAACAAAGTTTAAAACTGGTTTATTTTCTTATTGTTTTGCTAGACTTTCAATTTTTTTGCAAACTAAAAACCGATGTATTTATGATTAATTTATTATATCTAAAAACTAAAAAGTGTAACCGTTGACCTAAGTAAAAAATGTTTCTGTTTTTGCCCTTTTTAGAGGTAATATACCTATGTAACAATAAACATATATTTTTATTGCCACTAGGTACTAGGTAGTAAATGTTTCAAAACATAACATACCTACTAATCGGTTTAGTGTCAAAAAGTAATTTTGTATAAGTAACCAAAAACACAGGAATCTCGGAATTTCTGCTTCATTGTTACTTTTTAATACCTAATAGGTAAATGATGTTCCCTTTTTAACAAAAATACGCTAAACGTTTATTGACTTGTTTATGATAGGTAATAAATGGACCCAAGTAAATGCTAATTTAAGGCATTATATGAGGATTTCGAAATGAAATTGTTCAAACCTGTTCAAACTAGCACAGATTGGGCAACTTTACAACTTTTAACAAATTTGTTTTATTATAATAGTGCTGAACCCAACTTAAATTCAATATTTTTTACGGCACATTGGAGATTTTGAAATAAAAATCTGAAAATGTTCAAACCAGCATAAATTTTAAAATTTACAAATCGCTTAGAGTTTTGTTCGAAATGGCGTACCTATACTTCTTTTTAATTCCCAATAAATGTTTGCTTCTTCAACATTAATATAACAAGCCGTAAAGACAACGTTTATTGACTTGTTTATGATAATGGACCCAATTTAGAATTAAAACTACTAAGGCATTGTAAGGATTTCGAAATAAGGTATTCAAATTTCAAACAAGTTCAAACCAGCATAGATTGGGAAATTTTACTATATGTACATCTAACAAATTTATTAGTTTATTGATAGGTAATGTTGGACCCAACTCTAGTATTTTACGGCACTATGATCAATAATTATAACTCGATTATAACTACAATTATTATCATCGTCTGCCGTGAATTTTTTTTTGCATACTTGGCAGACCTCATTTTGAACATTTATCCATTTAGAGAGAGTTCTTCCAGGTATACAAAAAAAATTAATAAAAACGCAGACGATGATATTGTAAATAATTGATACTTCTCTATAATCTGTATACATTTTTTGAGCCGTATTCGAAATACTGACAACAAAAAATAATAAAATTTTAGAGTGTTGTCCGGTAGACTTTTGTACGGTCAGATATCCGAAAGACCGTCTTATCGTTTTTCGTCTTTACCAAATTTACTTCAAATCATAAGACATAAAGTGCTGGCCTTAATTTTTTTTTTTGAAAATGTCATTTTTTTTATTCATTAATTCTTATTTATTTAAATGCGTCATTTTTTAAAAAAATTTTTGCTATCAAAATTTGTCTGTACTAATTGTATAGGTACTAAAAACCTAATGTATCTAGCAATATTTTAGCAATGACAACATTATAGACCGTCTACGAATTCGTCCTTGGTACAACTTTTTGTTAACTATTTGAATAGTATTGGCGAGCCAGACAGCAGACATGAAAGTAATCAACCAGTTTGGGAAAATAAAAATGCAAGTTTCAGTTATAATCTATTTCTTTCGCATTTCTGTATCTGTTTCTTTAAGTGCCTTTCATTAGATTTTCAAGATTCAAAAGAAGTCTTTTAACGTTTTTAATGAGGTTTTAAAGAGAATTTAATGGTAACTACGGTTTCAACTTTTTTTAATTACCCTGAAAACATTTGAAAACAGCGATTTTATTATATCTCTACATAGTATAAAATGAAGTCGCTTTCCGTGTCTGTCTGTCTGTCTGTCTGTATAACCGCTAACTCCTCCTAAACCACGCAACGGATTTTGTTGCGGGTTTCACCGTCAGTTAGATAATTTTTCACGGAAGGTTTATAATATATATAGCGAACGAGCGAAGCGAATGAGTAATGTAATTCCTAAACCACGCAACGGATTTTGATGCGATTTTCACCATCAGTTAGATAATTTTTCACGGAAGATTTATATAGGTATATAACGAACGAGCGAAGCGAGTGAGTAATGTAATCATAATATTCAAGCGAACGAGCGAAGCGAGTGAGTAGTGTATTGCACCCGGGCTTTCTTAGCACCCGGGTTAAGCCGGACAGGGCCGCTATAGTATCCTAATATAAATCAGTTGAAACGACGCGATCGTTGAAATTTTTTGTGTAAATTGACACTTTTTTTACAAAATACCTCGCAAAATACCTACCATTGTTAATGAAAAGTTTTAATTTATAATTACGCCGCAATCATACTTTTATTGCCTGTTCCGATCGACTTAATTATAGTGAAAACAGATGTCACCCGCAGAACTGAAATCGCCAATCATCATTATAGTGTGTTTGTCAATAGCATCATGGTGCGGAAGAATAATAAAATTATGATGCGTTACTCTGTGAATATAGAAATTAGAAAGGTTATTGGCCATGGCCTTCTATACCTAACCATTTTTATAATAAGAATTTTGCATGTTTTCTTTTTTTTAATTCTTCCTCAATCGTATCTATGAGGGGCAATGTACTTTTTTGTATCGAAAATACGCAATGTAGGATACTACATTGCAATTTGACGATTACTCTCATCTACTCGAAATTTCTCGTGATACATCAGTTATGTATTTCAGCGAAGAGTGTGCAGTCTTACGCTATTGACAATAACAGAATATATGCTGTAAGTGAAATTCTGCTATAAAAGTCACTAAAAATAAAATTTTCTTAAAACCAGTGATAATTTTTCCGAATGAAACAAATATGAGCTCACATGTCTACACATCAACTTTCGTGAGTGCCGCGTCACACGCCTTTTTTTCACTTAAAATGTCTACAATAAACTATATATTACTAGCAGCCCTGTCCGGCTTCGCCCGGGTGCTAAGAAAGCCCGGGTGCAATACACTACCTACTCGCTTCGCTCGTTCGCTATATATATAAACCTTCCGTGAAAAAAAAATATATAAATAAATATCATGTAGAATTTAGAAAAAAAGCCAAAAATTCTACGATGCCATCAGTTTCCAAACCCGGGTCTCTGTGCATAGAGCGCTGCGATGTAACCTCTGCGCTACGAGTACGGTCGTTTTTATGATATAAGTATATGTTGCGAATTCTTACGGTCGGGTTAAGAATTTAATTAATTAATTATTATTATTTATTAATTATGCTATATATATAAATCTTCCGTGAAAAATTATCTAATTGATGATGAAAACCGCATCAAAATCCGTTGCGTGGTTTAGGAGGAGTTAGCGGTTAAACAGACAGACAGACGCGAAAAGCGACTTCAATTTATACTATGTAAAGATAAGTATAAGCCATTAAAAAACATTGTCGGGAATTATTGGGAAACCCGAGGGGAAACCATAAGATCGACACCAAAAAAATATTACGTCGTATCTAACCCCGCCATGTTCAAAGCAAGTTTTTCTCGTGTCACTCAGTCACTTGTGATCGATCAGCCATACAATATATGTTTTTGATTTCAAAGATCAAAATATACTTCTATAATGTTATTGTAACAGTAATAAATGACTTGTAAAAAAGTAATTTTGAGGTGACGGTTTTTTAACTAGATTAACGGGTTATTGCAAATTGATTTAATTGTACGATTTAAATGTAACATATAACCAACATCAGATTGCATTTAAAAATTAAAATGCGAATGGATTTTATATACCGCAGTATATGGTAGTATACTCACCAAAATAAAAGTGACAGTTTATAATTTACATATTGTATACATACACATGTCTACCAAATACGATGAACTGATAGGTTTGTGTGTATTCCTATAAGCAACAGTATATTCGTTAATATAAGATAATTAGAAATCAGTCAGCAAACGATTTGGCTGTAAATACATTATCATGGTCATGGATGGCAAAAATGCGTTCCAGTTTATATTGGTATCAACTTTTCAAGTTTTATTCAAGAGTCCCTCCTCTTTTTTACTGCGTAAAAGGTTAAAAGTACTAAAATTAAGAAAAATCGCAGGATAGTGGACAAAATATTGGATTTATTTAATTAAATGTACGACGTTTCGTCTATATATTTAGACTTTTTCAAGTACATAAAAGTACTGATTTCAAATAAGTTAATAGATTAATTTTGTCCTGTGTGTTTAATTATATTTAATACACTCTTGTTGTGTATAGCTGATCCCACGTATATAAATACTTTTAGTAATTTGAGAATCTTATAGTCCCGTTTTGACAGATTTAATTTAACAATACTTAAAATTTCTGATTTTTTCAAAAGTGAAAAGTTTTTAGAAATCTACGTTAAAATTCTAGTTATTGCTAACCGATGTTATGGAGCAGGTGGTAATAGGTACTAATATTTTATTTAAGGTTTGATCATATTATCTATTGTAATAATAGTTTTTTTATACGGCTGAAATGCAATTGAAAGATTTTTTCGTTGGAGAGCAGCCAATTATATAATTGTTTCGAAACATATAGGAAAAATCATTTTACCAACCAGTGGTCACAATCAGGATTCTAACCTGAACCTTTCCACTTTCGCGGCGGAATGAGCTTACAATAATCAATCGTGACAAGATTGCTAAACTAATATTCTCCAAATATGCTTCAGAATCAATAGATTTTCACTACATGCGAGCGTCAATTCATATCTGCTAATTCAATAGCTATATGATATGAAACAATTATATAATTGGCTGCTCTCCAACGAAAAAATCTTTCATTATCTATTGTATTATTTAAACATGATCGCTAAATAACTCTGCACGTTATCAGCTTATTTCTATTAATCATATCTTGTAGGTACTTAAATCGCAAATTTTATTTGGGTCAGTGGTGTCTGTTTAAGATGCTCCATTAATCAGTTCATCCCTAGATGCTGAGCAACGTGTTTTGGTATGCATACATACATACATTATCTGTAAGTGAAATTATCTGAGAGTAAAAAGTCGATATAATATGTGGCCCGGTAGTCAACTCTCTCGCATGACGATCTGCGTTTAGCTGCTGACGACCAACCTGTTCGCTGACATTCTTTAATCTCTTTACACTGTATCAGTGTGACCAACTTAGATCATACAACACAACATATTATATATGTTTCTCTGTCATACTATCACACGTGGTTGTTGTTATTTTGCACTTTAAAAATCTTATTATAATATTAAAATGTTTCGAAGTGAAACTGAAAGGAAGTAAAGATCCATAAACTTTATTCAGATGTCAATTAACATATTGATCTTTTTCACAAAACGATATTTTAATCTCAAATAACATTTCCTGCAGTTGAAGTATGGGATAGAATTTGCAATTAATGTTGAAGACATTTTCTTATAATTTGAAATTATGAAGTGTAGATACAAATAAGATAAAAAACATCCAAAAGAATGTAAAAAAAACCTTTTTAAAAATGGCATTTCAGTTTCATTAAAAACTTCTTTTGGAAAATGTTACGTTTGTGCTTTTATATAAATTAATATTTTCGTTGTATGAATCAAAACTTTTACTGCTGCGTTATGGCTATGGGATGATTATCAATAAATCGAGTTACCACGAATTTCAGACTCCAGTTCGTCTATATAAGCTACTAGCGGTCCGTCCCGGCTTCGCCCGGATGGTATTAAATTATGATTTAATAGCGGTCACCTATTGCTCCGCTCATGCCTCACATATAGTTAGTATATTGTTAATTTGTTACCCCCGCGAGAATCCCCCCCCTGCGTAGCTTTCTATTAGTGAAGGAATTTTTAGAATCGGTTTAGTAGTTCCAGAGATAAGAATTTATAATTTACACCCCCCCCGCGAGAATCTTTCCCCCTGCGTAGCTTTCTATTAGTGAAAGAATTTTTAGAATCGATTTAGTAGTTCCAGAAATAAGATTTTATGATTTATTACCCCCCCCCCCCCCGCGAGAACCCTCTCGCGAGAATCTCTTCCCTGCGTAGCTTTCTATTAGTGAACGAATTTTTAGAATCGGTTTAGTAATTCCAGAGATAAGAATTTATTATTTATTACCCCTCCCCTCTAATTTTTCTTGAAAATAAAATATAGCCTATGTTACTCGCTGATAATGTAGCTTTCTATAGGTGAAAGAATTTTTAAAGTCAGTTAAGTAGTTTTTGAGTTTATCCATTGCAAACAAACAAACACACAAAATTTACCTCTTTATAATATTAGTATAGATAATATAATTCCGTAGTAAACTTTTCATCTCGTCAGATATCGTCAACTGGAATGGAAAATGTAAATTTTAAGCTCATTCAGATACAAAGAAGGAAGTAAATAAGTAATTCTAGAAAAAATATGTGACTACTTCATTCTTCCTATACTCTTTTGCTGTGAAAATCTTGGGATCAGCCGTTTTTTCTTTTTAAATCCAAAAAAGTGATCTACTTCACCTCTTAAAGAGAAGTGTTGTAAATTGCCTTAAAACGTAAACATTGTGTGGATATAAGTATATTAAGTCAACCTACGTATTTAATATTTTTATTCAAACTTACTGTTGCAGTCACTATCACATAGCACAGATTAATTGACATTGACAAGAGTGTTTGTTTCATAACGGTATTTTCACCGCCCTGACTATTATAACAAGCATGTAGTGAAACAAAAAACTGCTCGATTATTCAATTCGCTCCTTCATATTCTCCTTAAGTCTTCACCCCAGTTGCCCGGTGCCTGTACCTATATTTTTCTGGTTTTTAGACCCCAAACAAATGCTCATCTGCCAAATAAACTATATTTAAGAAGTTCCTACCTTCAAAATTATGATCAAAAAGCTGGTAACAATGTGCCTTTACTTTAAAACATAATTATAGGTGATTGAAAGAGTTCAAGGGGAATCGCGTGTACCATAACATTCTTAACCGAATTCTAATTCGATCATTAAAGTTCACATAACATTTCTTAACTAGTAAGTAGTAGGTAATGATGAGCTATGTCTTAACCGAAAACGAACTTAATTTTTTTTAACTCAGATAAAATCAGAATAGTTTATTCTAATTGTCTTATAAAAGCCAATGTGATATAATTTATTGATATTGCAATAATTTAATGAATAATTAGTAATGATTCAAGAACAGATCATGACTTTAAAAAAACTTAACAAACAGGTCTGCAGATTGCTTAGTAAGATAAAAGTGACGTAACAAATTAACTATACAATTCCAAATTACACTTTCTTCCTTCAACAATTCGAGTCCCCGCTATAAATTAACCCATAAAAGCAGATTATCGAAATACTGCTTCTTTATCGGAGATCAATTAATTTTTCTATTCAGAAATGTAATAAAGGGAATATTGGCATCTGTCAGGTTTAGAAATGAAATTCGGCCAGATGTGCACTGTGAATATTTCATTTAATAAACAGGCCATATGGAGGTTTTTCTATTGTAGTATTG
The DNA here is from genome assembly GCA_039654895.1 of Mongoloraphidia duomilia. Classification (NCBI taxonomy): domain Eukaryota; kingdom Metazoa; phylum Arthropoda; class Insecta; order Raphidioptera; family Raphidiidae; genus Mongoloraphidia; species Mongoloraphidia duomilia. Next base: position 33,277,580 of record CM077518.1, on the reverse strand, counting down.
TTATCGATACAAAGCTCTAATTTATTTAATATATTTCAGAATATTATCTGTTTATATAAATCTATCAAATTTAGTATGCAGTATAAATATTTTCAAACTTGTTATGTGGTCTTATAGGGAAAAAATGTAATAACATTTTATGGTATGAAACTTAAATTGCAAATTATTGCCATGTTTACGCGAAGAGTAAAACTAACGTTAAAACTTTTAATAACGGTTTTGGTATCGATTTTCGTACGCATAAACGCACCTTAACATCACTTTTCTTAGTGTTGTTAAGCCTTAGTAAAAGTGTTAAGTTAACACATCTAACTAAGCAAACTGAGTTAAGGACTACGCGTAAACGGTTTAACCAATGTTACGGCGCATGTCGGCAAGAAATTCCGGAAATAAAACTATTGATCCAAAAATTTCCATAGTCCCAGCGAAAACGAAGTTCACCAAATCAGATTATTTACTTGTTTGCTATTATAACGACGGGTATCACAAACGTCAAATGTGTTTTGACATTTGACAGGCGACAATGGCTAACCTGTTCAAATAATTTCAACGCGTGTAAACCCTCTTAAAAACTACTACTAACATCAACCATAAAACTCTGCCGCTTAACACCGCGTAAACATGGCAAATCATAGTTAATTTACTTCAGAAGAGCGGGATATAAGGCAAAAGAATAACAATATTTATTTGCTTTCGATACTAATTTTGCCTTCTTTAAGACTTTAAAATTGAGTAATAAATGAAGGTCCTGGAAAAGACATAATTAGTGTTGAAACGGAAATTAAAGAATTGAGGTAATTGTTTATCCAAAAAAAATGTTAGCAAACATGGGAATGTTAACACACCGGATTTTTTTTGAAATTACACTTTTCAAGTCCTTTTTTGGCAAGGAATTACTCGAGAACTGTACACACACAGAAATGCAATGCCATTCAACCTTCAGGCGAGTTTAGAAACGCTATGGCTCTTTCAGTGTAGACGTTATTAGGTTTTCACTAATGGAAAAAAATAAGTCCCTGTAATTAGGTAACGATGGATATATAAATCCATATTTACTGAGATTTGTTTTCCTGTGGTCACAGAAACATCTTGCATATTACCTGATGATAATTTCACATTTTATTTTAATGGTTCCAGAGAACCATATTTCAGCATTTTATTTCTTTGGCTCTTTGGAGTACGAACGAGGAAAGCCATACGATAAACAGCTAATACTGCGTTAACATTGAAACTAATTTTACAACCCTACTGGGAATTAGTAACGAAGCTCGGTTATAATGAATGAATTGTGGATTATAGAAGCTCGACAATAGAGGTCATTAGCGTCTGAAAGTTCGGTTATAGTTAAATTAAAATTAGAACGGGTGAAGACGTGGGTGTATCTGACCGTCTAAATGAAATAGATACAAACGGGACTGAGAACTTGTAACCTTGCTTTCGACATTGGAGAATTTTAAGCTCCAGTCGCTGCAATTCGCTTTTTTGCAGACTAAGCCATACTGAGTGCTTCCAATTTGAATACTATTTTGGCGCACAATAATTTTTTTATATTTATTGTAAACGCCACGGTAAAGAATATTTGGAGATTCATGAAAAAATTCTGTCAATTCAAAAAGAGCTTTTTGCGAATATTTTTACTTTCGGAAGATTTTTCAGTGACCACAAAAAATGTGAACTAACATTTTTATAAAGCTTATTACAAAAACTCAAATTTTTATCAATTTTAAAAAAGTCATTACTTTTGCCCGCAACTTTTTTGCAACTAAAAGTAAAAGAAAACTTGACCCCAAAAACTACAAACCTAAGATAGAATCAGTATGTTATTGGAATATATGTAGATAAATACAATAGTTGCAAGTAATAGGTTAGAAACCTCTGATCTATACAATAATTGCAATGTCATTTTAGAAATGTTTAAACGAATTGCGAAATATTTTGCGAAGGCGTGTAACAGTATTAATGTTATCTGGCGATTCCATTTATGTCAAATCCAGTCGCCTCTTCAGATGCAGTTATATTACATTTATTTTTAATAACGCTACTTACATTGTACGAAAAAGATTTTAAATTAATTCAGCGGGTTCGTTTCAACATTGAAATTAGGTTAAAATGGTCGCCCCCTTAATATACCGTTCAATCGAAATGGTCACTTTATCTTAGGTATTTTTTGATGACAAATCCTTTATTATACCGTCGTCAATTTATTCAGCTTTTGTAACGGGTAAATTACTTTATGGAAACATAAATTTACCTACTTAAGAATGTGCGAAAATTTTCGAACTAAATCATAAAAAATATTGTAACAAAACTGTTTTCTAGTGGCAGAAAACTATTTATTTATCATAAATAGATTTTGACCGGTACAAATTATAATAATTACTATTTACACTTATATTACAGGGAGCTTACTAACTAAAAATTATGTACACAGCACTTGCTTATTTATTTCGAACATTTATTTATCTCAGACAGTCTTTTAGTATTACTTCAGTACTATTTGTACTGATAGACACGGTATTCGACTGTTGTCACCAAAATAATATTTATTTATATCACTGTATTTACATTTATTTATATTCGCTGTAGTCGGTGAAGTTCAACTGCTGTATCAGACTCGGCACTCGTCACTCTACACTGTCCCAGTGTTCGGCACTTCACTGTCTCTACACTCACTCTACAGTCTACACTCAGTGAGTATTCGCCCCTACAGTGACTGTCCCAGTTGTCCGGAATTACACTGACTGTATCCCGTGCTGTACTGAGTCAGCACTCGAACCCACACGTGTACACTGAGTTCACACTGACTGTGTATTCGTTACTGAGTGTCTGAACTGACCTTCAAGCGGTATTTGTATCTCTATGCCGTAATTGTTCTAGAATCACTGGTCTTCTCTGGAACATTCGAGTAGAACTTTTCTCGAACATTCGACAGTGTTGTTGTCATATACAGACTGTATCATTACACTCTTTCTCGAACAGTCATATACGGACTGGCTCATTGCAATATGTACCTACTGCGTGATTTTGAACTAACATTTAATTAGATCTTATCTTACTAAGCACTAGAACGGTATTTATGTTGACTAGGTATGCTATTCAAAAAGTTTTTTTTTGTGAAGTTTGTTTCTAAGAGATGGAAAATAGCTCATAAAGCCTACACTACAAAAAATTGCATAATTTTTATCATTTAGATCTATAATTATGTGCTTATGACATAAATCGGTGTAATTTGTGATATTTTATTGTTATTCTCATTAGTAAATCATCCGTTAAAGCTTATCTAATACAAAAAAATGTGCACCTTTTAACTGTAAAGTAACTATAGTAATTTACAGCCCATTTAGTGCTAGCATAAAACATGATATTTTTATTGAACATTTTCACGACATTTAGCGGTGAATCATTCGCAGTTCTCAACGCATCAAACAGGTACATCACATGATTATGGTGATCACATAGATGTTGAACTTTTTTTAAGTACCTCTATGTACCATTGACATTGAATACTTCATGTTTTCCATTATTTATTCTATAGAGAAAACAAAACCTTTGTGTAATACGTATATGATGTCATTTTAACATATTGTTTGTTTTAACGAATTGTGTTACGAATTACATACATATTTAAATTTGACGATATTTATTTATTAACAATGAAACTTCCGTGTGAACAAATTAATACAATATTGAATGTAACGTTTGGAATTGCTGGAACGGACTTTAAGAGTAGAGGTTAAGCCGCGATATAGAGGAAATTAAGGATAGCCACAGACCTGAAAAACTTAGAAAAACAGAAGTGTAGTAATGGCCGAATTCCGAAAAAAATATGACAATAGTAATTTTTTATTCAAACGTATATTATATATAGCAGACGCTATTATTTTACAGTTCAATATTGATACGACCATAGTAGTAACTTGGTAAATCTGAATCCTAGGATTATTTTTGCAACTATACAATATCATATTATAATAAAAAAAAGTATTCAAAATAAACCTGGAACCTGAAAGCATATGAACTTATAACCTTTTACGTAAACGTTCCAAAAAAAGGGAAAACTTTAGTTAAACATCATATTATAAAGAAGTTAAAGAACATACACTAAATTTTCTTTTCATTTTCTTTTGCATTTTGTTTTTAATTTACAGAAACTTATTCTAATGCAGTAATTAAAGAAATTTGGGTGGCCGATAATTTTGTAATTTTCTATAATATTTGTGAAACAACCTTGTGTTTCGAAATTGGGGTTGAAAAATTATATATAGAATTAAAATTGAAACTTGCCAAAAATCTGTCTCTTGCAGACCTGTGTAATATATTCTTTAAATAACGAGAAGAATATTATTTAAGTACTGCAATATCTCATTAGGCGAACTTGATCGATGATGAGCATGGAATTAAAGAACTGCTAAGCATGATGGCGCTTAATTGTGATGTAACATACAGTTTCCCAATTCTTGTTTCTGGGGTCATGACAAACGTACTTGCAAATTTATGCCTGTCAGCTTCTTATAAACATTTGACAGAACATATTGTAAAGTTGTTTTACATTGCAAAATATTTACTCACATATTGTACTAAGTATAAAAAATACATTTTTTGTAGACGCGGAGCCTTTAATTCTTACGTGATAAAATTCCTCATCATAAGTATTATCATACATATTTTTTTTGCTTTGATGTCATCACAAGTTTATATTTAAAACAGATACCGTGGCTTTATATATTTTACATACCTATAATAAGTCATTATTCTAAATTCTAATTATATAAAATTTTAACGGGACATCTATTTTTGCGAGTATTTTGTATATGTAAACGAAAGAACGGATTTTCAGAATTTTTCTGCCTGTTTGTAGTGTACCAACATCATTCGAAAACGGATGATGACACTAATTGGTATACACCACCAATTGGTACAGGCGCGAATGCAGGCCTTAAAAAAGGTTGTGGTCACGGCCACCCGAAAATCGGCCAAGTGTGAGTCGAATTACGGACTCGCTCACGAAACGTCAAACAGTACAAACTACTAGACTAGTTATAGCCAAAATAAACCAAAATAAAATAGTCACTCACGTTCGTACCCGCACGGTTCGTTGTTTTTTAAATTTTATTAAGGCATTGCAGATATAACATCAGCCTATCGACCTCAATTAGGGTTGTGGGCATGCCCACCGTGCCCACAACGGTGGATCCGCGCTTGAATTAATATCCAGCCTCAAAGAATAGTTTTTTACTCGATTCCCCTCTGTTAAGCTAGTGTTTCCTTCAAAACCGACATGTAGTTTAGTTAAATCAGTAATAAAAAAGATTTTCACAAATAGCGAAAATATTGTGTAAGAAAAACTCATTTTTTCGGGTGTATTTAGTTTAATTATTAAGTACAATTATATACCGCGTAACTAAGAATTAAAAAAAAAATGGTACCTATTATATAAAGTTTTTAATCATATTTACGACGTAAAATAAGTTTTGATGTTACCTCAAACGCACGTATACTTACATAAAATTAATCATTTTTATATTTTCCAGAAATTTATTATATTATGTATTTATAATTAATAAATATTGCAGTCTTTGTAATGCTCTCTAATCTGGAATTTTCCAGTTTTATAAGTTTTCATTTATAAACTTTTATGCTGGATTTATCGTACAATTTTAGCAGGCTGTTTTTTATTCACGCTGTTAAATTTTGATTGCTATACGTGTCACAAACCACGTGGTTTGTGATACGTGTTCAATGGTTGCTCCGTTTTTATTTTGGCAAATTGTTGATCGTTACCATAGCAACGGTCATACAGCGTGATTAAAAAATAAAATTGTACTATAAACCCAGCATTAATCTTTGATGTCACTTTTAAAATTAATCATTTATGCTGTTTCCAGAAATTAATTAAATTGGATCGCCTGCTTGAAAAGCTTCTATTTGTGTTCATAATAATTAATAGGTGTATAGGTACGTTGTGACAATCCCCTTAATGCATTGTCAGCCAAACTGCATTTTTTGCTTTTAATTACATTAGCAGTTAGATACGTTTTTAAAATGTATACCGTGGGATTTAGATATTGCAGTTCATTGATATCATTGTAATGAATCATGAATAATGTACCATATTATATTATTATTGTTGCGTCAAAACAACTGAAAAGCTATTACCATTCGAATTTTTTTAATAAACCGCGAAACGTTCATAAATCAAACACAAAGTTGGTGTTCCATAAATGGACTGATTATCTGATTGTTTATAATTCTATAAATTGAAAGAGACATTAAATTGTGCAGCACTAGAATATTAATTACATTAGGTACTTTAAAGTCGGTCGTCCACTACGAGGGACTGATAGCATTTTTTTATTTTAAAACTATGACCGTATATAAAAACCTTGTAAATAAAAATCGTCGAAGATTCTGCTTAAAATAAACATGGAATTACATTTTTTGTAAAGTTCATTGCATGCTGTTTAAAAAACACGATCTTAACTCCATCCCTTTCGAAGGGCGTGCATAGTTAATTTTTAATACCTCGAGGACAGTCAGTTTTAGAGTCGAAAAAACTGTTATCAACCAAAAGCTTACAAAATTCTGAAGGACATGATATCGTCTTTATAAAAATATAAACAATCGTTAGTGAACTAGAGCGCGTGAAAAATCACCTCGTGATGTTTTATGATCACTGTGTTGTTTTGCATGTTTATTACAAGAAATTCTTTTTTCATTTCTCTTTTAAATATCGATGATATAATATATTTTGCAATAATATATTATTGTACCCTTGAAGTTTTATTTTTCAATAAATGAATCATATTTCTCTTCAACCGCAATGAAATTTGCTGCGCACGTTGATTTTATTTTTGTATACTATAAAGGTATTTAAATTGTAATCACAAATATTTTTTGCGAACTGTTCGGTGAGATTATGTTACATGTCATTTAAGATGTTTCTAGAAACCGGAATATACAAGACTGTTTTTATAGAGAAAAATTTTTTTTCAAAATATCCAAAAAAATTGAGATTTTTACTTTAAACATCACAATATTATATCGTAGTCACTACAAGAATTTGAGTAAACAGGTTTTAAAAAAAATAACTTTTTAAGTTAAGTATCTATTATTTACTGTCAAGTTTTGTAAATAAACATTATTAAGCAGAATTTCTGATCAAATTCTAATACATCTTCAGAATGTATAAACTAATCAACACACAAAACACTATTAATTTATTACAAAATTGCGAGTTTTTATTTGTCAGAACATTTTTGCAGTAACATCACGAACATGATATCTGAAAGAGTTCCTTCAAGTTTAACATTTTTCGTTTTTCTTTCTGTTAAAATATTTGAAAGAAGTACTTAAGTCCTACAACAATGTATTGTATAATAAAACTAAAAGAAGTAATATTTTATCTACCAAATATGATTTGCTCACGACATGATTTACGCCATGTCTACAGTCTATGATGATACATTTAATTTCATCTTTAAACTGCGAGTTATAAAAGTTACACAGAATAGTAGATTATTGTATGTCTAGATACGTAATGGGGCATATTACGGCGAGTGATGACAGTATGTAAAAACGAGCGATAGCGAGTTTTTACAGTCACACGAGCCGTAATACCATTACGTACGAGACATATATGGTATTTTTTGCCATTCCCACTATAAAATACCTACTTTTTACGTCATTTTCAAAAAATTCTGACAGTTCATTTGCGTTGCCATCTTTTCTTCTAGTGTGCCGCGAAGTTCGTGCAAGTAAGTAATGACAGGCGCACGCAACCGTACGCAGGCGTATAGAGCGAATTAACAGAGGTTGCCATGGTAACCGTTATTTTCTGCGCTAGTGCAGAAAGTAAACCATTTTCCGCACACCTGCCTGTTAAATGGGTCATTAATAGCCGCTATACATAAATCGAAAGTAACTATTTTGTAGTGGGTATGGCAAAAATATTTTAACAATACTTTTTTGTAATCGTTTATTTTTCATGAAAGTTTTAAATATTTCATATTTTGATCCAAAACGTTAGAGCTTAAGCTTTGATGTGTTAGTCAAGGTTGGCATGTTTAAAACATTAAAGATTTGAAAGCTACTTATGTGTAATTTGACGATGTGTAAATTCTTAGCTTTTGGTGTAGGTACATGCTTTACCGAAAATTGTAAATTATAGAAATTCTGTACAACTTAAGCGAGATCTCTATAATTTAATTTTCATACGAACTTTTCAGGTGTTTTATGGGAAACAAATTTCTAAAGTCTGTTCGTACGACTGGACCAATTTGAATGCAACTTCTAAATCTAAACTTTATAGTATATAGGGTAGGTACTTTTTCCCAGCGACGCTCGAATTGTTTTAAAATCAATTTTTAAATCTGAGAACGCGCTAGAAATTTTTTGCTAACGATAAACTATATAACATGGTGTATTGGTATTAAAATGCTAAAAATAGCTGCCGTATTATCTTTGAGATAATTAATGTGTACCTATATGCAATTTTTCCGCCATTTTTATTTCCATAATAAAGTTAAAGAATATTTCAATCTCATGAACAGCATGCTTATTACGAGTATTGTGTTATTGATTAATATCATCTTTTTTTTTATTTTATCATGTTCTACACATTTTTTTATATTTTTACATTAATTATCTACTAAAACAAAAAGCTTGTGAAATTATAAGTGCTTACATTCTTTAGATTTAAAGTAAATTTGAAACTATAGTTAGACATTTATAGAATAAATTTTATTACTCTCAATATGGAAAACTGGTTTCTCGATATATGAAACTGAAAGTAAAAAATACTTAATTTCATATATGGTCAATTGTCATTTCAAAAATTCCAATATCCTAGTTCTCAAAGACTGCATTTTTGCATTAAAAAAAAAACAAAATAAAATTACGAGGTACTGGTTGACTACTTTTAAATTGTTAAAACTTATAGGTACTCAAAACCAAAATTTTTAAAAATGGTAAAGTATATGGTAGGCACAGACCTAGCATTACATTGCTTTTATATATTTCTTGCTGTAATATAACCTGTGTCTTATTTTGTTTGTTTTTTTTAATCGCGATCTTATGATATTAATAACTAACTTCAATAATTAATTAATAGACTGGTACACCTGACTTAATCATATTGTTCATAATTACAACTGTACGCAAAATACACTTGGCTCTGCGTTCGTGTAAATTTTTTGCCTTTTTTGTACAACGCTTAGCAAACTGTTAACAACGGTTTATAGGTCGAGTAATTAACCATTAAAAATTTCAAAATTGACCCATTCTGTATGGGAGCAGCATTCAGCAAGGTAAAATCTGCCATTGACTCGAACTTACCTAATTGTCCAACGCGCCGTACCACAAATCATTCCCACAATTTTTTATAGAGTTTGTTATTCACTACAATTCCAGCTTTAGTAAATTAGTAAGATAAACACGTGGTACTGGACCGCAATGTGACGTAGCGTAGAAATTTCAAATTACATAATTTCTATTGATTCTTATGATGCACATTTTACGGAAAGGGGACAACCTGCAGGTGTAATGGTTAGCGTGCTGACATTTGGATCAGACTCTCTTAGGTTTGAATCCCACCTCCGCTCATGGACGTTTCATGATGTCGTTTTAATTTGATGTAATTTGTTAATTAAGACGCTAATAACCTTAGTTGTCGCTATAATCTACAATACATTTAAAAAAACATTATTTATTTTGCTTTTATAATGAGCTGAATGATTTTGAATTTTCTATGGCGAATTTTTTGTGGTATAAGTACCTACGGCAGAAATAGCGTTTTTTTAAACGAATTCTTATTTAGGTATGCACTATATTATGGCGACCTGCATATCAGCTATTCGGCACTCGCTTGCTACCTGAATACCAGCACACTGTAGGCTGTCTGTTGCTGTTTAGCACAGAAAAACTAATAAAGAACACCTTGCACAATCGCGATCCACAATAAAGGTGGCTACTAACTGGGCGGTACATTGTGACCACAAACAAATGAAATTTAGACGCGTTTTACGCTAAATCCATTATATAGAACACACTCTATAAATTATTCTAAACTGT